>LR738713.1:870147792-870170041 GCA_902687465.1 Secale cereale
CTTTTTCATTTTTGAAGGTTTGTCTCTACTTTCCATGACTTTATTCATAATTTTAAACATCCCGCTTTTTAAAATTAGAGATAGGAGAACACACTTAAGAGAGAGAGAGGGGGGGGGGTGATCAGTTCATGGGAGAGGCAGATGAACTAACATTGTTTACTGTTGATTTAATAAGTCCCCTTTGCATTTTTCTCATTCGCCCAATAATAGTTTTGTAGCTAAAACTCTATTTCGTTATATATACTCATTTTGTTTCTTTCGATAAAATGTCAACCAAGTGTAGTAATTTCTTTGCATACATAATGGTAACTAATATTATCTAAACTTAATAGTTTATTCACATGGAAGCTCGTAATTACATAGAAACGTGTGTTCATAATGTACACGTCGATGGGTTTTGGGGCTGACGGCGGTTACTTCCCACGTGTGCATTCTCATCTTGCTGGTTCATTCTTGCATCACTCAAAAAGCCATCTATTCAAGACTGAACATGTCACCGTGTACCCTCGACCACGGGGGTGGTGCCCCGTGGCTCACGTCGCAGGAGACCCGTCTGGAAGGGTAGTACGCAAGCAATCCGACAGACTTCTTTGCTAACCAGAAACCCCTCACGCTCGGCAGGTACCCCATCTGGAGGGGCGGCGGCTATGGTCTGTCCTAGGTTGATCTGACCGTCCCTAGGGCCTTGTAGATCACTACCCTGCAAGAAGCAGAAGAACGAAGAACGAGAAGAAGAAAACTAGGGTAAATATGAAGATAAATTATAAAAGGTGGTAGATTGGTTGTTTAAGTGTGTGTTGTTCAATTGGCCATCACCTCCAAAATATATTTGAGGCGGCTGGACTTCCCGTATAATTAAAGGATTCGTTCGAGCTTTCCTTATAAGAAAAGTACATCAAATCACATCTTACACCTCTAGGTCTTTGCTAAATCGGACTCCGGTCCATATTCGCATGTGACGCCCCTGATTTGACCGTACACTAATCATGCACGCAAATGTGTACGACCAAGATCAGGAACTCACGAGAAGATATCACAACACAACTATAGACACAAATAAAATAATACAAGCTTTATATTACAAGTGAGGGGCCTCAACGGCTCGAATACATAAAATCAAATACACAAGAGTCAGTGGAAACAATAAGATCTGAGTTTAGACATAAGTTAAACAAGTTTGCCTTAAGAATGCTAGCACAAAAGCAACATGATCGAAAAGGCGAGGCCTCCAGCCTGGGAGCCTCCTAACTACTCCTGGTCTTCGTCGGCCGTCACGTAGTAGTAGGCACCCTCTGGGTAATGGCAGTCGTCAAAGGTAGCAAAGCAACTGCGAGTACTCATCCAAAGTACACGCAAGCAAGGATCTACACTACATATGCATCGGTGTCAATGAAATGAATAGTATATGTGGACTAACTGCAGAATGCCAGAATAAGAGGGGGAGAAGCTAGTCCTATCGAAGACTAGCATCTTCTGGAAACCATCGTCTTGCAGCAAGAGGAGGGAGTAGAGTAGCATAACATAAGTCATATTTATGTTGTTGTATCAACGCTCCGGGATCCTTTCTCGACTCCCGGAGCCACATATCCAAATCATGCCTCAGCATCCAGTTCTAGTTGTATCGATCGGGATACAACTCCAAGTGTTCGTTACCTTAGGACAAGCTATCAATAGATGTTTTCTTCCCTACATGGGTGCACCACATAACCTGACCTGCTCGATCCCTTTGCCCGGACACACTTTCCTAGGTCATGCCCGACCTCGAAAGATCAACACGTCGCATCCCTACCTAGGCCCGACAGAGAGGTCAGCACGCCGGTCTAAATCCTAAGCGCAGAGGGGTCATGGGCCATCGCCCTTTGCACTCATGCACGTTGCGAACGCGGCCAGTGAGCAGACCTAGCCCCCTTATACAAGTGCGAGCATTCCAGTCCAACCCGGCGCACGCCGCTAAGTCGCTGACATTCGGAAGGCTTCGGCTGATACTACGACGCCGGTTGCCCATATCTTGTCCCGCATGGAAGTTAGAGCGAAAAGTACTCGGATCAAATATCCAAACCGTTAGTGTCTAGGAAGTGCGGTAACGAGCAGAGACTCACGATCATGTGCCCGCGTCGCCCCGTCTCATGGATATACGGCAAGGGCTAAGAATGCCCGGCCGTGCCACATAATTATCTCTCGGGTACCTTCCAGGTCAACCCGACTTCTTATCACTCGCGGGTACCCCTCGGGGCCGACCAGATGTCCTCATGGTCCTGTGGTAAGTCAAAGTAACCGTGTGTCTGAAACAGCGAGGAGGAAGCCTGAGGAATCACCAATGATGGATTCCCACTCGATGTAACCGTCAAGGTGGAATTGGAGGAATCACCCTCGATGGTCCACACTTGAGGGGTTGCAAGACAGAGTCATTATCAGGAGTGGCGAAGGAGGAATCACCCTCAGTGACCACGACCGAATAGCTACACTAATCAAAAGTGTTATACGAGGTATCACCGTCAACACTCGATAGTTACTGCAGAGTCGTACAACTAAGGGTGGTGATGTGCGGTGTCGGGGCCTGGACGTCGATCACGTTGATCGAGTCATCTGGTAATCCAGCGGGGGCAACAGGGACAAGGTGGGGGTCACCGATGGGTCATCAACCAACCTATACTAAGCAGTTTAGAATAAACAGGTAAGGTATGAAAGCAGGTAACAAGTATAGGCTATGCATCAGAATACGGTCATACAAAAAATAGTAGTAGTTCTAATGCAAGCATAGGAGAGAAGGGTATTGGCGATATCGAAACAATCAAAGGGGGGTTGGCTTTCCTGGAAGATCTGCTGAAAAGGAAGAAAGGTCGTCGGTGGCGTAGTCGATCACAGGGGCAGCGTTGCTCTTGGGATCTATTGGAGAGAAGGGGGGGATAAACAGTAAATACAAGCAATCAAGAGCAACACTAAGCGTGACAAGACGATATGCATAACTAGGCGTGTTCTAACACGGTGCTACACATTGCAAACAGGGAGGGAAAACAACCGGAGGGTTTTTCCGGCATATGATGTTTTCCGGACAAAATAAAAGAGAGGGTGCATGTGACAGATGAACGGACCACGTATTCGGATTCGTAGGATTGTTCTGAGCAACTACCAAATATAAAACATTTTCATCCGAGCTACGGTTTAATTTCTAAGTATTTGTAAAGTTTTAATAGTATTCTAAAATTATTATTATTTCGAAAAAGGACTTATTGCGCCAACATGACGTCATGCTGATGTCACAAGGGTCAACAGTCAACTCTGTCTAGGTTGACTGGTACAAAGGGGCACTTTGCCACATCTGTCATTGACACCTCTGCTAACCTAAAAGTTTAGTTAAAATTAATTATGTAATTAGGTTAATTTAGCAAGGTTAATTAAGTTAATTAATTACATTAATATTATTATTGTTATTATTATTTGAACAGGGGTGTGGGCCCTTTTGGTCAGTGGCCCACAAGGTGGGGCGGGCGTGGCTGTGGGCGCCAGCCCCGACTGGGCGGGTGCCTAGTCCAACGCGGCTGGGCGTGGCCGCGAGTGGCGGGGCGCGGCTGGGGCGACGGGAGGAGCGGGCGGAGTGCGGTGGCTGCCGGCGAGGCGACAGGGCAGGGGGCGGCGGAGCCGGCGATGGCTGTCGCCGGCGCGCAAACGGGAACGAGGCCACGGCGGGCAGCGGTGGCGCAGGCGGCGGGTGGTCTCACGCGGTCGTAGCACGCTGGCGGGCAGGCCATAAGGTAGTGGCGGGTGGTGGACAGGGCCACGGCAGCCGCAAGCGGAGGCGGACGACAGAGGCGGGCCGCAGGCGTGGTGGTAGGGGCTGCAGCGGCGGAGCGCGGCAAAGCAGCAGCTAGCCGCGCCGGTAGCGGAGCTTGCAAGTACATTCAATGTACTGACCTGTCGTGTCATGCCAGCTTTTGAGGTCATGCCAGATATGATTGCTTGTTTGCCGTGGAGTCCTTGTTTGTGAGCTAGGATTAGTGTTCCAGCCAGAGTCCATGCGGAGTGGAGTTCATCACAGTCGTCGTTGTTCCGCTGCCAGTAGTCATTCCGCTGCTTCGTGTTGTTCTGCTGCTTGCAAGGAGCAAACGTGGCATGCGTAGTTTCACCATGCCGATGTAACCCCTTGTACCCATATAGATTGTAATAAAGAGATGATTTGTTCTATGCTAAGCAGTTCCGTATTCCAGAAGACTTCTCCTCGATCTCTGGGCTGGAATACGGGGCGTTCCGGTTTCTCTGAGCCGGGGTGTCACACGCAACGCCAGGATTACAAGGCCCGGGGATACGTCATGGACGAAGACACACATCGTTGTTGCCAATACCGGGCATGCGTAGACGAGGGACCTGCACGAGTTGTACGCCATCTCGAGGAGTCGGAGGGGCCATCAGAGAAGGAGACTTGATGATGATTGTGGCGTCAGTCATCATGGGGCTGATAACATCATCGGTGGTCGGATTAGATGAAGTGGTCGAGGAAGATGATGACGACATTGGCGATGAGCTAGTGCTAAACGAAGAAAAATGAGAAGAACAACCACGAGCTGGTGCTGGACGAAGACAAAGGAGGTGGACGTCCGCCGGCGGTAGCTACGGGTGTAGCAGTGGGAGTGGCTAGGATAGTAGCGCGGTGGCGATGCTTGATGTTGGCGATGAACCCAACAGTGTGATGAAGACCGACGCGGACGATGGAGTTCTTGTGCAAAGGTAGGCAGCGCGGCGCATACTGATGTCTACTACACAACTTGTTCTCGTGGACTCGTGTTGGTCCTCCAAGCTTAGTGTTTTGTAGGTCAGTAACAAATTTCCCTCAAGTGGATCACCTAAAGTTTATGAATCTGTGGGAGACATAGGATGCAGACGGTATCTCTCAAATAACCCTGCAACCAAGTAACAAAGAGTGTCTTGTGTCCCAAACACATCCAATACAATGGCAAATTTTATAGGTGCAATAGTTCTGCGAAGAGATGGTGATAAAAGTGTAATAATGATGGTAAAAATGTGGACATGAGCAAGGCCCATTGGTCTCTTTTCATGTCTGGAACTAAGCCCAAAGGGGTCACACAAACCGGGACCAATGGCCCCCGAGGTCAGGCCGGCGCCCTGGCCTCATGAACTGTGAGCAATGCACCTTTTGGTCACGGTTTCTGAGTGAACCTAGATTAAAGCCGTCTTGCTCGCTTCAACCAAAGCCCTGTTTTCTACTAGTGATTCCCGTATAATTAAGTTGTCCAGTCTCTGTTGTAACTCTGTAGGTCACATACTACCTCGGATGAAGACCACTCCAAAAGCATGTCACGTCAAACCTCCAGTCTCTACACGTGCCAAACAACCACTCGAGTGTTGCATACATGCATCTTTCCCATTGTGTTGTGCCACTCCACCCTTGCCAGATCCATGGAGTTACGGAGGACGACACCATTGAAATGTTCATGGAGGTGCAACGCATGGTAGCAGCTGACAAGTCAGGGCTGGATGATAGCTTTGTTGGGGAACGTAGTATTTCAAAAAAAATTCCTACGATCACGCAAGATCTATCTACTAGATGCATAGCAGCGAGATGGGAGAGTATGTCTACGTACCCTCGTAGACCGAAAGCGGAAGCGTTTATCAACACGGTTGATGTAGTCGTACACCTTCACGATCCGTCCCGATCTAGTACCGAACGTACGGCACCTCCGCGTTCAGCTCGATGACATCCTCGCCTTCTTGATCCAGCAAGACGGGCAAAGTAGTATATGAGTTCCGGCAACACGACGGCGTGGTGACGGTTGTTGATGAAGAACAATCTCTGCAGGGCTTCGCCAAGCACTACAGAAACTAGACGGAGGATAAATTAGAGGGTCGGGGTTGCCAACACATAGCTTGGTGTATCTTGATCTGTTCTTGGTGCTAGCCTCGCCCCTCTATTTATATGTTGAGCCCTAGGGTCAAAACTTGGAGCAAAAGCCTACTCAAAGTCGGTTTTGTCCAAAAGGCAAGAGTCCCACTCAGACTCTAGAACCAAACGCCACAATCCTTGGCGTCTGGCCCAGACGCCATGGGCCTCGACCTCTAGCCCAGGGCCAGATGCCAGGGTCTCCGGCGTTTGGCCCCCTGGCCTCCGCAAAACACCTTTGCACCGACTTAATGCCCTGTGGGCCTGACCCCTTGGCCTAACCATATCATCATATATATCAATTTTTACCTTCGGAGCTCCTCGTCATGTCTGTGATCTCATCTGGACACCGAACAACATTCGGTCACCAACATACATAACTCATTCAATACTATATCGTCAATGAAACATTAAGCGTGCAGACCCTACGGCTTCGAGAACTATGTAGACATGACCGAGACACTTCTCTGGTCAATAACCAATAGCGGAACCTGGATGCCCATATTGGCTCCTCCATATTCTATGAAGATCTTTATCGGTCGAACCGCATAACAACATACGTTGTTCCCTTTGTCATCGGTATGTTACTTGCCCGAGATTCGATCGTCGGTATCACCATACCTAGTTAATCTCGTTACGGGCAAGTCTCTTTACTCGTTCCATAATACATAATATCGTGACTAACTCATTAGTCATTTGCTTGCAAGGCTTATTAAGATGTGTATTAGCGAGAGGGCCCAGAGATACCTCTCCGACACTCGGAGTGACAAATCCTATTCTTGATCTATGCCAACACCACGAACACCTTCGGAGACACCTGTAGAGCATCTTTATAATCACCCAGTTATGTTGTGACGTTTGATAGCACACAAGGTGTTCCTCCGGTATTCGGGAGTTGCATATTCTCATAGTCATAGGAACATGTATAAGTCATGAAGAAAGCAATAGCAACAAAACTAAGCTAACGGATGGGTCTTGTCCATCACATCATTCTCCTAATGATATGATCCCGTTGATCAAATGACAACTCATGTCTATGGTTAGGAAACATAACCATATTTGATCAATGAGCTAGTCTAGTAGAGGCATAATAGGGAAACTCTGTTTTGTCTATGTATTCAAACATGTACTAAGTTTCCGGTTAATACAATTCTAGCATGAATAATAAACATTTATCATGATATAAGGAAATAAATAATAACTTTATTATTGCCTCTAGGGCATATTTCCTTCAGTCTCCCACTTGTACTAGAGTCAATAATCTAGTTCACATCTCCATGTGATTTAATACTGATAGTTCACATCATTATGTGAATAATACCAATTGTTCACATCACCATGTGACCAACACCCAAAGGGTTTACTAGAGTCAATAATCTAGTTCACATTTCTATGTGATTAACACCCAAGAGTAATAAGGTGTGATCATGTTTTGCTTGTGAGAGAAGTTTAGTCAACGGGTCTGTTACATACAGATTCGTATGTATTTCACAAATTTCTATGTCTACAATGCTCTGCATGGAGCTACTCTAGCTAATTGCTCCCACTTCCAATATGCATCCAGATTGATACTTAGAGTCATCTGGATTAGTGTAAAGCTTGCATCGGTGTAACTCTTTATGACGAACTCTTTATCACCTCCATAATCGAGAAAACATTTCCTTAGTCATGCAGTAACTAAGGATAAATTTGACCGCCGTCCAGTGATCTACTCCTAGATCACTTTTGTACCTCCTTGCCAAACTCATGGTAAGGTACATAGCAGGTTTGGTACACAGCATGGCATACTTTATAGAACCTATGGCCGAGGCATAGGGAATGACTTTCATTCTTTCTCTATCTTCTGCCGAGGCCGGGCTTTGAGTCTTACTCAACTTCATACCATACAACTCAAGCAAGAACTCCTTCTCTGACTGATCCATTTTGAACTACTTCAAAAACTTGTCAAGGTATGTACTCATTGAAAAAACTTATCAAGCGTCTCGATCTTCTCTATAGATCCTGAGGCTCAATATGTAAGCAGCTTTACCGAGGTTTTTCTATGAAAAAACTCCTTTCAAACACTCCTTTATGCTTTCCAGAAAATTCTACATCATTTCTGATCGACAATATGTCATTCACATATACTTGTCAGAAAGGTTGTAGTGCTCCCGCTCACTTTCTTGTAAATACAGGCTTCACCGTAAGTCTGTATAAAACCATATGCTTTGATCACCTCATCAAAGCGTATATTCCAACTCCGAGATGCTTGCACCAGTCCATAGGTGGATCGCTGGAGCTTTGCACACTTTGTTAGCACCTTTAGGATCGACAAAACATTCTGGTTGCATCATATACAACTCCTCTTTTAGGTATCCATTAAGGAATGTAGTTTTGTCATCCATTTGCCAGATTTCATAATCATAAAATGCGGCAATTGCTAACATGATTCGGACAGACTTACTACAGGTGAGAAAGTCTCATCGTAGTCAACTCCTTGAACTTGTCGAAAAAAATCCGCAACAAGTCGAGCTTTGTAAACAGTAACATTACCATCAGCATCGGCCTTCCTCTTGTAGATCCATTTATTTTAGATGGCTTGCCGATCATCGGGCAAGTCAACCAAAGTCCACACTTTGTTCTCATACATGGATCCCATCTCAGATTTTCATGGCCTCAAGCCATTTTGCGGAATCTGGGCTCATCATCGCTTCCTCATAGTTTGTAGGTTCATCATGGTCCAGTAACATGACTTCCAGAACCGGTTTTTCGTACCACTCTGGTGCGGAACGTAATCTGGTTGATCTACGAAGTTCAGCAGTAACTTGATCCGAAGTTTCATGATCATCATCATTAGCTTCCTCACTAATTGGTGTAGGAATCACTGGAACTAGTTTCTGTGATCTACTACTTTCCAATTCGGGAGAAGGTACAATTACCTCATCAACTTCCACTTTCCTCCCACTCACTTCTTTCGAGAGAAACTCCTTCTCTAGAAAGGATCCATTTTTAGCAACAAATATTTTGCCTTCGGAACTGTGATAGAAGGTGTACCCAACAGTCCCCTTTGGGTATCCTATGAAGACACATTTCTCCGACTTGGGTTTGAGCTTATCAGGTTGAAGCTTTTTTTTACATAAGCATCGCAGCCCCAAACTTTAAGAAACAACAACATTGGTTTCATGCCAAACCACCGTTCATAAGGCGTTGTCTCAACGGATTTTGTAGCGACCACGATCCGAATGGACCGAAGTCTCTGTGTTTTGTGTCATCCCTGGGTCGGTAATGCTGACACACACAGTACTTGAAGGATTTATAACAGAGTGGCAATCACACACTTATTACATCGAGTGTCTCCAATGAGAACTTATTAGAAAATCCATGGCTTAAGGCCATCTAATGAAAATAACAGCGGAAGGCTTGGAAGATAAGTGAGTCCATCAAATCCAACGACATAGCTGAGTGCATGACAAACGACCTAGCACGTCTTATTCCTCGTCTGAAAAGTCTGCAACGTAATATGTTGCAGCCCGAAAACGGGTCAGCACATGGAATATGCTGGCAAGATAACACAAGTATTTGCAAGTAACAGAATAAAGGCTATACTACATGCATATATTGGCTGGTGGAGGCTCTATGGTTAAGTTTTTGCGTCAAGCCAATTTTTCCCTACAGCAAAGGAATAAATTTTATTTTAACTACCATGTTGGTTGAAAATCATTGAGAAGGTACCTCCAACTCAATCCCAAATTAAAAGTTCATCATTAACCCAACAAATTAAATTATAGAGTGATGAGATCAACCGATAATTCAAGTACCAGATACTCAAGATGTCCATAACCGGGGACACGGCTAATCATGATCAGTTTGTACACTCTGCAGAGGTTTGTGCACTTTTCCCCACAAGACTCGATCGCCTCCGTTTGGTGTCTCGCACTACATGGTGTTTGAGAAACGGATAACCGAGACACAGTCTTTCCGAAGAGGTCCCCTTAACCGGATAGATAGGCCGGTACACCTACAATCCCTCTACATCTGCTAGCCTATCACGGAAAGGTTTCCCACAACATAATCAACTATGCCAGAGCCCATATTGGCATGTGGCTGCACACGGAAGTTTCTAGCATGAATAGTTTTATGATCCCTTTGAGCCTGGGTGGCATTCCATAGGAAAAATCACATGGAACCCCGGGATTTCCTAGGACAACACTGGATTCTCCAGGTGCCCTGCAACCAATCCACCCAGATGTGTATTCAAGTAGCCACCTTAAGTTGAATCCTTAATTAACAACTCACATCTATCATGGATTTCACTCAAACCCAAACCACGTCTACGAGCATAGCATAGCAACCTAAGCAAACGTAGAAGTAACTCCCAGGGGTTTGAAAATAATCTAGGTAATAGGTTCTGATACGTCCAAAATGTATCTATAATTTCTGCTTGCTCCATGCCTCTTTTGTGTGATATTGCTATGATATTTATACTCTTCCATACACTTTTGATCATATTCGGACTAACCTATTAACTCAGTGCACCCCAGTGCCAGTTTCTGTTTTCTGCTGTTTTTGTATTTCAGGTTTTCCCATCACGTAAACTGCCAGAAAAATCCCGGAAAAATTATATAAAAAATCAGCGTTCCAGAAGCTTCCCGGCAGCCAAAGTAGAGCCGGAGGGGGGCCACCAGGGCTCCAAGCGCCCTGGTGGCGCGGCCCCCCTCCTGGCCGCGACGGGGGGGGGGGCGCCTGGGCCCCCCAGGCCTCCGCTGATGCCCCCCTTTGGCATATATTTAACACGCGTCCCGAAACCCTCGAGACGGGAACCCTTTTTCGCGATCTCATCTCTGTTCCGCCGCCGCCGCGCATCCAAGATCGGGAGCACCAGGAGAACTCTTCCCGGCACCCTGCCGGAGGGGAGGATCACCACCGGGAGCCTCTCCACCACCATGGACGCCTCCCGGATGAGTTGTGAGTAGTCTCCCTTGGACCATGGGTCCATGACCAGTAGCTATGTGATGTTCTCCTCCCCTTCTTGTGCTTCACTAATTAGACCTCGTGAGCTGCCCTACATGATCGAGGCACATATGTAATCCTTATGCTGTTGCTATGTTGAGTTTGCTGGGATCTGATGGATTGTGAGATTATGTTCAGATTGTGTTTGAGTAATATATTTGATTCACCTCTTTTATATTTATGTTCGTAAGTAATTCTTGCATGTTCTCCGTTGCTATTTATTGCTTTGGTCAAGTAGTAGGTAGTGACTCCAAGAGGGAACGTTATGCTTGATTGTGGGTTCATGCCCCTCGATGACTAGCTTGAGTGACAGAAACATGAGTCTAGGGGATGTGCTGTTGCCACAAGGGGGAAAACAACGGTGCTTGTGCCCGCGGGTGCAAGGATTGTTTACTTTACGCAAAGTTCTTTTAATGTTGTTGTCTGTTGCTTTGAGTTTACACTATGGGTGGGACTAGCAACTTAATACCAGCGAGATGTTCTGGATAGATATCTCAAGGTGGATGATTAGTAGTAGATGCAGATGGATTTCGGTCTACTTGCCTTGGCGTACCGCCCATGCTTTGAACCTCTACCTTTCTTGCAACATAGTTAGCATTGGTTTGCGCACATAATTATGTCAATTGCCCAGCTGTAATTCGTTCACCTCACATAGCTGTTCTATCGTCTTTTCGGAGAGAGGCATCACTAGTGAACATCATGGGACCCCGGTCCATATTACCATCACTGATCACATCCGCCATTTACTTTCCGCTTTTACTTACTATTTTCAGCAATACCTATCACTATTATCACTTGCGTTTGACCCTTTGTAAACGACAAGGCCGGAGGGATTGACAACCTCTCTGTACTCGTTGGGAGCAAAGTTATTTTTATCTGTGTGCAGGTCCACGTTGATTGCTAATATCTGGCGCCGTTAGCAGTTGACACCTTCTTGTTGAAACTGGGAGTCTCAGGGGAAATCGATCCTTGGTATCTTTGCCAAGGGAAAACTTCCGCTATAGTGCATCTCAAACCTTCCACTTGGGGTAACCAACGAGGGGCGAGAAGCCATCAAGCAAAGTTTTCTGGCGCCGTTGCCGGGGACTCCACTCTTCAAGATAGGGGAGTTGCACGCTATCTTTTACCTCTGCTTTTTAGTCTTGTTAGTTTACCTTTCAGTTTTGCTTTAGTATCTTTTATTGAAAATCACAAAAATAGTTATCTTGCTTTCTTGCTACTATGGGTTCCACCGAGAACACCAAGTTGTGTGACTTCACTAGTCACAACAACGATGACTTTATCTGCACACCTATCACTACACCTGCCACTTCAGCACCTTCGTATGAAATTAAACCTGCTTTACTGAACCTAGTCATGAAAGATCAATTCTCTGGTGCTGGAGATGATGCTGCTTTACACTTAAACAACTTTGTTGAACTTTGTGATATGCAAAAGTACCAAGAAATAGATGGTAATATTGTTAAGCTTAAGCTTTTTCCTTTCTCCTTGAGAGGAGGAGCTAAAATTTGGTTTCAATCTTTGCCTAGAAATAGCATAGATTCATGGGACAAGTCCAAAGATGCTTTTATTGGAAAATACTATCCACCTGCTAAAATTATCCAACTAAGAAGTAACATAATAAATTTTAAACAATTGGATAATGAACACGTTGCCCAAGCTTGGGAACGTATGAAATCTCTTATCAAGAACTGCCCTACTCATGGTTTGACTACTTGGATGGTTATCCAAACTTTTTATGCAGGCTTGAACTTTACCTCGCGGAACTTGTTAGATTCGGCCGCGGGAGGAACCTTTATGTCAACTACACTTGGTGCTGCCACGAAGCTTCTCGATGAGATGATGACCAACTATTCCCAATGGCACACCGAACGCGCTCCAACAGGTAGGAAGGTAAACTCTGTCGAAGAGATTTCCTCCCTAAATGAAAAAGTTGACTTGATCATGTCTCTACTTTCGAAGCAATCTTCTGTTGATCCTCGTGATGTTCCTTTAAATTCTTTGATTTCTCAAGAACAAGTAGATGTGAACTTTATCTCTAGAAACAATTTTAATAACAATGCTTATACGAGTAATTTTGGTAGCAATCCTAGACCGTTCCCCTCTAATTCTTATGGGAACAACAATGCTTATCCTAGCACCAAGAACTCCACTACTGAACTAGAGATTATGCTTAAAGATTTCATCACTACCCAAAAAGCCTTTAATAAGAGTGTAGAAGAAAAACTAGCCAAACTAGATAATCTCTCTTCGAAGGTAGACAATTTAGCCCATGAGGTAGAATTGCTTAAAATTTGAACTTCTCCTCTTGAGGAGAGGAAGGTGACTCCTATGAATGCTATTCAAGTGTAAATTAATGAAAACATTAGGATGTTGGCTAAACTTAAAGAGAGATGGGCTAGAGAAAGGGAGGAAGAAGATAGAATTAAGAACCTTCCTACCCACCACACTGTTGCTACTATCCAAGTTATTGACGATATCCAAACTCTTAGCACCCAATGCACGCCTGGTCCCATTGGACCTATTAATGGTGATGCTATGACTATAGAAACTACCAAACAAGTGAACCAAAAGGACACCACTACCACTTTACTTGATAGTAGTGACCTTGATGTTGATAATTGCACTCTTACCGAAGTTATTGATTTCCTTCACAAGATGTCTAGAGATCCCCGCACTAGCAAGCTTAACCTTGCCTTCACAGAGCATATCACTAATGCTCTCATCAAAGCTAGGGAGGAGAAACTTAGAGTAGAAGCCTCCATACCTAGAAAGCTAGAAGATGGTTGGGATCTTATGATTAAAATTAAGTTGAATAACTTCTCTTGCTATGCTTTATGTGATGTTGGAGCTAGTACCTCCGTTATGCCCAAAAGAATATATGATATGCTTAAACTGAAACCTTTTGATTCTTGTTCTTTTGGTGTTCGTCTCGTTGATTCTTCCATAAAGAAACCTTTGGGGAGGATCGACGATGTTCTTATCATTGTCAATGACAATTATGTTCCCGTTGATTTTACTATTATGGACATTGAATGTGAACCTTCTTGTCCAATTATTTTGGGACGTCCTTTTCTGCGCACCGTTGGTGCTATCATTGACATGAAAGAGGGGAATATAAAATTCCAGTTTCCTCTCAAGAAAGGGATGGAACACTTCCCTCGAAAGAAGATTAAGTTACCTTTTGAGTCTGTAATACGGGCTAGCTATTCTTTTACTCTTGATAAAACTTGATCTCTATGCATTATGCCTAGCTTAAAGGCATAAAAGAAAGCGCTTTTGGGAGGCAGCCCACAATGAATAAAATTTTATTTTGCTTTTGTTGTGTCTTGATGTTCTTACTACAGTAGCATCATCATTGTATCTTTGCTTTTCAACTTTGTGCCAAGTGTAGCCTCTGATTGCAAGAAAGTTCAAAAGTTGTGACGTGCTGTCCACGAAACAGATTCTGTCCTTGGATAGAAAAATTCGTATAAAATCACCAGATCATCTTTTTGGTCTGAATTTTTTTGAAAGCGTGCTCTATATAATTGTCTTTCGTGCGTCTGTTCTGAGTTTTTTGATTAGAGTTGCAGAAGTGCCCCGAAAAAATCATTTACTACCTGCTGTTCTGTTTTTCACAGATTCTGTCCTGTTTGGCCTTTCCTTCATTTTGCAAACCTTGAGCTTGCTTTTTCTTTGCAAAAAGCTTCTGGCAATCTTGAGAAACAGTAGACCTTCAAGAATATCCTTATTTCCAGCAAGGAACGATTATTTTATTAAGGGTACTAACCTCGCTAATCAGATTATGATGAGTTATGTATGAAGGGAGTTTTCAAGTGTGCGAGGGAAGATGATAAAAAGATGCAGGAGTGTCAAACGCTCAAGCTTGGGGATGCCCCCATGCACCCCCAAAAAATATTCAAGGAGACTCAAGCGTCCAAGCTTGGGGATGCCCCCGTGCATCCCCTTCTCCATCAACATTATCAGTTTGTCTTTCGTTCCACTATATTTTTATCACTTCATGTGTTATGTGCTATGCTTGGAGCGTCTTGCTTTTAGTTTCCTTTTTAGTTTTCTTTAGCTTTTCATAACGAGTCGGAACTCAGCTTTCTTTGTGTGGGAGAGAAACACGCTCCACTTCTACCTAGAACATAACATAGAATTTTCATGTCTATCTTTGCTGTGTGTGTTCTTCGTCTTTCAATAGCTACTATCATGCTTAGCTCTTTGTTTTCATGCTTATCTTTTTAAAGAGCTTTTGTTTAGTTGGTTGCTTGAACTCTCCTTAGTTGTCATGCTTATCTTATTATGAGAGTTTGCTTCTGTTGCATTGGTCGATATGTCTATGATAAAAATGCTACGTGCATAATGGTGCTTAGTAGTTCATGTTTTCTTATGGTTAGTCTCAAATAACAGGGGGGTTCCCAATGTGTTATTGGAGTACCAACATGATTTGTTTACCTATGATGTGGTATGGTTTAGTAATATCTTCCTTCAAGAATTTACTTTGATTGACTTGGCGTATGCTCACGCATATTTAAGACTGTAAAGAAAGTCTGTCAAGCCTTGATGATCTTTTGTTTCTGAGTAGCGATATAACTTCCATGCCTGATTCAATGTTGCTTTGTCGCTCTGCATGATTATGACCGTCATTGCTCTTTTAGTTGGTCACTCCCAGTCTTTTGCTAACCTCCACCTGTACTAAGCGGACTGACTGCTTGTGCATCCAAAATCCTTTAAACCAGTTATGCCATATGAGTCCACCATACCTTCCTATACATGGTATTTACCTGCCATTCCTAACGAAGACTTTCATGTACCATCTCGAAATTATTCAAAAAAGCATTTCTCTTTTGGGCCTCTGTTTTAAGTTCATGAGGAAGTAGTAGTTAATTCATGATCTTTTTAAGTTGGACAAGCTTCACCCCGTGATTGCATGTCTAATGTGCAAACCCATAATACGAGAAGGAACTGGCATTGAGTGCGCCCGGCTCATTAAAAAATAATATAACAAACAAACCCTCCTTCACGCTTTGTTCATGAGAAATCAGAAAACTTTGGCAGTGATAAACAAAGGAGATTAAGAGGATGTGATCGTCCTCATTCGGGAGCCGTTCCTCGAAACTTGTCCATCTCAAGAAGTGATTGAGTTGTCTGCTAGCATTCGTTGACGAAACATGCATAATCTAAAAAAATAATTCTTACTTCTGTTTTTAAAACCAAGAGCTCTGGTACATGCTTTGTCTTTGTTTCCGACCATGGGTTTTCAACCTTGCCAACAAAAGCCACGGTTCGAGAGTCGCCACCTTCTTTTAAAGCACCAACTACTGAGAGCATGATTGTCATTCTGAGTGTAATGTGCATTGTCCCAAAGTAGCATTGTCTTTTGCATGATTATGATATCGTATATTCTGAAATCATTGTATCTAGTCATCACTTAAACCTTGGAGGTGCCCCTGCATTTATTTTTTGCTTCACTAAAGGGGGCAAGCGAGATATCACTTTATCATATTTGCACACCATGCTCATTACAAATCTATTTGATGTTTCAGTATCATGTTGTAAAACTTTTAGTTCTTTGTGATTTTCTCATGAGGCAACTTAATTACTACAGATTCATTGTCTCAGTAAGCTTTTGTCATATGACTATGAAAAGTCCTATATGGTTAATAGCATGTCACCAAAGAAATTATTCTTGTTATCATTTACCTACTCGAGGACGAGCAGGAATTAAGCTTGGGGATGTTGATACGTCCAAAACGTATCTATAATTTCTGATTGCTCCATGCCTCTTTTGTGTGATATTGCTATGATATTTATACACTTCCATACACTTTTGATCATATTTGGACTAACCTATTAACTCAGTGCATCCCAGTGCCAGTTTCTGTTTTCTGCTGTTTTTGTATTTCAGGTTTTCCCATCACGTAAACTGCCAGAAAAATCCTGGAAAAATTATATAAAAAATCAGTGTTCCAAAAGCTTCCCGGCAGCCAAAGTAGAGCCGGAGGGGGGCCACAAGGGCTCCAGGCGCCCAAGTGGTGCGGCCCCCCTCCTGGCCGCACCGGGGGGGGCGCCTGGGCCCCCCAGGCCTCCGCTGATGCCCCCCTTTGGCATATATTTAACACGCGTCCCGAAACCCTCGAGACGGGAACCCTTTTTCGCGATCTCATCTCTGTTCCGCCGCCGCCGCGCTTCCAAGATCGGGAGCACCAGGAGAACTCTTCCCGGCACCCTGCCGGAGGGGAGGATCACCACCGGGAGCCTCTCCACCACCATGGACGCCTCCCGGATGAGTTGTGAGTAGTCTCCCTTGGACCATGGGTCCATGACCAGTAGCTATGTGATGTTCTCCTCCCCTTCTTGTGCTTCACTAATTAGACCTCGTGAGCTGCCCTACATGATCGAGGCACATATGTAATCCTTATGCTGTTGCTATGTTGAGTTTGCTGGGGTCCGACGGATTGAGAGATTATGTTCAGATTGTGTTTGAGTAATATATTTGATTCACGTCTTTTATAATTATGTTCGTAAGTAATTCTTGCATGTTCTCCGTTGCTATTTATTGCTTTGGCCAAGTAGTAGGTAGTGACTCCAAGAGCGAACGTTATGCTTAATTGTGGGTTCATGCCCCTCGATGACTAGCTTGAGTGACAGAAACATGAGTCTAGGGGATGTGCTGTTGCCACAAGAGGGAAAACAACGGTGCTTGTGCCCGCGGGTGCAAGGATTGTTTACTTTATGCAAAGTTCATTTAATGCAGTTGTCTGTTGCTTTGAGTTTACACTATGGGTGGGACTCACAACTTAATACCACCGAGATGTTCTGGATAGATATCTCAAGGTGGATGATTAGTAGTAGATGCAGATGGATTTCGGTCTACTTGCATTGGCGTACCGCCCATGCTTTGAACCTCTACCTTTATTGCAACATAGTTAGCATTGGTTTGCACACATAATTCTGTCAATTTCCTAGCTGTAATTCGTTCACCTCACATAGCTGTTCTATCGTATTTTGCGAGAGAGACATCACTAGTGAACATCATGGGACCCCGGTCCATATTACCAACACTGATCACATCCGCTATTTACTTTCCGCTTTTACTTACTATTTGCAGAAATACCTATCACTATTATCACTTGCGTTTGACCCTTTGTAAACGACAAGGCCGGAGGGATTGCCAACCTCTCTGTACTCGTTGGGAGCAAATTTATTTGTATCTGTGTACAGTTCCACGTTGATTGCTAATATCTGGTGCCGTTAGCAGTTGACATCTTCTTGTTGAAACTGGGAGTCTCAGGGGAAATCGATCCTTGGTATCTTTGCCAAGGGAAAACTTCCGCTACACTGCATCTCAAACCTTCCACTTGGGGTAACCAACGAGGGGCGAGAAGCCATCAGGTTCTACCTCAATCTACTTCCCAGTCACACAAATTAAGAGATCCTACTCATGCAATGTGTGAGGGTTTGTTCTAATGCATAAAAACTGGGTAATAAGAGTATGATCAAAGTGTTACTTGCCTTGCTGACGATTCGCAAAACCTAGAGACTCGTAGTAGCACGCTTCACAGTCCGGGTATTCTATCGCAAGCAAACAATAGCATACATAAGCAATCAAGCAAAGCAGGCACAAACAAAACTACAAAAGATCAGATCTAACCACAAAGTTCAACTTAAGAACTCCGGTTTGCAAAAAGAATCAACTCGAAAGAAGCAACGAAACTCAAACTGCGAAAGAAACGAGTTCCGTTTTGCTAATTGGCCTAAAGTCAAATTTTACAGCAGCCAAAACCTTGTTCAAGTTGGTTAAACGTAAAGAGGGCATCGAGACGAAGATCTGGGATTTTGAATCACCTGATTCCGACACTCGAGCGAAAAGAAAAACGAAAAACAAGATCAGGGCAGAAATCACGATCGGAATAATCGCGGATAAATACCCCGAAAAATAAAACTGACGAACAGGCTAACAAACGAACGTTCCTTGTCTGCGGCTAACGGACGAAAACCGTTCGTTAAAACGAACGTACAGACGAACGTCCGCTAAATAACTAAACCGATGAAAACTGAACCGATCTAACTAAAAAAACGAATCTACGGCCTACGAAATGAAACCGATCGGTTCAAAAAACCGATTAACTACCTCACGACGAACTCCGGCGAGACGACGGTCCGGCGGCGGTGGCGGTCCGGCGCGGCGGGGCGGCGGCGCTGCGGTGCGGGGCGGCGGGCGGCGGGGGGCGGCGGCGGCGGCGGCAACGGGCGGCGGCGCTGGCGGGCGGCAGCGCGACTTGGGCGGCGGGGCGCTGCGGGGCTAGGGCAGGGGCGGCGCGAGGCTGGGCTGGCTTGAGCCCCCGGGCGGTGGCTTATAAAGCATGAAGTCCTGGGCCAACACGACTCTAAGTCGGTTGCCTTTTTTTTTAAATAGAGTCCTGGCGCAGAAAAACTAACGAAAGAAATACTAAACGGACTCCAAAAATCCCGAAACAAATTTTCACCGTCCTCTAATAATATTTAGGACAAAGTGAACATTTTTCCCGGACCTAAATGCAATTTTGAAAAACGCGCATTTTACCTATGCAAATAGAATCGCAAATAAATCCAGAAAAATACCAAAAGTGATTTTAACCTTTTTCCTCCAATATTTCTGTTATTTTGGAGAAGTCATATTATCTCCGCTCATATTTTGTATTTAGAAATATTTTTAGGAGAGAAAAATAATTAGAATCACACTATCCTCGTACAGGTATTCGAGCGAACTCAAATACGAAAACGGTAGAATTCCCAACTCTCTTCGTAGGTCCTTGAGTGGCTTAGAATTTCGAGGAACGCCACAAACAAAAATGCAAAGAGCATGCAATGCCATATGATCTATGTATAACATTCCAAATTAAAAATTTGGTATGTTACAAACCTACCCCCCTTAGAATAAATCTCGCCCTCGAGATTCGACTTGGCTAGAGAACATGTGTGGGTGGTCCTTGCGTAGATCATCTACTTGTTCCCAGGTGGCTTCTTCCTCGGTGTGGTGACTCCACTGAACTTTGCAAAACTTGATAACCTTACTGCGGGTAACTCTGCTCGAAAATTCGATGATTTTAACAGGCTTCTCCTTGTAGGTCAGATCACTGTCCAACTGAATTTCTTCCAGGAGTACCGTGTCTCTAAGCGGGATTTCGGCCATCTCCGCATGGCACTTCTTAAGCTGCGAAACGTGAAACACGTTGTGCAATCCTGCCAATCCTTCGGGCAATTCCAACTTATAGGCAACCTCTCCCATGCGTTCCAAAACATGGTAAGGTCCCACAAATCTCGGGGCTAGCTTCCCTTTAACTCCTAAACGTTTGACTCCTCGCAGAGGCGATACTCTCAAGTACGCTCTATCTCCGATCTCATAGGCTATCTCCTTGCGCTTCGAGTCTGTATAACTCTTCTGCCTGGACTGAGCTACCTTCAATCTATCTCGAATCAACTTCACCTTCTCGTCAGACTCTTTGATTAAGTCCGGTCCAAACAACTGTCGGTCTCCAACTTCATCCCACATTAACGGTGTTCGCCATCTCCTTCCGTACAATGCCTCGAACGGTGCCATCTTCAAACTGGCTTGGTAACTGTTGTTGTATGAGAACTCCGCGTAGGGCAAATTGTCATCCCAACTAGATCCATAATCTAACGCACGAGCTCTCAACATATCTTCCAGGATCTGGTTGACTCTTTTGGTCTGTCCATCGGTCTGCGGATGAAAAGCTGAGCTGAATTCTAGCCTCGTTCCCAAAGTTTGGTGTAGCTGATGCCAAAACTTTGAGGTGAACTGTGTTCCTCTATCTGATACAATGGTCCTCGGAACTCCGTGCAGACATACTATCCTGGTCATGTATGTCTTGGCCAACTTCGCACTGCTATACGTGGTTTTCACGGGGATAAAATGGGCTACCTTGGTCAAACGGTCCACTACTACCCAGATTGAATCATATCCTGCTTTGGTCCTGGGCAATCCGGTGATAAAATCCATGCCAAGCTTCTCCCACTTCCATTCAGGTATCGGCATAGGCTGTAGCAATCCTGCTGGCTTCTGATGTTCTGCCTTTACTCTCTGGCATACATCACATACGGCTACATACTCGGCAATATCCTTCTTCATTCCCGTCCACCGGAAACGTTCCTTCAAATACAAATACATCTTGGTGTTACCGGGGTGTATCGAGTATGGTGAATCATGTGCTTCCTGCAGTATCAACTTCCTTATCTCCGGGTCGTTGGGCACATAGATTCGATCCTCAAACCACAAGGTGTCGTGTTCGTCCTCACGAAATCCCTTGGCTTTTCCTTCACTCATCCTTTTCCTTATCTCGGCAATTTCCTTATCATCCTTCTGGGCTTCGCGTATCTTTCCTAGTAATGTTGACTGAACCTCCAACGTTGCAATGAAACCTCTAGGAACTATCTCCAAACAAAGCTCCCTGAAATTTTCTGCTAACTCCTGTGGCAATCCCCCTTTTACTAGGGTATTTGCATAACTCTTCTGGCTCAAAGAGTTTGCCACGACGTTGGCCTTGCCTGGGTGATAGTGTAGCTTCATATCATAATCCTTTATGAGCTCCAACCATCTCCTCTGTCTAAGGTTCAGCTCCTTCTGCGTAAAAATGTACTTCAAACTCTTGTGATCCGTGTACACATCACAACGATTTCCAATAAGGTAGTGTCTCCAGGTTTTCAGTGCGTGCACTACAGCTGCTAACTCCAGATCGTGCGTTGCGTAATTCAACTCGTGTGGGCGCCACTACTAGGAAAAGGGCTATAGATGAAATTGATACTAATGGCGCACCAGAAAGGAGGTGCGCCATTAGTATATAGTAATGGCGCACCAGCAACAGATACGCCATTAGAGTTCGAAGTACTAATGGCGCACCATGCCCGTAGTGCGCCATTAGTATCAAGAAGTTTTTTTTTTAACTAGCGCGCCTGTCCAAACATACTAATGGCGCATCCATGAATAGTGCGCCATTACTAGTTGTAAATAGTAATGGCGCACCTGCAGTCATGTGCGCCATTAATGCTCTTTTTTTGTATGATATTTTTTATTCTGTTTTTTACAAAACTACTAATGGCGCACTGTCACATAGTGCGCCATTACTAGTTTGAACTAGTAATGGCGCACTGTGTGTCAGTGCGCCATTAGTATGTTTTTTTTCCCGGAATGTTGATTCATTTCTGTTTCGGTGACACCCCCAGCCGGCGCACCTCTCGCACCCGACGCCCCCGACGCCGACACCCCCGACGCCGCCGCCCCCACGGCCCCGACGCCGCCGCCCCCGATGCCCCCCTCTCCCCGACGCCGCCGCCCACGACGCCCCCGACGCCGCCGCGCCCGACGCCCGCGACGCCGCC
>LR738713.1:870170255-870191884 GCA_902687465.1 Secale cereale
CCCCTCCCTCCCTCCCTCCTTCACTGCTAGTTCTAGGGTTCAGCACATGATTTTTCATAGCACATGATTCTGCATCCATGCCCGATAGTTTGATTTTAGGGTAGTTTGAGTTCTAGGGTTCAGCACATGATTCTGCATCCATGCCCTAGATTTTAGGGTATTTTAATCTAGGGTTCAGCACATGAGTTCTAGGGTTCTAGGGTAGTTTGATTTTTCGGCTGACCAATAACAACCAACAAGGGGGCAAAGAAGTCATCTACTTGTCAAACAAATTCACACCAGTGAACAACATATCTTTACATTACCCAGCTTATTCACCTTGATTTTATTATTATAGATTCTGGTTACTCAAAATTACAATAATGTACCCAGTAATACAACACTGCACAAAAAGTAAATAGTTGTGACAGCGTAGCATAACAAAAAAAGACAAGTCCCACCGGAGCTTAAATAATTATTGTCTGATTTACTTGGTGCGTTTTGTGTTTCTAGTGTTGAAGGATGTCTCTGTTTGAGTTGTTGGCTGCTGTCATTCTAGCCAGCAAACAAATGCCTCTGTGCAAGCCTATCTTGTCTAGATATGTGCTAGGAGCTAGGATATGTATCTACAGTGAGGAAACAGGTTGGGTGGGAAAGCAAAATTAAACCTGGATCATGGTAATTCATCATGTGTTAGCGTGATGTATGGACTTTTATCGCAAAACATTTACAGGCTTGTGCTTGCTTGCACCTCTTTTTTGTTGGGCATGTTTGTCTATAGATTTTGACGGGTGTGGGTGTGAGGCGTCTCTTACCTTATTAGTTGAAATTTATTTAAGCTCCTATGGTGGCCAGCTCTTTGAAACCCATGCACTCCCATTAGTTCAGAAGGATAGCCACTGTTACTTAAATATGCCATATTGCTGCTGCTTTCTAATTAATACTGGCAGCAACATCAATTTTTGAGTTATTGTCAGTTTGCTATCAAGCCGGGGTATTCACTGCTGTTGTTTTACAAGCTTCAAACTATTGTTTTACAAGCTTCAAACTATTGATTTACACATCAATTTTCTGTGTGGAAAGGAATATGGTGGTCATGTATTTGGTTCCTTGTTGTAAATATTTGAACTTCAAACTATTGTTTTACAAGCTTCTGCAACTTTTTCTTAACTGTTCATGCTGCTGTTATGAATTCACTTCTGTTGCTACTGTACTTGTCATGATGTTGTACTTGTGATGATGCTACTTGTGATCTTCTGAAATGACCCATTGGCGACTTCATTAGGCGGGGATAATGATTTTGCAGGTACCCCGAGAGGCCATTGAGTTTGCTGGAATGTTGATTAACTTCCGTTCCGGCAAATTCGGGTACTCCATATGTCCTATTTTCAGCAAAGGTCATACTGAAATTTTCCGTGAATTTTAGCATGACTTTGCTAAAAATAGGACATATAGGGTACTTGTGACTAATGCATGGGTCGGGGTATCTTAGTGGTTAATTAGGTAGGATCAAGTGATTAGAGCCAAGTGATTAGGCCCAACTTACAATTCTCCTTCCTAGATTAGCTTTTAGGATTCCTCGGTGTCGACAAACCATAAATTATGAAACCTTGGCTTTTAGGGTCCCTCGGTGTCGATAAAAAACGAAATGATGAAAGCTTAGGCTTTTAGGGTGCCTGGGCGTCGAAAAACCCTCAATTATAAAAGCTTAGCTTTTAGGATGCCTCGGTGTCGAAAACCCTAAATGATGAGACCATGATCTTGTTCCTTGACAATAACCAACTTTTAATGAGTTTATAGAGAGGATAGTAATCAGATTGTGAGGATGGTATGTAGCAGAACTAGTGCAAAAGTGTTGACAATGTTAGTCCTAATGAGCCTAGGATGGTGCCACAGCTAGCTTGTCTAGGTACATATTTTTAGTTTATAAAGTTTAATCTCTTTGAAAAATAGGAAATGTCGTCTTCCGACGACGATAGGATCCCGGAGTGCTCCTGGTGCGGTGACGACCGGGGTCTGTGCGACAGGCCTCACCTGGTAGACGGTCGTTACTTCAGTATTAAGCTCGACGAGACCTTCGATGTCGAAACGGTACGCAACGACAAGTCTTGTTTCATAATTAATTAAGCACGATTTCTAGCTACTTCAACGTGTAAGTAATTAATTTTCTTCTTTTACATGCAACTAGTTTATCCCGTGTCATGCAAGACGCTATGTCTCGGAGAGGATGGGATTTGAAGATCATGAAACTTCGGAGACAAAGCAAATTCAACTAAGGACCATGCATAATGTTGATTTAGAAGTGGATTTGTACAATTCAGATAACGTAACCACTTTTGGTTGCAAGAATTGGGAATCATTTTGCATGATATATGGTTTTTATGAGGGTATGCTTCTCACCATGGATCTTGGTAATCCGGATTCCATCGCCGAAGATGATTTGGACATTTGGGTCCTTGTTGACGATATGATTCCAATTCTACCGAGAAGTGAGTTTATCAAACATAGTTATTTAGTAATTTATATTGTTTATTTCAAAATAGTTGACAACTTATTTCCATTGATAGGTTATTTTGATTATTCAAATAATGTGAGGATGATGCTAGACATAACCTACTACACCCCTGGCTCAGAATGTACTTATAAGGACAAAGAGCAGATCATCTTCTTTTATTCCTTTCTTCTGGATTACATTCAACATCGCAATATTGATCCACAATATAGTCAATACGTCCCACTAGTGCACGTATTGAACTACGTTAATATCAATGGAGATACCATGGTAAGATTTTTGTACTATTACGACATTCGTGCATGTTTTGCATTAGTTCTTCTCGAACTGAACTACAATGCTAACTACGAAGTCTTACTATATGTTTTGCAACAGATTCTCCCTAGTGACTGTGTGCCTCCTGTCATGTTTCAATCTGGTCAACTACAAGTTTTAAACATTCTGCCAGGTGAACCTACAAATCACATGTGTCCATATCAGATTTCTTCTGAAAATGAAGGAATGAGAATCAAAGAATGGCGAAAAATAATGAAAACTCGTAAGGAGGTACTTGGAAGCAATAGAGTGAGAAGGGAAAGAAATGGAGACAAGATAATCTGCGTTCTTCATAATGGCCCTTTAAATCTAATTGATTTAGAGACAAACGCCATCTTGTTTTATGCCATTTTATCTTAGAAAATTGCTACGTAGTAGAAGTTGTATGGTCGATAATGATGTGTAAGAATTATTATTTAATACCTATGTTGAGTTTTTATTATTATTATGATCGATGATGCATGATGCTAAGTTGTTCTATGAGCTATTATATACTCCCTCCGTTCCGATTTACTCGTCGTGGTTTTAGTTCAAATTTGAACTAAAACCACGACGAGTAAATTGGAACGGAGGGAGTAGATTCTAATAGTTTCGATGTGCGTACCATATATGTTGGCTCCACGAGAAATTATATTTATATATATGCATAACCTGTGCAAAAAAACAGAAAAAAAAACAAAATATTCATACTAATGGCGCATCACTGCAGAGTGCGCCATTAGTATGCCAAAGCACCTGGCCCCTGGGAGGCATACTAATGGCGCACCACCGTGCATACTGATGGCGCATCAGTGGTGCGCCATTAGTATACCAGATACTAATGGCGCACCAGAGGTGCGCCATTAGTAAAGTATACTAATGGCGTGCTAGTAATGGCGCACCACCAATGCGCCATTAATGGCCAAACTAGGTGTGCCATTAATAGGCCTTTTCCTAGTAGTGCGCAGTTGACGGGATGCATAGGAAACAACTCTTCCATCCTGCATAAGTACTCCTCCAAGTCCTAAGCGTGAAGCATCGCAGTACACTTGGAAATCCTTGTGTATATCCGGCAATATCAGCACTGGGGCTGTCGTCAACCGTTTCTTCAACTCCTGGAAACTTTCTTCACATCCTTCAGTCCAATCAAACTTTGTCTCCTTCTTCAACAATGTCGCCATTGGCTTTGCAATCTTGGAGATATTTTCTATGAATCTCCGGTAGTATCCCGCGAGTCCAAGAAAAGTGTGGATCTCTCCAACCGAGGTGGGTGTCAACCACTCCGTGACTACCTGCACTTTGACGGGGTCTACTGCTATTCCTTCTCCCAATATAACATGCCCTAGGAATCCAACTTCCTTGTACCTAAACTCGCATTTGCTAAACTTGGCATATAACTGATGTTCTCTGAGCTTCTCCAAAACCAAACGCAAAGGCTCTGCATGTTCTTCTTCATCCTTAGAGTATATCAGGATATCATCTATGAATACCACGACGAACTTATCCAAGAACTCCATGAACACCTTATTCATCATACTCATGAAATAGGCATGCACGTTAGTCAATCCAAATGACATAACCGTATACTCATACAGCCCGTACCGTGTGGTGAAGGCTGTCTTAGGTATAACCTTCTCTCGGATCTTCAATTGGTGGTATCCAGATCGTAGATCTATCTTGGAGAATACTTTCGCTCCTTGGAGTTGGACGAACAAGTCATTGATCATCGGCAGCGGGTACTTATTCTTAATGGTCACTTCATTCAGCGCACGATAATCAACAACCATTCTTAAAGATCCATCCTTCTTCCCGACCAACAGAACTGGGGCTCCCCAAGGTGATGAACTTCGACGAATAAATCCTTTCTCCAACAACTCATTAATCTGCTTCTTGATCTCCTCCAGATCATTCGCTGGCATCCGATACGGTCTCTTTGATATTGGTCCGGTGCCAGGCAACAACTCAATCAAAAACTCAATATCTCTATCCGGTGGCATGCCAGGTAACTCCTCTGGAAACACATCCGGATAATCCTTCACTACTGGCACTTCCTCCTGAACAACTCCCGTGAGAGAATGTACTTGGGTCCTTATAGGCGAATGCCTAGATACATACTTAATCCTTTTTCCCTCCGGGGTGGTGAGCAAAATAGACTTATTGGCACAATCGATGTTACCTCCATACTTCGATAGCCAATCCAAACCTAATATCACATCCAATCCTTGTGACTCCAGGACTATTAGGTCAGAGGGGAAAGTGTGGCGTCCTATGGTCAATGGCGTCTGAAAACATCCTTGGTGTGCCATATACTCTGCTCCTGGTGAACTTACTAACATGGGGGTCTTAAGAACTCGGGTGGACATCCTATGTCTATTCATGAATCCCCTTGAAATGTATGAATGCGATGCACCAGTATCAAAAAGAACTATTGCGGTAAATGTCTTAACCAAAAACTTACCGACAACAGCATCTGGTTGCTCTTCTAGCTCCTCCATAGTCACGTGGTTCACTTGTCCTTTGTTGAATGGGTTGGGCTTCTTCCCGGCGCTTCCATTGCCATTCCCATTCTTAGCTTCAGGGCAGTCCATGGCATAGTGCCATTCTTCCCGCACTTGAAACAAGTGATATGGCTAAAATCCTTCTTAGCGGGTGTGGACGGGGTAGGGCGGCTCTGGTTACTACTTGCTCCATTCCCATTTCCATTCTTAGGGCCATTGTGGTTGTGGGGAATTCCATGGTTATGGGTATATCCTCCTAAATTCGGAGTGAATCGGGGCTTCTGCTGGGCTCCAGAATTATTCCTTCCTTGTCCATACTTCCTTTTGCAACTTTCAATCTGCTGGTGCTTCCCTTCAATCATAAGCGCTTTATCTACCAACTCCTGGTAGTTGTTGAAAGTTGCCACCATCAACTGTACGCTCATCTCATCATTCAGCCCTTCTATAAATCTCTCCTGCTTCGCGGCATCTGTGGCCACATCATCTGGGGCATAACGAGATAGGGTACTAAACTCATCCACGTACTGTGCCACAGTACGGTTTCCTTGGCGCAAGTTGCGAAACTCCCGCTTCTTCATGCTCATAGCTCCAGTTGAGACATGGGCAGTACGGAAAGCTTGCTGAAACTGCTCCCAAGTGACATTGGCTATAGGGAAGGTGGCTGTGTAGTTCTCCCACCATGTTGCGGCTGGTCCAGACAGCTGGTGTGCGGCAAATCGCACCTTCTCAGCATCCGAGCAATTGGCGGTGGTCAAATCCCTTCCAATCTTGCGTAGCCAGTCATCAGCCACTATTGGTTCGATGCTGCTAGCAAACACGGGTGGTTGCAACCATAAGAAACGTGTCAGGTTGTCCACGGGTGGTGGTGGTGGAGGTTTGTTGTTGTTGTTCTGGTTGTTCTGAGTGTTCTGGACAAGAAGTTGCATCAAGGTGTTCTACTGCTGGATCAACTGGGTGAGCTCACGGGGAAACTCAAATCCGGGCTCACGTCTTGGAGGCATCCGATAGGTGTAGAGGGAAGAGATTAGAATAGAATTAAGGTCTAAGGGAGAATCACTACCCATATGCACATGAGACAAACACAATCATATCACACCAATCAATTTCAAGAAAGATCTTACAAATCTAACTAACGTTACAAAAGTGCTCTAAAACTAATATATGGAGGTAAACTACTAGTCACAGGGTGGTCATCTGAAAATATTGATCGGCGGATGATTCCATGATGTCTGCTCCAGCTTCATCTTCATAGTCTTCGTCTTTACTATCATCTGGTTCTGAATCTGTGCCGTCGATGATAATGTAATCTTCAGGTGGAATCTCCTTGGGTTCTTCTTCCTCTTCTTCTTCTCCCATGAGTATCCCTAACTTCCGTGTCAAGTCATCATTCTTCTCGACTAGTATCAACATCTCCTCCTCGTATCCGTCACGAGTAGACTTAAGTTCTTCTTCTAGCTCCAAATTCCTATTTAGTGCCTTCTTCAATTCTATCATCCCAGTGCACATCTGGAGCTCCTGTCGTCGAATGTGCTGGTTCAACTCCTGGATAAATGCTGCAATGGACCTATCCTTCCGGGTGCTGATCATATCCCAATTCTCATCTCGGCGTCCACAAATCTGGTAGATGGTGTCCTTTAGCTCCTGCTTGTAGACTTCTCCGATCCTTCCCATTGCGATGTGGGCGGCCATGCTCTTTCCTAGGCTCCAGGTTGGCGCATCAAAAGAAAACTCTATTGGTTCAGTGGATGGTGCGAAGGTTCTTCCGGGAATTTGAACTTGAATGCTCCATCGCTCCTCCTCCGGTAAAGTGGCGGTGTAGGTCCCGGTAAAGCTTGGTATTCCTATGTTCAGGTACCTAGTGACTTCCTTCAAGTGTCGTCCAAATGGTGTGTCTTCATCTGGTTGAGTGAACTTGTTCCTTGGGTCCACCATCCTAAAGAAGTAGAAAATGGAGAGAAGTCAGAGTGAGTAGAGAACAGTGATCTAGGGTCTGTCTTAGTGGTCGTGTCCTACATTCAGCGTGTGCTTTGATACCATCTTTGTAGCGACCACGATCCGAATGGACCGAAGTCTCTCTGTTCTGTGTCATCCCTGGATCGGTAATGCTGACACACATAGTACTTGAAGGATTTATAACAGAGTGGCAATCACACACTTATTACAACGAGTGTCTCCAATGAGAACTTATTACAAAATCCATGGCTTAAGGCCATCTAATCAAAATAACAGCGGAAGGCTTCGAATATTAGTGAGTCCATCAACTCCAGCTGCATAGCTGAGTGCATGACAAACGACCTAGCACGTCTTAGTCCTCGTCTGAAAAGTCTGCAACGTAATATGTTGCAGCCCGAAAACGGGTCAGCACATGGAATATGCTGGCAAGATAACACAAGTATTTGCAAGTAACAGAATAAAGGCTATACTACATGCATATTTGGCTGGTGGAGGCTCTATGGTTAAGTTTTTGCGTAAAGCCAATTTTCCCTACAGCAAAGGAATAAGTTTTATTTTAACTACCATGTTGGTTGAAAATCATTGAGAAGGTACCTCCAACTCAATCCCAAATTAAAAGTTCATCATTAACCCAACAAATTAAATTATAGAGTGATGAGATCAACCAATAATTCAAGTACCAGATACTCAAGATGTCCATAACCGGCGACACGGCTAATCATGATCAGTTTGTACACTCTGCAGAGGTTTGTGCACTTTTCCCCATAAGACTCGATCGCCTCCGTTTGGTTTCTCGCACTACATGGTGTTTGAGAAACGGATGACCGAGACACAGTCTTTCCGAAGAGGTCCCATTAACCGGATAGATAGGCCGGTACACCTACAATCCCTCTACATCTGCTAGCCCATCACGGAAAGGTTTCCCACAACTTACTCAACTATGCCAGATCCCATATTGGCATGTGGCTGCACACGGAAGTTTCTAGCATGAATAGTTTTATGATCCCTTTGAGCCTGGGTGGCATTCCATAGGAAAAATCACACGGAACCCCGGGATTTCCTAGGACAACACTGGATTCTCCAGGTGCCCTGCAACCAATCCACCCAGATGTGTATTCAAATAGCCACCTTAAGTTGAATCCTTAATTAACAACTCACATCTGTCATGGATTTCACTCAAACCCAAACCACGTCTACAAGCATAGCATAGCAACCTAAGCAAACGTAGAAGTAACTCCCAGGGGTTTGAAAATAATGCAGGTAATAGGTTCTACCTCAATCTACTTCCCAGTCCCACAAATTAAGAGGTCCTACTCATGCAATGTGTGAGGGTTTGATCTAATGCATAAAAACTGGGTAATAAGAGTATGATCAAAGTGTTCCTTGTCTTGCTGACGATTCGCAAAACCTAGAGACTCGTAGTAGCACGCTTCACAGTCCGGGTATTCTATCGCAAGCAAACAATAGCATACATAAGAAATCAAGCAAAGCAGGCACAAAGAAAACTCCAAAAGATCAGATCTAACCAGAAAGTTCAACTTAAGAACTCCGGTTTGCAAAAAGAATCAACTCGAAAGAAGCAACGAAACTCAAACTGCGAAAGAAACGAGCTCCGGTTTGCTAATTGGCCTAAAGTCAAATTTTACAGTAGCCAAAAGCTTGTTCAAGTTGGTTAAACGTAAAGAGGGCATCGAGACGAAGATCTGGGATTTTGAATCACCTGATTCCGACTCTCGAGCGAAAAGAAAAAAGGAAACAAGATCAGGGTAGAAATCGCGGTCGGAATAATCGCGGATAAATACCCCGAAAAAGAAAACAGACGAACAGGCTAACGAACGAACGTTCGCTGTCTGCGGCTAACGGACGAAAACCGTTCATTAAAACGAACGTACGGACGAACGTCCGCTAAATAACTAAACCGACGAAAACCGAACCGATCTAACTAAAAAAAACGAATCTACGGTCTACGAAATAAAACCGATCGGTTCAAAAAAAAAAAAACAGATTAACTACCTCACGATGAACTCCGGCGAGACGGCGGTCCGGCGGCGGGGGCGGTCTGGCGCGGCGGGGCGGCGGCGCTGCGATGCGGGGCGGCGGGCGGCGGCGCAGGAGGCGGCAACGGGCGGCAGCGGCAGCGGGCGGCGGCGCGACTTGGGCGGCGGGGCGCCGCGGGGCTAGGGCAGGGGCGGCGCGAGGCTGGGCTGGCTTGGGCCCCCGGGCGGCGGCTTATAAAGCCCGAAGTCTTGGGCCAACACGACTCTAAGTCGGTTACCTTTTGTTTTAAATAGAGTCCTGGCGTAGAAAAACTAACAAAAGAAATACTTATCCGACTCCAAAAATCCCGAAACAAATTTTCGCCGTCCTCTAATAATATTTAGGACAAAGTGAACATTTTTCCCGGACCAAAATGAAATTTTGAAAAACGCGCATTTTTCCTATGCAAATAAAATCGCAAATAAATCCAGAAAAATACCAAAAGTGATTTTAACCTTTTTCATCCAATATTTCTGTTATTTTGGAGAAGTCATATTATCTCCGCTCATATTTTGTATTTAGAAATATTTTTAGGAGAGAAAAATAATTAGAATCACACTGTCCTCGTACCGGTATTCGAGCGAACTCAAATACGAAAACGGTAGAATTCCCAACTCTCTTCGTAGGTCCTTGAGTTGCCTAGAATTTGGAGGAACGCCACAAACAAAAATGCAAAGAGCATGCAATGCAATATGATCTATGTATAACGTTCAAAATTAAAAATTTGGGATGTTACAGATTTAGATGGTGCCCTTATTTCACGTGAATGCAGCAGTCTCTAATGCATAACCCCAAAATGATAGTGGTAAATCGGTAAGAGACATCATAGATCGCACCATATCTAATAAAGTATGGTTACGACGTTCGGAGACACCATTACGCTGTGGTGTTCCGGGTGGCGTGAGCTGTGAAACTATTCCACATTGTTTTAAATGAAGACCAAACTCGTAACTCAAATATTTGCCTCTGCGATCAGATCGTAGAAACTTAATTTTCTTGTTACGATGATTTCTCTACTTCACTCTAAAATTCTTTCAACTTTTCAAATGTTTCAGACTTGTGTTTTATCAAGTAGATATACCCATATCTGCTCAAATTATCAGTGACTGTCAGAAAATATTGATACTCGCCGCGAGCCTCAACACTTATTGGTCCACATACATCAGTATGTATGATTTCCAATAAATCAGGTGCTCACTCCATTGTTCCGGAGAAAGGAGTTTTAGTCATCTTGCTCATGAGGCATGGTTCGCAAGCACCAAGTGATTCATAATCAAGTGATTCCAAAAGTCCATCATTATGCAGTTTCTTCATGCGCTTTACACCAATATGATTTAAACGGCAGTGCCATAAATAAATTGCACTATCATCATTAACCTTGCATCTTTTGGCTTCAATATTATGAATATGTGTATCACTACGATCGAGATGCAACAAACTATTTTATTGGGTGTATGACCATCGAAGATTTTATTCATGTAAATAGAATAATAATTATTCTATGACTTTAAATGAATAACCGTATTGCAACAAACATGATCAAATCATATTCATGCTCAACGCAAATGCCAAACAACATTTATTTAGGTTCTACACCAATCCCGAAAGTATAGGGAGTGTGCGATGATGATCATATCAACCTTGGAACCACTTCCAACACACATCGTCACTTCACCTTTAACTAGTCTCTGTTCATTCTGCAACTCTCATTTCGAGTTACTAATTTTTAGCAACTGAACCGGTATCAAATACCCAGGGGTTGCTATGAACACTAGTAAAGTACACATCAATAATCTATATATCACATATACCTTTGTTCACTTTGCCATTCATCTTATCCGCCAAGTATCTAGGGCAGTTCCACTTCTAGTGACCATTTCCTTTGCAGTAGAAGCACTTAGTTTCAGGTTTGAGTTCAGCATTGTGTTTCTTCACGGGAGTGACAACTTGCTTGTCATTCTTCTTGAAGTTCCCTTCTATCCATTTGCCCTTTATTTGAAACAAGTGGTCTTGTAAACCATCAACACTTGATGCTCTTTCTTGATTTCTACCTTCGCTGATTTCAGCATCGCGAAGAGCTCGGGAATTACTTTCATCATCCCTTGCATATTATAGTTCATCACGAAGTTGTACTAACTTGGTGATAGAGACTAGAGAACTTTGTCAATTACTATCTTATCTGGAAGATTAACTCCCACTTGATTCAAGCAATTGTAGTACCCAGAAAATCTGAGCACATGCTCACTGGTTGAGCTATTCTCCTCCATCTTGTAGGCAAAGTACTGTCAAAGGTCTCATACCTCTCGACACGGGCATGAGTATGAAATACTAATTTCAACTCTTGGAACATCTTATATGCTCTGTGGCGTTCAAAATGTTTTTTAAGTCCCTGTTCTAAGCCGTAAAGCATAGTGCACTAGACTATCAAGTAGTCAACATACCGAGCTTTTGTCAAAACATTCATAACGTCTACATCTACTCCTGCAATAGGTCTGTCACCTAGCGGTGCATCAAGGACATAATTCTTCTATGCAGCAATGAGGATAATCCTCATATCACAGACCTAGTCCGCATCATTGCTACTAACATCTTTCAACTTATTTTTCTCTAGGAACATAAAAAAATAAACGGGGAGCAACATCGCGAGGTATTGATCAACAACATAGATATGCTAATACTACCAGGACTAAGTTCATGGTAAATAAAAGTTCAATTAATCAAATTACTTAAGAACTCCCACTTAGATAGATATCCCTCTAATGATCTAAGTGATCACGTGATCCATATCAACTAAACCATGTCCGATCATCACGTGAGATGGAGTAGTTTTCAATGGTGAACATCTTATGTTGATCATATCTACTATATGATTCACGCTCGACCTTTCGGTCTCCAGAGTTCCGAGGCCATATCTGCATATGCAAGGCTCGTCAAGTTTAACCCGAGTATTCCGCATGTGCAAAACTGTCTTGCACCCGTTGTATGTGAACGTACAACCTATCAGACCCGATCATCACGTGGTGTCTCAGCACGAAGAACTTTCGCAACGGTGCATACTCAGGGAGAACACTTGTACCTTGAAAGTTTTGCAAGGGATCATCTTATAATGCTACCACCGTACTAAGTAAAATAAGAAACATAATAAGATAAACATCACATGCAATCAAAATATGTGACATGATATGGCCATCATCATCTTGTGCTTTTGATATCCATCTCCAAGGCACCGTCATGATCACCATCGTCACCGGCGCGGCACCTTGATCTCCATCATAGCATCGTTGTCGTCTCGCCACTATTGCTTCTACGACTATTGCTACCGCTTAGTGATAAAGTAAAGCAATTACATGGCGATTGTATTTCATACAATAAAGCGACAACCATATGGCTCCTGCCAGTTGCCGATAACTTTACAAAACATGATCATCTCATATAATAACGTATAACTCATCACGTCTTGACCATATCACAACCCAACATGCCCTGCAAAAACAAGTTAGACGTCCTCTACTTTGTTGTTGCTAGTTTTACGTGACTGCTACGGGCTTAGCAAGAACCGTTCTTACCTACGCATACAAAACCACAACGATTTTTCGTCTAGTATGTGTTGTTTTAACCTTCACAAGGACTAGGCATAGCCACACTCGATTCAACTAAAGTTGGAGAAACTGACACCGGCCAGCAACCTGTGTGCGAAGCACGTCGGTAGAACCAGTCTTGCATAAGCGTACGCGTAATGTCGGTCCGGGCCGCTTCATCGAACAATACCGCCGAATCAAACTATGACATGCTGGTAAGCAGTATGACTAGTATCGTCCACAACTCACTTGTATTCTACTCGTGCATATCATCTACGCATAGACCTGGCTCTGATACCACTGTTGGGGAACGTAGTATTTCAAAAAAAAAATCCTACGATCACGCAAGATCTATCTACTAGATGCATAGCAACGAGAGGGGAGAGGATGTCTATGTACCCTCGTAGACTGAAAGCGGAAGCGTTTATCAACGCGGTTGATGTAGTCGTACACCTTCACGCTCCGTCCCGATCTAGTACCGAACGTACGGCACCTCCGCGTTCAGCACACGTTCAGCTCGATGACATCCTCGCTTTCTTGATCGAGCAATACGGGCGAAGTAGTATATGAGTTTCGGCAGCACGATGGCGTGGTGACGGTTGTTGATGAAGAACAATCTCTGCAGGGCTTCGCTAAGCACTACAGAAACTAGACGGAGGATAAAATAGAGGGTCGGGGTTGCCGGCACACGGCTTGGTGTATTTTGATCTGTTCCAGGTGCTAGCCCCGCCCCTCTATTTATATGTTGAGCCCTGGGGTCGAAACTTGGAGCAAAAGCCTCCTCAAAGTCCGTTTTGCCCGAAAGGCAAGAGTCCCACTCGGACTCCAGGAACAAACGCCACAATCCTTGGCGTCTGGCCCAGACGCCATGGCCCTCGGCCCAGGGCTAGACGCCAGGGTCTCCGGCGTTTGGCCCCCTAGCCTCCGAAAAAGACCTTTTGCACCGACTTAATGCCCTGTGGGCTTGACCCCTTGGCCTAACCATATCATCCTATATATCAATTTTTACCTCCGGAGCTCCTCGTCATGTCTGTGATCTCATCCGGAACACCGAACAATATTCGGTCACCAACATACATAACTCATTCAATACTATATCGTCAATGAAACATTAAGCGTCCAGACCCTACGGGTTCGAGAACTATGTAGACATCACCGAGACACTTCTCTGGTCAATAACCAATAGTGGAACCTGGATGCCCATACTGGCTCCTACATATTCTACGAAGATCTTTATCGGTCGAACCGCATAACAACATACGTTGTTCCCTTTGTCAACGGTATGTTAGTTGCCCGAGATTCGATCGTCGGTATCACCATACCTAGTTAATCTCGTTACCGACAATTCTCTTTACTCGTTCAGTAATACATCATCTCGTGACTAACTCATTAGTCATTTGCTTGCAAGGCTTATTATGATGTGTATTACCGAGAGGGCCCAGAGATACCTCTCCGACACTCGGAGTGACAAATCCTATTCTTGATCTATGCCAACACCATTAACACCTTCGAAGACACATGTAGATCATCTTCATAATCACCCAGTTACGTTGTGATGTTGGATAGCACACAAGGTGTTCCTCCGGTATTCGGGAGTTGCATAATCTCATAGTCATAGGAACATGTACAAGTCATGAAGAAAGCAATACCAATAAAACTAAACGATCAAGTTGCTAAGCTAACGGATGGGTCTTGTCCATCACATCATTCTCCTAATGATATGATCCCGTTGATCAAATGACAACTCATGTCTATGGTTAGGAAACATAACCATCTTTGATCAATGAGCTAGTCTAGTAGAGGCATTCAAGGTACACTCTGTTTTGTCTATGTATTCACACATGTACTAAGTTTCCGCTTAATACAATTCTAGCATGAATAATAAACATTTATCATGATATAAGGAAATAAATAATAACTTTATTATTGCCTCTAGGGCATATTTCCTTCAAGCTTGCCCATGCATGATAAGAAAGAAAAGAAAGAAAGCAGCCATGTATGACGGTGTCTTGTTTTGTGCGACTCAATGGTGATCTCTTCCCGTTAATATTAATTTGCTCAATTAGTCTTTTGATATCTTATTTTAGCTCATTATACTGTGATTGATTGTGTGCTGATTGATCACATGATCATCACCTCTGGTGCAAATGCAAATGTGCAAGTAAATGGAATATTCGAACCTACAGCCACAATAAGCTTCATAAGCTTCGTTCGCACTCGAGTGTGTACTTTTTTAAAACAAATACTTTCTTTCTCTAAAAGAACAATCAATCTGAATTAAGAACAAAATTACAACTTGGGGAAGTACATGTTTTCCACATTCAGCTAACACAAAACACCAACGTCCAACTAGATTAACAAGGATATCGGAATCCTGAAAATGTAGCATTTTTCCAATCCGATCACAATCTTTTCACTCGAATTGAGTGGTCTCCCACACGATGAAACGGACATCCGGCATTAAGAAAAATAATTCGATGCAACTGCCCACACCCTTTAGGTCCTATAAATGCCCCATGCTGCCTTGGCAGATCATAGTTTTGGCTTCCCAGCTCATCGGCTCCCGCCGATGAACAGTAAGTTTTGTAAGATAGCAAAACAAAAATAAATAAATAAAAAGATTGTTTTTGTCATCGTAGATGCTCAACGTGCGTGCAATGACGTTTGGTCATTCAAAAAGCTCGTGGCAAAATAAAAAACATTTTTTTATGTGTCCGAGAACCTTTTGAAAATAACACTATTCCTAGTCGTTTTAGTTTTTGGCTCCTCAGATTTCCAAACCCCTGAAATTTTGCAAACACCTAGAGCGCAAGAGCAGCTTGCATGCCTAAAAATTTCAGAATTTTTAAATCTTTGTATTCTATTTTACTATTTTCCGAGAGCAGATAAGCATATCGATAACCATAGAGGTTTATTCTCTCTTGGTATTAAGGTGCTACTACTTAACAAATCAAAATCTATAGTACAAATCTCGCAAAAAATATCCATAGTATCAAATTTGTATCATTAGTTCCACCACGAAAAGTATTTTCATATTTTACATATTCCGTATTATAATTTTCGATATTTTATTCTATAGTCTTGGTCAAATATATATTAGTTGACTTATACGAAACTCGATAAATCTTATATTCTGGAATGGAGGGAGTATTTCCTAGAAGCAAAAGAACTGTGAGTGAGAAACTAAGGCATAACTCTCATTTTCCTCATTTTGGCTGCAGTCCCATATGATTATACATTAAAAAAGATTCTTTTTTTTCAAGTAGTAAAACCTAAGAAAAAATAAAATAAAAAAAGAGCATCTGCAGTCGGGCGCCCCAAACCGTCCTCAAATCCCCGGGCGGGCGGACCGATCACTGACTGGTCATGAAAATACGACCCAATCGGGCGCCCTAAATCAGCCTCAAAGGCCTAGGCTGACCGGCACCCCTTATATCCAACCCAAATTACTGGGGGATATGCGACGGTTCGGGCGCGCACGCTACGTCCGCCGGCCCCTGCTAGGCCCATAGCAAACCCCACAAAATTTCCCTCCGGAGCAAACCCTGGGCTCACTTCACTCCACATTGTTGCGCTCCCCTTTCTCTAATCCGTCCAATCCCAAGCGTCGACAACCATGTCCGGATCCAGCAACCACTTCGACGGCAGCTCCGGAGACGAGGACAAACAGGCGCTCCGTATCATGCTAGAGTGTTCACGGGGCGATACATGCGATGGCTCGGTTTAGGTGTGACGCTGCCTGTCGCCCGCCACTGGAGAGCCAACGCCGGCACCGGCCCTTTCCGCCCCCCGCCCGACTCAGTTTAGATGTGACGCGGATCTGCGAGGGTAACTCAATCGGAACCGCCCGCCCAACGACCTCCTCCACCTCCGGCCGCTGTTCCGGACCGCCGATGCCTCGGACGCGGACTCCAGAACTGGAGGCACGCGCCGCCCGCCGCGAGACGCAGAGGGCAACACTACAAGAAAAAGGGCTATAAATGGGATTAACACTAATGGCGCACTAGACAAGCGGTGTGCCATTAGTATATACTAATGGCGCACCACCTTCTGGTACGCCATTAGAGTTGAAAACATTAATGGCGCACCCGGCGCAGGGTGCGCCATTAGTATCAATTTTTTTTTCCTTTTCCAAACATACTAATGGCGCATCCAGACACAGTGCGCCATTACTAGTTGTAACTAGTAATGGCGCACCAGTCACAGAGTGCGCCACTACTGTTGTTTTTTTATTATATTTTTTATCCGTTTTTTTTGCAAAACTACTAATGGCGCACTGTTCCACAGTGCGCCATTACTAGTTTAAACTAGTAATGGCGCACTTTGGCACAGTGCGCCATTAGTATGTTTTTTTTATTTGCAAAACTACTAATGGCGCACCACCTGCTGGTGCGCCATTAGTAACCTGGGTTACTAATGGCGCATTTTGATGTGGTGCGCCATTAGTAAGTTGGCACCAACAAGATATTTTGGACAGCCACTCCTACCCACTCACTTTCTCCCCACTTCATCCTCTCCACCTCCTCCTTGTCTCGGGTGCCTCCTCTTTGTCACCTCATTTCCACCATAGATTCATTCAAATTAAGTGGTTAAATTACCTTGTTTTGATAGGTAAGTAATGGGGGAAGCTATATTTATGTTGTTCTCCCTACAACAATGTGCACATGCACTTTTTATGGCCTAGCTAGATCTATGTATGTTCGTGGTGTTGCATATGTTTGTGGTGTTGCATATGTGTTTGTGTTTGGAGGTGTACCGGTATTTGAAATGCGAAAGTTGCCAATATTTTGCCGGAATGTTGATTCATTTCCGTTTCGGCGAGAATTTTGGCATTAAGCATTCTTTTTGGTCCTATTTTTAGGGAAAGTCATGCCAATTTTTTTCTTGGTTCTAAAATATCGTTTTGCTCTACCCCGCAGGCGACCATGGTCCGCACGATGACCGAAGGCATCATGAATAGGTTTTTGAGCTCCGCGAAGCCCGAGATGCTTCAAAAGAACGAGACGGAGATAAGATGTCCGTGTCGAAGATGCAAGATGAAGAGCCTTATTGCGGACCCGGATTCCCGGCAGGTGCGGGACCACCTGCTCTTGTGTGGTTTCATGGATGGCTATCGGTGGCAAGGTGATGAAGATGACTACGAAGTCGTCCATGGGGGCCGGGCAAGAAATGAGGAAGGGCAGCAAGACAACCACCGTGGCTCGGGCGGGCGAGAAGACGAAGAATACCCAGGAGATGATCACGACGGTGATGCTGTACACAGTCATCATGTAGAAGATGCAGGACATGATGATGAGGAAGATGCCGGAGTAGACGACGGGCATGATCATGAAGATGATGATGCCGGCGGAGCAGACGATGCTGGACCATCGATGGGCTGGGTGCAAGACCCTCATATTCAAGAGCTGCTTCTCAAGCAGATGGATAACGCAAGAGCTGCCGTCCGAGAGAAAGCCAAGATGGATCAACTGGAGTTAGACGCGGTTACTCCATTGTATGAAGGATGCAGGCCCGAGGATACCCGCCTGAAAGTAACGCTCATGGCTCTGGAGATGAAGGTAAAACACAAAATGACCGACGCATGCTTCGACGAGAACATGTCATTCTGGCACGACCGTCTTCCCAAGGGGAACAAGTGCCCGACCAGTTTCGAGGAGGCGAAGAAAATCGTGTGTCCTCTGGATTTACCGCACGTGAAATACCATGTGTGCATGAACAATTGCATCATTTATTGGGACGAGCACGCGGAGTCTACCATATGTCCGGTGTGCGGCGTCACTCGATACAAGAAGAGGAAGAAAGCTCCTCCAAAAGTGGAGTGGTACTTTCCGATCACTCCTCGTCTACAGCGGTATTTCGCGGACCCTAAGGTAGCAAAGCTCCTGCGTTGGCACGCGGATAGGGAGGAGAAGAAGCGAGAAGATGACGCAAATGATCCGGAGATAGATAAAAAATAGAAGATGCCGAGTCACCCTAAGGATGCGAGCCAGTGGCAAGCGTTGAACTTCGAAGACCTAGAATTTGGGAACGATCCAAGGAACATCGTGCTGGGCGCGAGCACCGATGGAGTCAATCCGTTTGGCAGCCAGAGAAGCACACATAGCACCTGGCCTGTGTATGTGTGGATGTACAACCTTCCCCCCTGGTTGTGCATGAAGAGGAAGTACATTCACATGAGTATGCTAATTGAAGGACCGAAACAACCAGGGGACGACATCAATCTGTATCTGGGGCTGCTGAAAGAGGAGCTTGACACGCTGTGGAAAACGCCAGCCAATACGTGGGACGCCGCAGAGAAAGAATATTTCCCTATGAGAGCCGCGCTGCTCACGACGGTGCACGACTATCTCGGTTATGGATATGTCGCGGGCAGGTGGTCCACAGATTTTCTGGATGCGTCAGGTGCGTGGATGACACAACGTATCGCCGGCTAGATAGAGATCCCGGGTCTTCAAAAACCGTGTTCATGGGACATCGAAGGTGGCTTCGCGACGATGACCTGTGGAGAAAATGCAAGGATCTGTTTGATGGTGAAACCGAATCCGAGGACGCCCGCGTACGAGGAGCGGCGAGGAAATAGACGAGCTGTTGAAAAATTGGAAGGATTGCCCACTGCCGGGAAAGAAGCAAAAGGCGCCAGAGCCGGGAAAGAAGCGAAAGGCGCCAGAGCCGCTGCTGAAGGTATGGAAAACGTGGTCTGTTTCTGGGACTTGCCGTACTGGAAGATCCACCGTGTGCCTCACAGCCTTGATGTCATGCATATCATGAAGAATGTTTGCAAGAGTCTGCTTGGTACCCTGCTCAACATGCCAGAGAGGACCAAAGATGGGCCGAAAGCAAGGGCAGACTTGAAATCAATGGGCATCAGGCAGGAGCTTCATGCTATATATGATGATGATGATGATGATGATGATGAGGGGAAGCAGGACACGGAAAGTCGTCGCAAAGGCAAAAAGGCCAAGAAGACCGGAAATGACTACCCTCCCGCGTATTTCACTCTAAGTCAGGAGGAGATCGAGCAGTTTTTCACCTGCCTCATAGGAGTAAAACTTCCTTACGGTTACGCGGGGAAGAAAAGCAGATACCTAGACACAGTGAAGCAGAAGTTCAGCGGGATGAAGTCTCACGACTGTCACGTGCTGATGACGCAGATACTTCCAGTTGCAATCCGTGGCATCATGGACGCGCACGTCCGTGAAACACTATTTGGCCTATGCAACTTTTTCGACGTCATCTCTCGGAAGTCGGTTGGCGTGAGGCAACTCGGAAGGCTACAGGAAGAGATCGTGGTGATACTATGCGAGCTTGAGATGTACTTCATGCCCGCATTCTTCGACGTTAGGGTGCATCTACTGGTCCATATCGTGGACGATATCATCCAACTCGAGCCGACGTTCCTGCACAGCATGATGCCGTTCGAAAGGATGAATGGTGTCATCAAAGGATACGTTCGCAGCATGTCAAGTCCAGATGGAAGCATAGCCAGGGGCTTTCTGACCGAAGAGTGCATCTCCTACTACACGAATTAGCTAGGCATCGAGAACCCCGTTGGTCTTCCCGTCAACAGTCACCTCGGCAGGCTCGCTGGATGGGGTCACCGTGAGGGTCGCCGCGAAATGCATGTCGACTTCGAGGGTCGAATCGCCGACTTTGAAAGAGCAAACCTAGTCGCGCTACAACACATAGACATGGTCGATCCTTGGGTGGTAGAGCACAAAATATTTATTGAGAAGACGTACAATGAGCGAGGCCAACAGAGGACAGACGGAGATATAAACAAAGAGCACAACTCATGTTTCACACGTTGGTTCAAGCAGAAGCTTCTGTCGTACCCTTTACATGAGGATTCTTCCGCGGAAGAACAACTCATATTCGCCTTGTCATAGGGTGCCGAGCACAACCTGATGACCTATGAGGCGTACGATATCAACGGCTACACATTCTACACCGAGGCCAAGGACATGAAGAGCGATGGTTATCAGAACTCCGGGGTAATGATGGAATCCTACACCGGTAACGACAAGGACAGATACTACGGAAGGATCGAGGAGATCTAGGAGCTGAGCTACGCTGGAGAGAAGGTCCCGATGTTCCGTGTCAGATGGGCCAAGAGCGTCCTAAAAGAAGACCGCTATTTCACCACCATGGTTATACCCGAAGCCAAATCCAAGACCGCGGGCGCAAACGTCACCGCGAAAAATGAGCCATGGGTACCGGCTTCCCAAGTTGACCAATGCTTCTTCATTACCGACCCGTCAAAGCCCAGTCGTGTTGTCGTGAGGAGAGGCAAAAGGAAGATCATCGGAATGGATGGAGTAGCCAATGAGCAAGACTTCGACAAGTACGGCAACCCGAGGATCGAACATGACGACGATGATGAAGTAGCAGCATACACCACAAGAAGAAGCAGGACCACCCTACCTAAAGGACGTACGTTCCACAGAAGAACTCCATTTGCGAAAAAGAAGGGCAAGAAGATTGTGAACAGATAGCTAGCTAAGATCGATTGTATTTAAATCGTAGCCTTCATTTCTCGAATGTATTTCATGGGCACTTTTTGAACTCTTGAATATTTATAAATTTCATGGACACTCGATCTCGACCCCCCTCCATCTCAATCGCTATCCCACCTCGGCAGATCCGGTCCCCCTCGCCGCCGAGCACCCCCCGCTCCACCGGCCGCCGTCGCCGACCCCCCGCACCCTCCCCTACTCAACCGCCGCCGACGACCCACCGCACCCTCCCCCGCTCCACCGGCCGCCGCCGCCGACCCATGAA
>LR738713.1:870198085-870213335 GCA_902687465.1 Secale cereale
ACTGACAGACGAATTCTCCTCCATCTTGCAAGCGAAGAATTTATCGGTGGTCTCATACCTCTCGATCTTAGCATTCTTCTCAAAGATGAATTTCAACTCCGTGTACATCTCATATGCACCATGACGTTCAAAACGCCTTTGGAGTCCTCCTTCCAAGCCGTACAACATGGCACATTGTACTATCGAATAGTCATCCGAACGCGTCTGCCAGACGTTCATATCGTCCGTAGAGGCTCCAGGAGCGGGGGGTTGACCTAGCGGTGCATTTAGGACATAAACCTTTTGGGCAGCTGTGAGGATGATCCTCAGATTGCGGAGCCAGTCCACAAAGTTGCTCCCATCATCTTTCAGTTTAGCTTTCTCTAGGAACGCATTAAAATTCAGGGGAACTCCTGCGCGAGCCATCTACAACATAAATTTGCAAAGACATTTTAGACTATTGTTCATGATAAGTGAGTTATTACCTAATCAAATTAATTATATCTCCCACTCAAATTGACATCCCTCCGGTCATTCGAGCGTGACATGATCCAAATTCACCAACCCAAGTCCGATCATCACGTGAGATGAGGTGGTGTCAATGGTGAACATCAACATGTTGATCATATCTACTATATGACTCATGCTCGACCTTTCGGTCCTCCGTGTTCCGAGGCCATGTCTGTACATGCTAGGCTCGTCAAGTCTAACCCGAGTGTTCTGCACGTGCAAAACTGGCTTGCACCCGTTGTATGCGAACGTAGAGTCTATCACACCCGATCATCACGTGGTGCTTCGAAACGACGAACCTTCGCAACGGCGCACACTCGGGGGGAACACAATTTTTATCTTGAAATTTTAGTGAAGGATCACCTTATAATGCTACCGTCGTCCTAAGCAAAATAAGATGCATAAAAGGATTAACATCACATGCAAATCATAAGTGACATGATATGGCCATCAACTCGTGCTTTTGATCTCCATCTCCAAAGCACCGGCATGATCTCCATCGTCACCGGCGCCACACCATGATCCCCATCATCATGATCTCCATCATCGTGTCGCCATCGGGGTTGTCGCACGCCCACCATGCTCTTACTACTATTGCTACCGTTTAGCGATAAAGTAAAGCATTACAAAGCGCTTAATGATTGACACGCAGGTCATACAAAAATTAAAGACAACCCTATGGCTCCTGCCGGTTGCCGTATGCATCGACATGCAAGTCGATATTAACTATTACAACATGATCATCTCATACATCAAATATATCTCATCATGTCATTGGCCATATCATATCACATACATACCCTGCAAAAACAAGTTAGACGTCCTCTAAATTGTTGTTGCATGTTTTACGTGGCTGCTATGGGTATCTAGCAAGAACGCTTCTTACCTACGCAAAACCACAACGGTGATATTCAAGTTGCTATTTAACCTTCTACAAGGACCGCCTTGTTCTATTCCGATTCAACTAAGATAGGAGAGACAGACACCCGCCAGCCATCTTATGCAACAAAAGTCACATGTCTGTCGATGGAACCGGTCTCATGTACGTGGACATGTAAAGTTGGTCCGGGCCGCTTCATCCTATAATACCGTTGAATCAAGAAAGACTAAGGAGGGCAGCAATTTAAACATCAACGCCACAAACCCTTTTGTGTTCTACTCGAGAAAGCATCTACGCAAGATCCTAGCTCATGATGCCACTGTTGGGGAACGTTGCATGGGAAACAAAAATTTTCCTACCGTTCACCAAGATCAATCTAGTAGATGCAACTACGAGAGGGGAGTGTGATGGTGGAGAAGAACTCCAGCAGGGCTTCGCCTAAGCACCGCGGGAGAGGAAGATGTAACGGGAGAGGGAGGGCAGCACCGAGGCACAAACTGTGTTGGCTGCCCTCCCTTTGCCCCACTATATATAGGGGGGGTGGAGAGGTGAGGGCGCCCTAGGGTTTCCCCTTAGGGGCCGGCGGCCAGGGCAAGGGGAGGGGGCGGCGGCCAGGGCAGGGGGGGGGCGCCCAGGCCCTAGGGTTTCCCCCCTAGGTGCCTTGCCCCCCAAGGCCAAGGGGTGCGGCCAGCCCTAGGGGGTCCCACCCCCTTAGCCGCATGGGAAGAGGGCCCAGGGGGGGCGCACAGCCCCCTGAGGGCTGTGGTGTTCCCCCTTGTGGCCCAATAGGCCCAGAACAACTTCCGGACCCCCCGAAAACCCTTCCGGCACTCCGCCGATTTCCCGATACTCCCCGGAACACTTCCGGTACTCCGAAACCTTTCATCCTATATATCAATCTTCGTCTCCGGACCATTCCGGAGACCCTCGTCATGTCCGGGATCTCATCCGGGACTCCGAACAACCTTCGGTAACCATGCACTCTTCTCACTAACAACCCTAGCGTCACCGAACGTTAAGTGTGTAGACCCTGCGGGTTCGGAAACCATGTAGACATGACCGAGACACTCCCAGGTCAATAACCAATAGCGGGATCTGGATACCCATATTGGCTCCTACATGTTTCTCGATGATCTCATCGGATGAACCACGATGTCAAGGATTCAGGCAATCCCGTATACAGTTCCCTTTGTCTCGTCGGCATGTTACTTGCCCGAGATTCGATCGTCGGTATCTCTATACCTAGTTCAATCTCGTTACCGGCAAGTCTCTTTACTCGTTACCGTAATACATAATCCCGTGACCAACTACTTAGTCACTTTGAGCTCATTGAGATGACGTATTACCGAGTGGGCCCGGAGATACCTCTCCGTCATACGGAGTGACAAATCCCAGTCTCGATCCATGTCAACTCAACAGATACCCTCGGAGATACCTGTAGAGTACCTTTATAGTCACCCAGTTACGTTGCGACGTTTGGCACACACAAAGCACTCCTACGGTGTCAGTGAGTTACATGATCTCATGGTCATAGGAACTTATACTTGACATGCAGAAAACTATAGCGATAACTGACACGATCAAAAGCTATGTTAACGTTTGGGTCTCGTCCATCACATCATTCTCCTAATGATGTGATCCCGTTATCAAATGACAACTCATGTCTATGACCTGGAAACCGCGGTCATCTTTGATCAACGAGCTAGTCCTGTAGAGGCTCACTAGGGACACAAAGTCTGTCTATTCATCCACACGTGTATTTGAGTTTCCAATCAATACAGTTATAGCATGGATAATAAACGATTATCATGAACAAGGAAATATAATAATAACTCTTTTATTATTGCCTCTAGGGCATATTTCCAACATGTTGTTACATAGGTTGAGAAATTAATAATTTCAGACTAGTTTCATAGTTTCATATTTGTATGGTTTGTCACTTGATTTGGAACAGAGTTTCAGAGATTGTTGCTATGCTATAAAGAAATATACTAGTGTTTGTTCATGGTACAAATTTCATGCTCATGTGTCGTAAAGAATGAGACAAGATTACATGGTTTGTTTCATTCTCTTTGAATGGATTAGTGCTCTGCATAATTCATGAGACCTTGTGGAACCACGAAAAAAAAATCACAAGTGTGATAAGACCTGGTGCTAGCTCTCTCGTTCATCACCCTACCAACCGAACCAGATTGCAACTGGTTTTGGTGCTTTCATTAGAAATTATTAACATAAGGCACCAGTAGCATCATAGCAGTGCAATTATCTAGGTAGCAAGATCCCACAAAAAATCCATGAGAGAGGGTTTCAGTAGCAACAGCAGTTCATTCCATCTAGTCTTTTCTGTTTTCTACTCCATGAGAGAGATTAAATGCAACATAGTTTGTTAACTGAATTTGTTACTACTCCATGTAGTCTAGTTTTTTTTGTTTTCTAGTTTGTTAATTAAATTCAGTTAACTCCATGCAGTTACTAATCCATAGGCAGCATATCGTCTTTGTTTACTGTTGCGGTTTAGTAGCGCGTCTTTGTTAATTAAATTCAGTTAACTCCATTAGTTAACTTCATTCAACTTATTATTATAAAAAATGTTATAACTATTTTCAGTCAAAATTCTTACCATCCGAGTCAAACTACATGTTAATTGGGTATTTTCACAGTCTCCAATGTTACTTCTGACCATTGATTTATTTGAAAAATATGTTCTCTTTCGTAATGGATCTTATCAATGTGGTACTGTCAAAAGACACAAAAAGCTGTTGATGTAACTGCAAGCACATAAAAGAGCTCATCTATATGTCATCTTCATACATATACTTGATACAGTTAACTAGTTTCAGCTTCAGTACACTGAGATTTTAGCTCAATTGTCTTACAAATTAAAATTGGTCAGTGAATTTTGTGTTTTCTTGCTTGGAAGTGACTGCCACAATATTTTGGTAGATTTGTGAATCAAATCAACAAGGTCGATCTGATTTATGTGATGGGTAATTGAAATTGAAATTGACATGTCTTGTTCATATTACTAGATCATAGCGACAATAGATACAGATTCATGTTCATGCACATAAGCCTGTTATTATTGCTGATGCTTTAATTTGTTTGTACTGTAACATCTTATAGCTTCACTGGTACAATCGCCTACTGGAAATATCCATGTTTAGACATGGCAGATTTCCCCACTTTGCACTGCTGGGTTTTGTCTCCGACCATCATGTCGTGATGATTTTGCAGGTAACCCGAGAGGCCCTTGAGTTTGCTGGAATGTCGGTTAACTTCCGTTCCGGCAAATTCGGGTACTCCATATGTCCTATTTTCAGCAAAGGTCATGCTGAAATTTTCCATGAATTTTAGCATGACTTTGCTAAAAATAGGACATATGGGGTACTTGTGACTAATGCATGGGCCGGGGTATCTTAGTAGTTAATTAAGTAGGATCAACTGCCCATATATTCTTGCTGCATTAAACCATAGGCGGCAATAGAGCCAAGTGATTAGGCCCAACTTAGAATTCTCCTTCCCATCTTAGCTTTTAGGATGCCTCGGTGTCGACAAACCATAAATTATAAAACCTTGGCTTTTAGGGTGCCTCGGTGTCGATAAAAACCGAAATGATGAAAGCTTAGCTTTTAGGGTGCCTCGGCGTCGAAAAACCCTCAATGATAAAAGCTTAGCTTTTAGGATGCCTTGGTGTCGACAAACCCTAAATGATGAGACCATGATCTTGTTCCTTGACAATAACCAACTTTTTGACCAAATTTTTTTCCTATTTAGAGAGAAACATGTCCAACAACGATGAGGCCGAGGGTTCGGGCGGCAAGGCATTCTGGGAGCTGTCCCAGGAGATGGAGGAACATCCTCACTTGTATGAGGACGCCGCCTTCCCCACCGATCCTGACACTACCACTGATGTTGCCGCCAAGGATGACCCCACTGATGGTGCCGTCGGGGATGACACCACTGATGGTGCCGCCGAGGATGCCACCACTGATGATGGCAGCGCACGCACAGATGGCAGCCAACCGAAGAGGCCACGGAAGGACCGGCGCCCGACCGTGCTCCACACCGTCAAGGAGGAATTTACTGAAGTGGACTCTGACGGGAATCCAACGGCGCCCGAACGAATAGTCAAGGGGCACTCGCTTCAGCTCGGGTGCATTCTCCGGAGCACCGTCTCGATCAACACCGAGAACCTGAGGCACCCTGACCGAGGGAATTTTCGCAACCTCCTCTTCACGAAGCTGCACGAACGATACAAGTTCCCCGCTGAATTTGAAAACACAAGCCTCAAAGGGAATAAAGTGAACAATACTGCCCTCACGAGGATGATCACGGCCGTGTTTACTTGGAAAAGAAATGTGAAGAGAATGATCGAGAAAGGTGAGAGTTATGAGAAGATCAAGGAGAAAAATCCTTCGATCACCGAAGATGACTACAACGACTTCAAGATCAAGTGCTCGAGCACCGCAACCTCCGAATCAAGTCAATGGGGGAAAGAAATGCGGGAGCTGAACTTAGGGGAACACACACTAGGTCTTGGCGGTTACAGAGTGGCGGAGCCTATATGGGACAAGGAGGAGGCTGACCGTGCCGAGCAAGGCCTACCGCCCCTCTTCGATAAATACGGTGACAAGCAGACTAGGAACTTTGTCAGGGCCCGGTACAAGAAGGACCCGAAAACAAAGGACCTTACCACGGATCCGAAGACCAGGGCGCTTGAGCTTGTTCTGGTAAGGAATACACCCCCGCGTAATTAGCTCCATATGGTTGCATTCTAATTAATGAAGCCAAATTTCTAAATGGTTCACATTCCTTCCGCAGGCGACTAAAAGGAGTAGCGCGGGGTCGACTAAGAGCAACCCTTGGGACACCACTCTAAATAGGGCGTTGAATGTAATGAAGAAAAAGGATAAGCTCAGTAAGACGACGTCAGCTGGTCGTGTGGCTGCCAAAGGCTTGTCCACAAAATGGTCGTCATACTATAACGCTGGTGGGCGAAAGGAGAAAAAGACCAGCTCGGAAAGCCAGGCGCACGAGGTTCAAGAACTCAAGGCACAGGTGGCGCGGATTCCGGAGATTGTCCAAGAGCAAGTGCAACAACAACTCGGAGCGACGATCACCGCAATTGTGCCTACCTTGATCGAGGGGTTGCACGCATGGATTGCGGGCGGCCAACAGGGGCTGCCCCCGATTCCCAGCTTCACGGCCAGCAACTCGCAGAATGCGATGGCGGGGCCATTGGTGTCTCCGGCGGAGGCGGCATTCGTGTCTCCGACGCCGGCACGGGAGCTTAATGCACCCGGGTGTACGCCGGCCAGCACCTCTGCAGCAAGCGGCCCCTCCATCAACTGCACGCCTGCCGTTGGCGGTGCCTCGACATTAGCTGAGCTCGACGCCATCATCACGGTAACTAATTAAGCCTCTCTCGGCCGAGGACTTCATCTCCTTGCCATTGACTGGGCATCCCTGACGCCCTACATGTTTTCGCAGGGCGCCACCGACGTTCCGTGCACTCTCCTGCACTTCGTGAACAACGAGTTGGTCGATGTCGCCAAGGGCAAATTCGTTCAACCGGGCAACCCCGTGTTCCACGGTACTAGGATGCCACCCAACTTGTATAGGGTTCAACTGGTTCGGGTGCTGCCACGCTGCGACGATTTGTTACCTCCGATTCGACCCGTCGGGGCTGACGAAGATGACGTGATGACCCTCAGCGCCTACCTGAGCTGGCCCCTGCTTTGGCCGAAGAGCCAGATTCGTTTGGGGGCGGGGGACACCACCCGAAAGACAACACCGCCAGTCGTGCCGGCGACAAGTCGGCCCCATGGCAAGACCGACGCAACGGTGCCGGACATCCCTATGCCACTGGATCCAAACATGCATATGGCACAGGATCCGAACAACGACGACGACAACGACGACGATACATTTGCCAACGTCGATCAGTACTTTGCCGATCATGGGTACGGTGGAGACTTCATGGGGCCTCCTTCTCAAGAACCCAACCCTACAAAGACGTGCGAGATCTAGCTGGTACCACGGAGAAACCAAGTTGCAACAGGCGTCGTCTGCCGTTCAGTTCACAGGAGACGCCTCCAGCTGCCGACTTCACTGAGCCTCAGATAGGCAAGGTGCGAAATATGATCAGCCCCAACACACTCAAGAAGGCGGTCTGTGAGCAGAACTCGGTCCCATTACAGGATAAGAAGAAGGCACGCAAAAGAAAGACTAACAAGGGTGCGAGCCAGCCGGCACCGAGTACGATCCGTGCTCAGGACGGGCCACCTTCACCTGAGGATGTAATGAGGAGGGTGCATGTGGCGGGTAGGCCGATGCTACCGAGAAATATGCTCAATGCTGCAACCGGTGCTATGCGGAGTCTGCATGACAGTGTTCTTTCTTTGGAGAAGCGGCGTCTCAGAGAGAAGGATGTGGCATACCCGGTTTTCGCGGCCAAGGTGCCAGAGGGCTAGGGCTTTGTGGATAACTCCATCGGGGGTAAGATCGTCCTGCGGTTTGATGACATCTACGCTATCTTGCACCTTCATCCGCTGCACTACACCTTCGTTCGGCTATTTTCGCTGAGTATGGAGATGCGGATCATTCGCGACAAGACCCCGGACATCATGATAGTCGACCCCTTCTACATGCGTGCCAAGATCTTTGGCAGCGCTGGGGACCGGCAAGTCGCGAGTTCTTACCTCGAAGGCGTCATTCTGGCAAACCGAGATAAGGATAACTTCCTCGTGCCTTACTTTCCTGAGTAAGTCCTCCCCTCAACCGCCCCGTAACATATGAATTCTTAGATTTCGATCGTTTTTCTTTTAATATTCCGTGTTTTCTGCAGTGATACACATTGCACGCTCATCCTCCTAAGCCCCAAATATTCCATGGCCACGTATTTCGACTCGGACCGTCAGTCGAACGTAGACTACAAAAATGTCAAGAAGGTTCTTGATGATGTTCTCCCCGGCTACGCCAAATCTGGAGGCACCTTCACCAGGCCTATTCGTAAGACCGACAATCACGTGTTCTCCCACAATATGACGTTCTGCTGCGTCAAGCAGCCGCCTGGCGGTCAGAAGGGTGCCTACTACGCCATCCATCACATGCGGGCGATCGTACGGGACCATCATCAACTTCTGATACCGAGTAAACTCAAAGATTGGGCCGCGAGCGTGTCGGCAATCCAGGACGCGGACATCAGACAAGAATTCTTTCGCATCCAGTTGGAGTTTGCGGAAATCATCCATCAAGATGTCCTTCGTACCTCGGGGCAGTTCTACCTCAGAAATCAACCGTCCAAGAGTAACATCGACACAATGCTACAAATGCAGGCTGACAACGCCCGCGATTTCATGACTCCCACGATAGACGGCGGCTTCATCCACGCTCCGGTCCCTTGAGTCGAGTCGAAAGTAGTGATGTTGTGTCTAGTTCTGAAACATCGATTGGCTCATGTTGTAATTAAACTTTAATGAACTTGTAGTATGTCTCTTTGGTTTCGACTGTCGTTCAACTTAGATGTAATCGATGCTATTAATGTCTTGCTTTTCTCTTCCGATCGTTCTATTGCATACTTATATATTGGTTATGTATTGTCTATGAATTGGTACTAATGTTTCGTTTGGCTAGTGCATAGCGATGCCGTCGTATGTCGTGTACAAGGGTAAGGTTCCCGGAGTCTACGACGACTGGGAGGAGTGTCCGAGATAGGTTCACCGATTCAGCGGTAACAGTTACAAAAGGTACACCATTAGGGCCGAGGCGGAATCTGGATACGCCCGCTATCTAGCGGGAGAGGGGAGGGAGCGTTGGAGGAACCGGATGAGGACGAGTTTCATCGTGATGATGCTCATCGTGATGACCGCAGCTCTCTTCTATGTGATGGTAGTTTAGATGATCGATATCGACTTGTAATGTGAAGACAAACTCGCTACTCGCGGTCTCGAGACTTGTAATATAATGTTCTATCTTTGTTCGGTCTTTTCAATTCGGAGACTAATATGATGAACTGTATTCGGAGACTAATATGATGAATTGTATTCAGAGACTAATCTTCTATTGTATTCGATGAATCTGTTGTTGATGTGTTCTGTCCAATAATACATTTTGTAACCTGTGCAAAAAACAGAAAATTAAAAAAAAACCTAATATTCATACTAATGGCGCATCACACCACAGTGCGCCATTAGTATGCCAAAGTTACTAATGGCGCATATGGCAGTAGTGCGCCATTAGTATGCCAAAGCACCTGGGTATATATGGCCCCCTGGGAAGCATAGTAATGGCGCACCGTGGTTTATACTAATGGCGCATCTGAGGTGCGCCATTATTATACCAGATACTAATGGCGCACCAGAGGTGCGCCATTAGTAAAATATACTAATGGCGTGGCACTATGACGCACCACTAATGCGCCATTAATGGCCAAAATAGGTGCCCCATTAGTAGGCCTTTTCCTAGTAGTGCAAGGGAGAAAGGGGTCCGTGTCCGACGCTGCTGCGTAGCCTGCTCGCCGTGGCCGCTTCATGCCGGTGCCCGATGAGGAGGTGTGTCTCCTCTACTGGGTGTACCGTCATTGACTTATCACGATGGTGATGGATACCCGGTTCGTCATTAACAAGTCCGAGCGGGCGGTGGCGGAAGCAACTATGGAGGCGGCGAGGGTGGCCAAGCTCAGGCGAATGTAAGACCGCATCGGCCGGCCCTTGCAGGGCTACATCGTCATATCCGGTTCCTCTTGCATTGACGGGTTCAACTCCGACAGCTCCGACATCGACCCACCTCTTGTAACGTCTATAGCAGCGCCGGTGACCGGAAGGGCAAAGAGCCGGCGAGGACGTTATAGCTCGGCCTTCTCATATTTAGCTCCTAGTATCTAGTTAGCATTTGCTAGACAAATTGTACTGTGTGAACTATGACCGATCTTTTGGTGATGCTTATATGTGAATTTATGCCGCTATCGCCTTGGATTCCTTTTCTTGTCAATTTTGCCTGTCTGGTGATCTACTGGTGATCTACGTAATACATTGCATGAAGTTTCTAATGGATATAGGGTGCCGGATATGAGATATGCGGCTGATGACGCGTGGATATAGGGACTGCCCGGTCATAGTCCGTGGACCCGCCGAGGCGCTTCCGCGATCGTATATGGTGTCGTATTTGGCAAGTCCGGTTGTAGATTCTCTTAATAGAAGGAAGTTCCCAAAAAATATGTATGTGTATGATTTTATTTAAAACAAAAATCAGACACATAGAAATAAATTTATGAAAAACTTTTATGAAATGGCCCCCTTAATACTGCGACCACGTGGCATATTATTGCCTCTGTAAGCTAGATTTGTGCGGTGAAAAATAAAAGAAAGGATCCCACTTGCATTTATATACCCCTGATGTATGGAATTTCGGGAAGCTGGGATGAATAACTAACGAACCATGACAAAGCCCTAGACGTCTCTACTATACATGCGTAATGCATGATGTATGTGATTTCGGGAAGCCCCGACTGAATAGCAAAAGAATGATGAGAATGCCCAAGGTGTGCCGTTCAAGGCGACTGCTTTACTTGAGTGCTGATTTTTGTTGCCTTTATCTTTTTTTTTTTGCTTTCTGTCTTACATATGAATCCTTGCTTTTGATCCATATTTCCCAATGCATGAGAATACGGTGCATGACTGACTCACCGGCCGGGGAAATGGGAAAGGAGGAAGTGGTGAAGCCAGTAATTATCAACCAATCTCTTTGTGTTAGCAGCATCGTGCTGCCTTCATGACAGGCTCCTTGCCAGTAATTATCACAATGACCATGTGCTTCCATTTGGAAAAAAAGGAATTGCGTCGGCTTTGTGGTGGTGTTGCAACAAGAGTAGTGGTATCACGGTATGTGTGTCCCTGCTAGGAACATGAGATCAGTGGCGTAGCACTTGCCACAGTTGTTGTGGAGAAGCACAAGGAAGATGGAGAGTTTTTGTAATGTGCAATATCCTAGTGAAGACATCATTAACATGGTAATTTTGCTAGATGCAATTTTTTTAAATGCAACGTGACTGAGTTGCTAGATGACTAATCTGACTTACCTCTAGTGTTAACACAATGATTGGCCCCACATGTTATTGAGAAAACCGTGTTTCTCAAAAAATAGTTTGCATGCATGCATGCTGCCTATTTGGAAAACACCTCCCAGAAAAGATGTGAACAAAAAGGGAAGGATCTTAATTTAGTATAAAGTGGCTTCTCTATGGGCTCCATTCTTTGCAGCCGGCGCATGCTTTTTCAGGACGAGATTAGCGGCCAGGGTAAACGCACGAGACCAACTTCCTTGCTCGCCATTCAAATACCTTCCAACTTCCTCTTGCAGACATTTCATTGCACCACCGCTGTCCGTCGGTTGATTGATCATAATGAGGGCCCAGCTCGCTCTAGCGCTCCTGCTCTTCCTCGTTGTTGCCTCTACCAGCCCTCTAGCATTGGCCCACGGCGATCCTGACTATGGTGGTGGAGTCAAGAAATCTGAAGCTGCCGGCGGATACACCGCCGGTGCTGAGAAGAAACCCAAAGCCGTCTCTGTCAGTGGTGAGAAGAAACCCGAAGTTGTCTCCGCAAGCGCGGAAACAAAACCCGAAGTCATCGCTGCCTATGCCGGTGCGGAGAAGAAACCTGCCGTCGCCCCCAACAATGTTGATGCGGAGAAGAAACCGGTAAGTGCCTCTGGGTATGCCGGCATGGAGAAGAAACCCAAAGGTGCCACTAAGGCTGCTGAGGAGAAGAAATCTGAAGTTGCCTCCGAGAAGAAATCCAAAAGAAAGAGCGAGCCATCCCAGCCTTCCACCATTGAGAAGAAACCCAAAACTAAAAATGAGAAGAAGTCCAAAGGAAAGAACGACGCCTCTGGATACACCGGTGCAGAGAAGAATCCAAAAGAAAAAGTAGATACACCCAAGATGGAGAAGCCAAAGGAGGAGGTCAAGAATATCATTCCTAACACCTACGCCAAGCCAAAGGAGGAGCGAAAAAGGGAAGTGCCCAAGAAGGAGGACATCGCGGCGAGCTCACGTGACGCATACACCGAGCCAAAGAAAGAGGAGCCAAAAAAGGAGGAGTTGGTGGCCGCCGAACCAAAGAAGGAGGGGTCCAAGAAGAAGGAGCCAAAGGTACCAGAAGTGGACACCACCGCCAACTATGCCGCTCCAAAGAAGGCCCAACCGGAGACAACGGCGACTGTCACATCCGATAGTTACACCGCACCAAAGATTGCTCAGCCGGAGACGCCGGCAGCTAGCACAGCCGACACTTATGCTGGGCCAAAGACTGCACACACGGCGGCGGCTAGCACAACTGGCGGTTACGCTTGATACACCATCTGCAGAAACGGATGATATCTACGGCACACTGAAACCGAGGTCGTGGAAGAAGAAGACCGGTCATTTCCCCTACCACATATGTAAGTCCAAAACCTCACCTAGCTTCCGAGCGACCAACCAAAATAATTTCCCTCTCATCTCACTTGAGGAGGGACGATGACCAGGAAACTGAGCTACCGTCATTTTTATACCCCAATTTTCATTGTGTAAGTGCTTATCCTTAATGTACCACTTATGCAACTCCGTTTGTAGTATTATAAGAGCATCTCCAACAGCCGCGCTAAGCGCCGCGCCCAAAAAAAGCATATGCCGCGCGCGCTTCGGCAGGTATAGCGCGGGGATAGGCGCTGGCTCCAACAGCCGTGCTATAATGCAGCGCGCGCGCCGCTCCAGCAGTGCCCAAAAATGCAGCGCGCGCACACTATTTTTTAATACGTAAAATTGCATTAAAATAAAAATGATACTAAGTTATTTTACATATTGCAACTAGATTGGTAGTTCGAAAACATAGATAGATAGTTGGAAAACATAGATAGATAGATAGATAGTTCGAAAACATAAAAAAAAAACTAATCGCTCCAGTCATCTCCACCATCACCGGCTTCGTCGTTGGTGTCGGAGGAGGTTGACAGCCAGACGTCAATCCAACGGTCATCGTTTTCAGTGAAGATCGTTCTCCCGCCTGCATCGCGGACAGCGCACTGCTGACACGCCAATTCCCTCCGACGACGCATGTCCAACCGCTCCTCGCGGCCGTGGCGCTTGTCCTCCTCGCGGCGACGTGCCCAATACTGCTGCTCGTAGGCGACGTCCTCCGGGTGGAGCCGGCGCCACTCCGCCATGCGCCGCTCGTCCTCCTGGGCGACGAGGAGGCGGTTCTGCGTCGCCGTGTGCTCCGCACGGTCTCGTACGGAGTGTAGACGAGGCGGTGGGGCGAGCTCCAACGCCTGCTCGAGCATGCGGGCGTCGTCGAAATTCATCTGACGGCGCGGCCTGCCTAGGCGCCACGCCGCCGCGTCGAACGCGCGGGCGGCATCGTGCGCCGTCTCGTACGTGCCGAGGGGAAGACGGAGATCGCCGGAGCGTATCTCGGCGTAGAAGCTGGCGCCGTTCGGGCGCTCGCGGACGCCGCGGTAGCCCGACGAAGAACGGCGACACGGCGGCATGGTGGCGCGTCGGGGGCGGCGACGGTGCTCAAGTGCGGCGGCGGCGCTCAGGGGCGGCGGGCGCAAGCGGTGGCGCGAGAGGCAGGGAGAGAGAGAGAGCGCGGTGGAGAGCGAGGGGAGCGCGCGCGCTGCGTTTTATAGGCGCGCGGGAGGAGGCGCCGCAAAAATGGCGCGCGAGAAGCCGCCATTTCGCGCGCGCGCGCAAGCGGTTCCCGCGCGCGCGGTTTTCCCGCCGCCGCTGGAGCGCGCAATTCTGCCCCGCGCGCGCGAAATCGCAAGTTTAGCGCGCGCGCCTCTTTTTGCGCGGCTGTTGGAGATGCTCTTATGTCAAGAGTAGATGCACCCGTTAGGTAAAGAAACGGGTGTGTTATCACTTTGTATTCTAAAACGAGAACTCATGTACCGTGCATGTAACTCTGGAGTCGGTAAATTCAGTTTTCGTGAATACGTAAGATCTACTACTGGCATATGTAATTTTGTTCTCAAATAGTGTTAGAACTGCTCGGATTTCATTAGAGGGAAATGTATATACCACTAGATATTGGGGCGCGTCTTGGTGTACCACCTATGCGTACGTGTTTGGTCCTACAAATTACATATATCGACCACAAACTTAATGTACATCATTTAGATCCTTACATTAAGACGCAATACAAGTTGCTCCATTTGCTATACTATTTTTTTCTGATATATTTGATCATGAATTACAATCATAAAGTGCTTGTGAATTGTCATAACTATAAAAAAGGAAAGTTATCAAGGACGCAATGTACATTGAATTTGACAATGCAATATATATTTTTTAGTGGACATCTTATTTATTTTCTTGTAGATATAAAGTTGAACCCATATTGGACAATGACATGCATATTGTGAAAGCAGAAATCAAAATAGTTAAAATGACTTTTTATTACAAATGGAAAACGCCAATCAACATATAAATGACTTTAATAAATTAGTGCACAATCTACTTCCATAAAAGTAAATGCCAGTGTTTGCAGTGAGAGGGCCCTTGTCTCACAAAATGATTCCTAGAAGGTTTCAAAATTACATGCTGTTATATACACACCAGCAAAATTACATCGAAGACTAGAATGATTTTTTTCTTTTGTCTGTAAAATTATATTCTACAAGATAACTGTGCGCGCATTACAATATGGCACAAATATTTTAACACAATCACCGTCATTTACCTTCCAGTTTAATATTAATATTACCAAAATTTAATTTAACTTTCAATTGAATAAGTACCTATTGATCATTTATTTGGTAAGCCAATAAGACTTGGGACGGTTCTGACGGCTTTTAAATCACTGAAAAAACCCAGTAAGCCCGAAATTGGAGTAGTGTGGG
>LR738713.1:870213388-870241983 GCA_902687465.1 Secale cereale
TAGGTGAACTTTACATAGTTTTAAGTAGGATATATCTTTTTCATTTTTGCAGGTTTGTCTCTGCATTCCATGACTTTGTTCATAATTTTAAACCTCCCGCTTTTTCAAATTAGAGATAGGAGAACACACTTAAGAGAGAGGGGTGGGGGGTCAGTTCATAGGAGAGGCAGACGAACCAACATTGTTTACTGTTGATTTAATAAGACCCATATGAATTTTTATCACTCGCCCAGTAGTAGTTTAGTGGCTAAAACTCTATTTCCTTATATATACTCATTTCATTTCTTTTGATAAGTTGTCAACTAAGTGCGGCAATTTCTTTGCATACATAATGGTAACCAATATTATCTAAACTTTATAGTTTATACACACGGAAGCTAATAATTACATAGAAACGTTTGTTCATAATGTACCCATCGATGGGTTTTGGGGTTGGCGGGGGTTACTTGCCGCGTGTGCATTCTCATCTTGCTGGTTCATTCTTGCATCACTCAAAAAGCCATCTCTTCACAAACGAACATGTCACCGTGTACCCTCGACCACGGGGGTGGTGCCCTGCGGCTCATGTCGCAGGAGACCCGGCTGGAAGGGCGGTACGCAAGCAATCCGACGGACTTCTTTGCTAACCAGAAACCCCACACACCCGACTGGTACCCCATCTGGAGATGCGGCGGCTATGGTCTGCCCTAGGTTGATCTGATCGCCCCTAGGGCCTTGTAGATTGCTACCCTGCAACGAGCAGAAGAACGAAGAACGAGAAGAAGAAAACTAGGGTAAATATGAAGATAACATATAAAAGATGGTAGATTGATTGTTTAAGTGTGTGTTGTTCAATCAGCCATCACCTCCAAAATATATTTGAGGCGGCTGGACTTCCCATATAATTAAAGTATGCGTTCGAGCTTTCCTTATAGGAAAAGTACATCAAATGCCATCTTACACCTCTAGGTCTTTGCTAAATCGGACCTCCGTCCATATTCGCATGTGACGCCCCCGATTTGATCGTACACTAATTATGCACACAAATGTGTACGATCAAGATCAGAGACTCACGGGAAGATATCACAATACAACTATAGAAACAAACAAAATAATACAAGCTTTATATTACATGTGAGGGGCGTCAAGGTATCGAATACATAAGCTCGAATACACAAGAGTCAGCGGAAATAATAAGATCTGAGTTTAGACATAAGTTAAACAAGTTTGCCTTAAGAATGCTAGCACAAAAGCAACATGATCGAAAAGGCGAGGCCTCCAGCCTGGGAGCCTCCTAACTACTCTTGGTCGTCGGCGGCCGTCACGTACTAGTAGTCACCCTCGGGGCAATAACAGTCGTCAAAGGTGGCATTTGGCTCCTGGACTCCACCATCTGGTTCCAACAACCAGAAAGAAGAAAGAACGGGGGAAAGGGGTAGCAAAGCAACTGCGAGTACTCATCCAAAGTACACGCAAGTAAGGATCTACACTACATATGCATCGGTGTCAATGAAATGAATAGTATGTGTGGACTAACTACAGAATGCCAGAATAAGAGGGGGAGAAGCTAGTCCTATCGAAGACTAGCATCTTCTGGAAACCACCGTCTTGCAACAAGAGGAGGGAGTAGAGTAGCATAACATAAGTCATATTTATGTTGTTGTATCAACGCCCCAGGATCCTTTCTCGACTCCCTGAGCCACATATCCAAATCATGCCTCAACATCCAGTTCTAGTGGTATCGATCGGGATACAACTCCAAGTGTCGGTTACTTTAGGACAAGCTATCGATAGATGTTTTCTTCCCTGCATGGGTGCACCACATAAACCGACCCGCTCGATCCCTTTGCCCGGACACACTTTCCTAGGTCATGCCCGACCTCGAAAGATCAACACGTCGCAACCCTACCTAGGCCCGACAGAGAGGTCAACACGCCGGTCTAAATCCTAAGCGCGTAGGGGTCATAGGCCATCGCCCTTTGCACTCATGCACGTTGCGAACGCGGCCCGTGAGCAGACCTAGCCCCCTTATACAAGTGCGGGCGTTCCAGTCCAACCCGGCGCACGCCGCTAAGTCGCTGACGTTCGGAAGGCTTCGGCTGATACTACGACGCCGGTTGCCCATATCTTGTCCCGCGGGGCAGTTAGTGCGAAAAGTACTCGGATCAAATATCCAAACTGTTAGTGTCTTGGAAGTGCGGTAACGAGCAGGAACTCATGATCATGTGACCCCGTTGCCCCGTCTCATGGACTTACGGCAAGGGCTAAGAATGCTCGGCCGTGCTAGAAAATTATCTCTTGGGTACCTTCCAGGTCAACCCGACTTCACATCACTCGCTGATACGTCCAAAACGTATCTATAATTTCTGCTTGTTCCATGCCTCTTTTGTGTGATATTGCTACGATATTTATACACTTACAAACACTTTTGATCATATTTGGACTAACCTATTAACTCAGTGCACCCCAGTGCCAGTTTCTGTTTTCTGCTGTTTTTGTATTTCAGGTTTTCCCATTACGAAAATTGCCAGAAAAATCCTGGAAAAATTATATAGAAAATCAGCGTTCCAGAAGCTTCCCGGCAGCCGAAGTAGGGCCAGAGGGGGGCCACCAGGGCTCCAGGCGCCCTGGTGGCGCGGCCCCCATCCTGGCCGCGCCGGGAGGACGCCTGGGCCCCCCAGGCCTCCGCTGATGCCCCCCTTTGGCATATATTTAACACGCGTCCCGGAACCCTCGAGACGGGAACCCTTTTTCGCGATCTCATCTCTGTTCCGTCGCCGCCGCTATTCAAAGATCGGGAGCACCAGGAGAACTCTTCCCGGCACCCTGCCGGAGGGGAGGATCACCACCGGGAGCCTCTCAACCACCATGGACGCCTCCCGGATGAGTTGTGAGTAGTCTCCGTTGGACCATGGGTCCATGACCAGTAGTTATGTGATGTTCTCCCCCCGTTCTTGTGCTTCACTAATTAGACCTCGTGAGCTGCCCTACATGATCGAGGCACATATGTAATCCTTATGCTGTTGCTATGATGAGTTTGCTGGGATCCGATGGATTGTGAGATTATGTTCAGATTGTGTTTGAGTAATATATTTGATTTACCTCTTTTATATTTATGTTCGTAAGTAATTCTTGCATGTTCTCCGTTGCTATTTATTGCTTTGGCCAAGTAGTAGGTAGTGACTCCAAGAGGGAACGTTATGCTTGATTGTGGGTTCATGCCCCTCGATGACTAGGTTGAGTGACAGAAACATGAGTCTAGGGGATGTGCTGTTGCCACAAGGGGGAAAACAACGGTGCTTGTGCCCGCGGGTGCAAGGATTGTTTACTTTACGCAAAGTTCTTTTAATGCAGTTGTCTGTTGCTTTGAGTTTACACTATGGGTGGGGCTCGCAACTTAATACCAGCGACATGTTCTGGATAGATATCTCAAGGTGGATGATTAGTAGTAGATGCAGATGGATTTCGGTCTACTTGCCTTGGCGTACCGCCCATGCTTTGAACGTCTACCTTTCTTGCAATATAGTTAGCATTGGTTTGCGCACATAATTCTGTCAATTGCCCAGCTGTAATTCGTTTACCTCACATAGCTGTTTTATCGTCTTTTGGGAGAGAGACATCACTAGTGAACATCATGGGACCCCGGTCCATATTACCATGACTGATCACATCCGCTATTTACTTTCTGCTTACTATTTGCAGCAATACCTATCACTATTATCACTTGCGTTTGACCCTTTGTAAACGACAAGGCCGGAGGGATTGACAACCTCTCTGTACTCGTTGGGAGCAAAGTTATTTGTATCTGTGTGCAGGTCCACGTTGATTGCTAATATCTGGCGCCGTTAGCAGTTGACACCTTCTTTTTGAAACTGGGAGTCTCAGGGGAAATCGATCCTTGGTATCTTTGCCAAGGGAAAACTTCCGCTACACTGCATCTCAAACCTTCCACTTGGGGTAACCAACGAGGGGCGAGAAGCCATGAAGCAAAGTTTTCTGGCGCCGTTGCCGGGGACTCCACTCTTCAAGATAGGGGAGTTGCACGCTATCTTTTACCTTTGCTTTTTAGTCTTCTTAGTTTACCTTTCATTTTTGCTTTAGTATCTTTTATCGAAAATCACAAAAATAGTTATCTTGCTTGCTTGCTGCTATGGGTTCCACCGAGAACACCAAGTTGTGTGACTTCACTAGTCACAACAACGATGACTTTATCTGCACACCTATCACTACACCTGCCACTTCAGCACCTTCGTATGAAATTAAACCTGCTTTACTGAACCTAGTTATGAAAGATCAATTCTCCGGTGCTAGAGATGATGCTGCTTTACACTTAAACAACTTTGTTGAACTCTGTGATATGCAAAAGTACCAAGAAATAGATAGTAATATTGTTAAGCTTAAGCTTTTTCCTTTCTCCTTGAGAGGAGGAGCTAAAATTTGGTTTCAATCTTTGCCTAGAAATAGCATAGATTCATGGGATAAGTGCAAAGATGCTTTTATTGGAAAGTACTATCCACCTGCTAAAATTATCCAACTAAGAAGTAACATAATGAATTTTAAACAATTGGATAATGAACACGTTGCCAAAGCTTGGGAACGTATGAAATCTCTTATCAAGAACTGCCCTACACATGGTTTGACTACTTGGATGGTTATCCAAACTTTTTATGCAGGCTTGAACTTTACCTCGCGGAACTTGTTAGATTCGGCCGCGGGAGGAACCTTTATGTCAACTACACTTGGTGCTGCCACGAAGCTTCTCGATAAGATGATGACCAACTATTCCCAATGGCACACCGAACGCGCTCCAACAGGTAGGAAGGTAAACTCTGTTGAGGAGATTTCCTCCCTAAATGAAAAAGTTGACTTGATCATGTCTCTACTTTCGAAGCAATCTTCTGTTGATCCTCGTGATGTTCCTTTAAATTCTTTGATTGCTCAAGAACAAGTAGATGTGAACTTTATCTCTAGAAACAATTTTAATAACAATGCTTATAGGAGTAATTTTGGTAGCAATCCTAGACCGTTCCCCTCTAATTCTTATGGGAACAACAATGCTTATCCTAGCACCAAGAACTCCACTACTAAACTAGAGATTATGCTTAAAGATTTCATCACTACCCAAATAGCCTTTAATAAGAGTGTAGAAGAAAAACAAGCCAAACTAGATAATCTCTCTTCGAAGGTAGACAATTTAGCCCATGAGGTAGAATTGCTTAAAATTAGAACTTCTCCTCTTGAGGAGAGGAAGGTCACTCCTATGAATGCTATTCAAGTGCAAATTAATGAAAACATTAGGATGTTGGCTAAACTTAAAGAGAGATGGGCTAGAGAAAGGGAGGAAGAAGATAGAATTAAGAGCATTCCTACCCACCACACGGTTGCTACTATCCAAGTTGTTGAGGATATCCAAACTCTTAGCACCCAATGCACTCCTGGTCCCATTGGACCTATTAATGGTGATGCTATGACCATAGAAACTACCAAACAAGTGAAACTAAAGGACACCACTACCACTTTACTTGATAGTAGCGACCTTGATTTTAATAATTGCACTCTTACCGAAGTTATTGATTTCCTTCACAAGATGTCTAGAGATCCCCGCACTAGCACGCTTAACCTTGCCTTCACAGAGCATATCACTAATGCTCTTATCAAAGCTAGGGAGGAGAAACTTAGAGTAGAAGCCTCCATACCTAGAAAGCTAGAAGATGGTTGGGATCCTATGATTAAAATTAAGTTGAATAACTTCTCCTGCTATGCTTTATGTGATGTTGGAGCTAGTACCTCCGTTATGCCCAAAATAATATATGATATGCTTAAACTGAAACCTTTTGATTCTTGTTCTTTTGCTGTTCGTCTCGTTGATTCTTCCATAAAGAAACCTTTGGGGAGGATCGACGATGTTCTTATCATTGTCAATGACAATTATGTTCCTGTTGATTTTACTATTATGGACATTGAATGTGAACCTTCTTGTCCAATTATTTTGGGACGTCCTTTTCTACGCACCGTTGGTGCTATCATTGACATGAAAGAGGGGAATATAAAATTCCAGTTTCCTCTCAAGAAAGGGATGGAACACTTCCCTCGAAAGAATATTAAGTTACCTTTTGAGTCCGTTATACGGGCTAGCTATTCTTTTACTCTTGATACAACTTGATCTCTATGCATTATGCCTAGCTTAAAGGCATAAAAGAAAGCGCTTTTGGGAGGCAGCCCACATGAATAAAATTTTATTTTGCTTTTGTTGTGTCTTGATGTTGCTAACTACAGTAGCATCATCATTGTATCTTTGCTTTTCAACTTTGTGCCAAGTGTAGCCTCTGATTGCAAGAAAGTTCAAAAGTTGTGACGTGCTGTCCAGGAAACAGATTCTGTCCTTGGATAGACAAATTCGTATAAAATCACCAGATCATCTTTTTGGTCTGAATTTTTTCGACAGCGTGCTCTATATAATTGTCTTTCGTGCGTCCGTTCTGAGTTTTTTTATTAGAGTTGCAGAAGTGCCCCGAAAAAATCATTTACTACCTGCTGTTCTGTTTTTCACAGATTCTGTCCTGTTTTGCCTTTCCTTCATTTTGCAAACCTTGAGCTTGCTTTTTCTTTGCAAAAAACTTTTGGCAATCTTGAGAAACAGTAGACCTTCAAGAATATCCTTATTTCCAGCAAGGAACAATTATTTTATTATGGGTACTAACCTCGCTAATCAGATTATGATGAGTTATGTATGAAGGGAGTTTTCAAGTGTGCGAGGGAAGATGATAAAAAAATTCAGGAGTGTCAAACGCTCAAGCTTGGGGATGCCCCCACGCACCCCCACGAAATATTCAAGGAGACTCAAGCGTCTAAGCTTGGGGATGCCCCCGTGCATCCCCTTCTCCATCAACATTATCAGTTCGTCTTTCGTTCCACTATATTTTTATCACTTCATGTGTTATGTGCTATGCTTGGAGCGTCTTGCTTTTAGTTTCCTTTTTAGTTTTCTTTAGCTTTTCATAACGAGTCGGAACTCAGCTTTCCTTGTGTGGGAGAGAAACACGCTCCAATTCAACCTAGAACACAACATAGAAGTTTCATGTCTATCTTTGCTGTGTGTGTTCTTCGTCTTTCAATAGCTACTATCATGCTTAGCTCTTAGTTTTCATGCTTATCTTTTTAATGAGCTTTTGTTTAGTTGGTTGCTTGAACTCCCCTTAGTTATCATGTTTATCTTATTAAGAGAGTTTGCTTCTGTTGCATTGGTCGATATGTCTATGATAAAAATGTTGCGTGCATAATGGTGCTTAGTAGTTCATGTTTTCTTATGGTTAGTCTCAAATAGCTGGGGGGTTCCCAATGTGTTATTGGAGTACCAACATGATTTGTTTTGCCTATGATGTGGTATGGTTTAGTAATATCTTCCTTCAAGAATTTATTTTGATTGACTTGGCGTATGCTCACGCATATTTAAGACTATAAAGAAAGTCTGTCAAGCCTTGATAATCTTTTGTTTCTGAGTAGCGATATAACTTCCATGCCTGATTCAATGTTGCTTTGTCGCTCTGCATGATTATGACCGTCATTGCTCTTTTAGTTGGTCGCTCCCAGTCTTTTGCTAACCTCCACCTGTACTAAGCGGACTAACTGCTTGTGCATCCAAAATCCTTTAAACCAGTTATGCCATATGAGTCCACCATACCTTCCTATACATGGTATTTACCTGCCATTCCTAACGAAGACTTTCATGTACCATCTCGAAATTATTCAAAAAAGCATTTCTCGTTTGTGCCTCTGTTTTAAGTTCATGAGGAAGTAGTAGTTAATTCATGATCTTTTTAAGTTGGACAAGCTTCACCCCGGGATTGCATGTCTAATGTGCAAACCCATAATACGAGAAGGAACTGGCATTGAGTGCGCCCGACTCATTAAGAAATAATATAACAAACAAACCCTCCTTCACGCTTTGTTCATGAGAAATCAGAAAACTTTGGCAGTGATAAACAAAGGAGATTAAGAGGATGTGATCGTCCTCATTCGGGAGCCGTTCCTCGAAACTTGTCCATCTCAAGAAGTGATTGAGTTGTCTGCTAGCATTCGTTGACGAAACATGCATATTCAAAAAAATAATTATCACTTCTGTTTTTAAAACCAAGAGCTCTGGTACATGCTTTGTCTTTTTTTCCGACTACGGGTTTTCAACCTTGCCAACAAAAGCCACGGTTCGAGAGTCTCCACCTTCTTTTAAAGCACCAACTACTGAGAGCATGATTGTCATTCTGAGTGTAATGTGCATTGTCCCAAAGTAGCATTGTCTTTTGCATGATTATGATATCGTTTATTCTGAAATCATTGTATCTAGTCATCACTTAAACCTTGGAGGTGCCCCTGCATTTATGTTTTGCTTCACTAAAGGGGGCAAGCGAGATATCACTTTATCATATTTGCACACCATGCTCATTACAAATCTATTTGATGTTTCAGTATCATATTGTAAAACTTTCAGTTCTTTGTGATTTTCTCATGAGGCAACTTAATTACTACAGATTCATTGTCTCAGTAAGCTTTTGTCATATGACTATGAAAAGTCCTATGTGGTTAATAGCATGTCACCACAGAAATTATTCTTGTTATCATTTACCTACTCGAGGACGAGCAGGAATTAAGCTTGGGGATGTTGATACGTCCAAAACGTATCTATAATTTATGCTTGCTCCATGCCTCTTTTGTGTGATATTGCTATGATATTTATACACTTCCATACACTTTTGATCATATTTGGACTAACCTATTAACTCAGTGCACCCCAGTGCCAGTTTCTGTTTTCTGTAGTTTTTGTATTTCAAGTTTTCCCATTACGAAAACTGCCAGAAATATCCCGGAAAAATTATATAAAAAATCAGCGTTCCAGAAGCTTCCCGGCAGCCAAAGTAGGGCCGGAGGGGGGCCACCAGGGCTCCAGGCGCCCTGGTGGCGCGGCCCCCCTCCTGGCCGCGCCGGGGGGGCGCCTGGGCCCCCCAGGCCTCCGTTGATGCCCCCCTTTGGCATATATTTAATAAGCGTCCCGAAACCCTCGAGACGGGAACCCTTTTTCGCGATCTCATCTCTGTTCCGCCACCGCCGCCCTTCCAAGATCGGGAGCACCAGGAGAACTCTTCCCGGCACCCTGCCGGAGGGGAGGATCACCACCGGGAGCCTCTCCACCACCATGGACGCCTCCCGGATGAGTTGTGAGTAGTCTCCCTTGGACCATGGGTCCATGACGAGTAGCTATGTGATGTTCTCCTCCCGTTCTTGTGCTTCACTAATTAGACCTCGTGAGCTGCCCTACATGATCGAGGCACATATGTAATCCTTATGCTGTTGCTATGATGAGTTTGCTGGGATCCGATGGATTGTGAGATTATGTTCAGATTGTGTTTGAGTAATATATTTGATTTACCTCTTTTAAATTTATGTTCGTAAGTAATTCTTGCATGTTCTCCGTTGCTATTTATTGCTTTGGCCAAGTAGTAGGTAGTGACTCCAAGAGGGAACGTTATGCTTGATTGTGGGTTCATGCCCCTCGATGACTAGCTTGAGTGACAGAAACATGAGTCTAGGGGATGTGCTGTTGCCACAAGGGGGAAAACAACGGTGCTTGTGCCCGCAGGTGCAAGGATTGTTTACTTTACGCAAAGTTCTTTTAATGCAGTTGTCTGTTGCTTTGAGTTTACACTATGGGTGGGGCTCGCAACTTAATACCAGCGAGATGTTCTGGATAGATATCTCAAGGTGGATGATTAGTAGTAGATGCAGATGGATTTCGGTCTACTTGCCTTGGCGTACCGCCCATGCTTTGAACCTCTACCTTTCTTGCAACATAGTTAGCATTGGTTTGCGCACATAATTCGGTCAATTGCCCAGCTGTAATTCGTTTACCTCACATAGTTGTTTTATCGTCTTTTGGGAGAGAGACATCACTAGTGAACATCATGGGACCCCGGTCCATATTACCATCACTGATCACATCCGCTATTTACTTTCTGCTTACTATTTGCAGCAATACCTATCACTATTATCACTTGCGTTTGACCCTTTGTAAACAACTAGGCCGGAGGGATTGACAACCTCTCTGTACTCGTTGGGAGCAAAGTTATTTGTATCTGTGTGCAGGTCCATGTTGATTGCTAATATCTGGCGCCGTTAGCAGTTGACACCTTCTTGTTGAAACTGGGAGTCTCAGGGGAAATCGATCCTTGGTATCTTTGCCAAGGGAAAACTTCCGCTACACTGCATCTCAAACCTTCCACTTGGGGTAACCAAAGAGGGGCGAGAAGCCATCACTCGCGGGTACCCCTCGGGACTGACCCAATGTCCCCATGGTCCTGTGGTAAGTCAAAGTAACCGTGTGTATGAAACAGCAAGGAGGAAACCCGAGGAATCACCATCGATGGATGCCACTCGATGTAACTTCAAGGTGGAATTGGAGGAATCACTCTCAATGGTCCACATATGAGGGGTTGCACGACAGAGTCGTTATCAGGAGGAATCACCCTCGGTGACCACGATCGAATAGCTACACTACAGAGATCTCATCAGAAGTGGTATACGAGGTATCACCCTCAACACTCGATAGTTACTCTCCAGAGTTGTACAACTAAGGGGGGGGGGTGATGTGCGGTGTCGGGGCCTGGACGTCGATCATGTTGATCGAGTCATCTGGTAATCCAGCGGGGGCAACAGGGACAAGGTGGGGGTCATTAGTGGGTCATCACCCAACCTATACTAAGCAGTTTAGAATAAACATGTAAGGTATGAAAGCAGGCAACAAGAACAGGCTATGCATCAGAATAGGGTCATACAAAAAATAGTAGCAGTTCTAATGCAAGCATAAGAGAGAAGGGAATTGGCGATATCGAAACGATCAAAGGGGGGTTGGCTTTCGTGGAAGCTCTGCTGAAAAGGAAGAAAGGTCGTCGGTGACGTAGTCGATCACAGGGGCAACATTAGTCTCGGGGTCTATTGGAGAGAAGGGGGGGTGATAAACAGTAAATACAAGCAATCAAGAGCAACACTAAGCATGACAAGACGATATGCATAACTAGGCGTGTTCTAACATGGTGCTACACATTGCAAACGGGGAGGGAAAACAACCCGGAGGTTTTTTTTCCGGCGTATGGTGTTTTCCGGACAAAAGAAAAGAGAGGGGGCATGTGACAGATGAACGGACCACCTATTCGGATTCGTTGGATTTTTCTGAGCAACTTTCAGATATAAAACATTTTCATCAAAGTTACAGTTTAATTCCTATGTATTTATAAAGTTTTAATAGTATTCCGAAATTAGTATTATTTCGAAAAAGGACTTATTGCGCCAGCATGACGTCATGCTGATGTCAGAAGGGTCGACAGTCAACTCTGTCTGGGTTGACTGGTACAAAGGGGCAGTTTGCCCCATCTGTCATTGACACCTCAGCTAACCTAGAAGTTTAGTTAAAACTAATTATGTAATTAGGATAATTAGCAAGGTTAATTAAGTTAATTATTATTATTATTTTTATTGTATTTTTAACAGGGGTGTGGGCCCTTGTAGTGGCCCACAAGGCCTTAGCGGGGCGGGCGAAACGGGCACCAGGCGTGGCTGTGGGCGCCAGCCTCGACTGGGCACCCGCCCAGTCCAGCGCGACTGGGCGTGGCCGCGAGTGGCGTGGCGCGGCTGGGGCGACGGGAGGAGCGGGCGGACTGCGGCGGCTGCCGGCGAGGCGACAGGGCCAGGGGCGGCGGAGCCGGCGATGGTTGTCGCCGGCGCGCGAATGGGACGAGGCCACGGCGGGCAGCGGCGGCGCAGGGTGCAGCTGGGCTCGCGCGGTCGTAGCACGCTGGCAGCCAGGCCATAGGGTAGCGGCGGGCGGTGGACAGGGCCGCGCCAGTCGCAAGCGGAGGCGGATGATAGAGGCGGGCCGCAGGCGTGGTGGCAGGGGCTGCAGTGGCGGAGCGCGACAAAGCAGCAGCTAGCCGCGACGGTAGCGGAGCTTGCAAGTACATTTAATGTACTGACCTGGCGTGTCATGCCAGCTTTTCATGTCATGCCGGATATGATTGTTTGTTTGCCGTGGAGTCCTTGTTTGCGAGCTAGGATGAGCGTTCCAGCAAGAGTCCCTGCGGAGTAGAGTTCACCACCGTCATGGTTGTTCCGCTGCCAGTAGTCATTCCGCTGCTTCGTGTTGTTCTGCTGCTTGCATGGAGCAAACGTGGCACGCGTAGTGTCACCGTGCCGATGTAACCCATTGTACCCATATAGATTGTAATAAAGAGCTGATTTGTTCTATACTGAGGAGTGTCGTATTCCAGAAGACTTCTCCTTGATCTCTGGGCTGGAATACGGGGCGTTCCGGTTTCTCTGAGCCGGGGTGTCACACGCAGCTCCAGGATTGCAAGGCCCGGGGATACGCCGTGGACGAAGGCACACATCGTTGTTGCCAGCACCGGGCATGCGTAGACGAGGGACCTGCACGAGCTGTACGCCATGTCGAGGAGTCGGAGGGGCCATCAGAGAAGGAGACTCGATGACGATTGTGGCGTCAATCATCGTGGGGCCGATAACACTAAAGGTGGTCAGATTAGACGAAGTGGTCGCGGAAGATGACTACGATACTGGCGATGAGCTAGTGCTAAACGAAGACAAATGAGATAGACAACCACGAGCTGGTGCTGGACGAAGACAAAGGAGGTGGACGGCCGCCGCCGGCAGCTATGGGGGTAGCAGCGGCGGTGGGTAGGATAGTAGCACGGCGGCGATGCTTGATGTTGGCGATGAACCCGACAGTGTGACGAAGACCGACGCGGACGGTGAAGTTCTTGCGCAAAGGTAGGCAGCGTGGCGCATACTGATGTCTACTACACAACTTGTTCTTGTGGACTCGTGTTTGGCCTCCAAGCGTAGGGTTTTGTAGGCAGTAACAACCTAAAGTTTATCAATCCGTGGGAGACATAGGATGCAGATGGTCTCTCTCAAATAACCCTGCAACCAAATACCAAAGAGTGTCTTGTGCCCCAAACACATCCAGTACAATGGCAAATTGTATAGGTGCACTAGTTCTGCGAAGAGATGGTGATAAAAGTGTAATAATGATGGTAAAAATGCAGACATGAGCGAGGCCCATTGATCCCGGTTCATGTCTCAAACCAAGACCAAAGGAGTCGCACGAACCGGGACCAATGCCCCCAGAGGTCAGGCCGGCGCCCTGGCCTCATGAACTTGGAGCGATGCACCTTTTGGTCCCGGTTTGTAAGTGAACCGGGATTAAAGCCGTCTTGCTGGCTTCAACCAAAGCTTTGTTTTCTACTAGTGCTTCCCGTGTAATTAAGTTGTCCGGTGTCTGTTGTAACTCTGTAGGTCACATACTACCTCGCATGAAGACCACTCCAAAAGCATGTCACGTCAAACCTCCTCTCTCTACACGTGCCAAACAACCACTCGAGTGTTGCATGCATGCATCTTTCCCATTGTGTTGTGCCACTCCACCTTTGCCAGATCCATGGAGTTACGGAGGACGACACCATTGAAATGTTCATGGAGGTGCAACGCATGGTAGCAGCTGACAAGTCAGGGCTGGATGATAGCTTGCCCATGCATGATAAGAAAGAAAAGAAAGAAAGTAGCCATGTATGACGATGTCTTGTTTTGTGCGACTCAATCGTGATCTCTTCCGGTTAATATTAATTTGCTCAATTAGTCTTTTGATCTCTTCCGGTTAATATTAATTTTTGCTCATGACAGTGTGATCGATTGTGTGCTGATTGATCACATGATCATCACCTCTGGTGCAAACGCACATGTGCAAGTAAATTAAATACTCGTATCTGCAGCCATAATAATCTTCATAAGCTTCGTTCGCACTCGAGTGTGTACTTTTTTAAAACAAATACTTTCTTTCTCTAAAAGAACAATCAATCTAAAATAAGCATAAAATTACAACTTTGGGAAGTACAGGTTTTCCACAGTCAGCTAACACAAAACACCTACGTCCAACTAGATTAACAAGGATATCGGACACCTGAACATGTAGCATTTTACCAAGCCGATCACAATCTTCTCACTCGAATTGAGTGATCTCCGACACGATGAAACGAACATCCGGCATTAAGAAAAATAATCGATGCAACTGCCCACACCCTTTACTTCCTATAAATGCCCCATGCTGCCTTGGCAGAGCATAGTTTTGGCTTCCCAGCTCATCTGCTCCCGCCGATGAACAGGAAATTTTGTAAGATAGCAAATCAAAAATAAATAAACAAAAATATTGTTTTCGTCTTCGAAGATGCTCGACGTGCGTGCCAAATCTGATGACGTTTGGTCATTCAAAAAGCTCGTGGCAAAATAAAAACAATTTTTTATGTGCCCAAGAAACTTTTGAAAATAACACTGTTCCTAGTCGTTTTAGTTTTTTGCTCCTCAAATTTCCAAACCCCTGAAAGTTTGAAAACACCTAGAGCGCATGAGCAGCTTGCATACCTAAAAATTTCAGAATTTTTAAATATTTTTATTCTATTTTACTATTTACCGAGAGCAGATAAGCCTATCGATAACCATAGAGGTTTATTCTCTCTTGGTATTAAGGTGCTACTACTTAACAAATCAATATCTATAGTACAAATCTCACAAAAAATATCCGTAGTATCAAATTTGTATCATTAGATCCACCGAAAAGTATTTTCATATTTTAGAAGCAAAAAGAACCGTGGGTGAGAAACTAAAGCAGAACTCTCATTTTCCTCATTTTGGCTGCTGTCCCATATGATTATACATTAAAAAAGATTCTTGTTTTCAAGTACTAAAACCTAAGAAAAAAGCAAAGAAAATAAAGAGCATCTGCAGTCGGGCGCCCCAAATCGTCCACAAATCCCTGGGCGGGCGGACCGGTCACTGACTAGTCACGAAAATACGACCCAATCTAATATTCTGAAATGGAGGGAGTATTTCTTAGAAGCAAAATTTCCCTCCGGAGCAAACCCTGGGCTCACTTCAGTCCACTTTGTTGCGCTCTCCTTTCTCTAATCCGTCCAATCCCAAGCGTCGACGACCATGTCCGGATCCAGCAACCACTCCGACAGCAGCTCCGGAGACGAGGACAAGCATGCGCTCCGTATCATGTTGGACTGTTCGCGGGGCGATATATGCAACGGCTCGGTTTGGGTGTGACGCTACCTGTCGCCCGCCGCTGCAGAGCCAACACCGGCACCGGCTCTTTCCGCCCCCCGCCCGTCTCAGTTTAGGTGTGACGCGGATCTGCGAGGGAAACTCAATCGGCACCGCCTGCACAACGACCTCCTCCACCTTCGGCCGCTGTTCCGGACTGCCGATGCCGCGGATGCGGACTCCAGAACTAGAGGCACGCACCGCCCGCCGCGAAACGCAGACGGTAAGGGAGATGGGTGTCCGTGTCCGACGCTGCTGCGTAGTCTGCCCGCCGCGGCCACTTCATGCCGGTGCCCGATGAGGAGGTGCCTCTCCTCTACTGGGTGTACCGTCATTGACTTATCACGACGGTGACGGATACCCGGCTCGTCATTAACAAGTTCGAGCGGGAGGAGGCGGAAGCAACTATGGAGGCGGCGAGGGTGCCCTAGCTCAGGCGCATGCAAGACCGCATCGTCCGGCCCTTGCCGGGCTACATTGTCATATCCGGTTCCTCTGGCATTGACGGGTTCAACTCCGACAGCTCCGACATTGACCCACCTCTTGTAACGCCTATAGCAGCGCCGGCGACCGGAAGGGCAAAGAGCCGGAGAGGACACGGTAAAGCTCGGCCCTCTCATATTTAGCTCCTAGTATCTAGTTAGCATTTGCTAGACAGTTTGTACTGTGTGATCTATGACCGATCTTTTGGTGATGTTTACATGTGAATTTATGCCGCTATCGCCTTGGATTCCTTTTCTTGTCATTTTTGCCTGTCTGGTGATCTACTGGTGATCTACGTACTACATTGCATGAAGTTTCTAATGGATATAAGGTGCCGGATATGAGATATGCGGCTGATGATGCGTGGATATAGGGACTGCTCGGTCATAGTCCGCGGACCCGCCGAGGCGCTTCCGCGGGCGTATATGGTCCCAACAAATATGTATGTGTATGATTTTAATTAAAACAAAAATCAGACACATAGAAATAAGTTTATCACAAACTTTTATGAAATGGCCCCCTTAATACTCCGACCACGTGGCATATTATTGCCTCTGTAAGCTAGATTTGTGCGGTGAAAAATAAAAGAAAGGATCCCACTTGCATTTATATACCCCTGATGTATGGAATTTCGGGAAGCTGGGATGAATAGCTAACGAACCATGACAAAGCCCTAGAGGTCACTACTATACATGCGTCATGCATGATGTATGAGATTTCAGGAAGCCCCGACTGAGTAGCAAAAGAATGATGAGAATGCCCAAGGTGTGCCGTTCAAGGTGACTGATTTACTTGAGTGCTGATTTTTGTTGCCTCTATTTTTCTTTTGCTTTCTGTCTTACAGATAAATCCTTGCATTTGATCCATCTTTCCCAATGCATGAAAATACGGTGCATGACTAACTGACTGACTCACCGGCCGGGGAAAGGGGAAAGGATGAAGTGGTGAAGCTAGTAATTATCAACCAATCTCTTTGTGTTAGCAGCATCGTGCTGCCTTCATGACAGGCTCCTTGCCCGATTATCCCGTAGGACACGCTTAATTATTGCTGAATCACAACGACGCTGTGCTTCCATTTGAAAAAAAAAGGAATTGCGTCGGCTTTGTGGTGGTGTTGCAACAAGAGTAGTCGTATCACGGTATGTGTGTCCCTGCCAGGAACACGAGATCAATGGCGTATTGATGAGCACTTGCCACAGTTGTAGTGAAGAAGCACAAGGAAGATGTAGAGTTTTTGTAAACTACAATATCCTAGTGAAGACAGCTATAACATGGTAATTTTACTTGATGCAATTTTTTTTAAATGCAACATGACTGAGTTGATGGATGACTAATCTGATTTACGTCTAGTGTTAACACAATGATTGGCCCCACATGTTTTTGAGAAAACCGTGTCTCTCAAAAAAATAGTTTGCATGCTTGCATGCTGCCTATTTGGAAAACACCTCCCAGAAAAGATGTGAACAAAAAGGGAAGGATCTTAATTTAGTATAAACTGGCTTCTCTATGGGCTCCTTTCTTTGCGGCCGGCGCATGCTTTTTCAGGACGAGATTAGCGGCCAGGGTAAACGCACGAGACCAACTTCCTTGCTCGCCATTCAAATACCTTCCAACTTCCTCTTGCGGACATTTCATCGCACCACCGCGGTCGGTCGGTTGATTGATCATAATGAGGGCCCAGCTCGCTCTAGCGCTCCTGCTCTTCCTCGTTGTTGCCTCTACCAGCCCTCTAGCATTGGCCCACGGCGATCTTGACTATGGTGGTGCAGTCAAGAAATCTGAAGCTGTCGGCGGATACACCGCCGGTGCTGAGAAGAAACCCGAAGCCGTCTCTGTCAATGCTGAGAAGAAACCCGAAGTTGTCTCCGCAAGCGCGGAAACGAAACCCGAAGTCATCGCTGGCTATGCCGGTGCTAAGAAGAAACCTGACGTCGCCCCCAACAATGTTGATGTGGAGAAGAAACCGGTAAGTGCCTCTGGCTATGCCGGCATGGAGAAGAAACCCGAAGGTGCCACTAAGGCTGCTGACGAGAAGAAATCTGAAGTTACCTCGGAGAAGAAATCCAAAAGAAAGAGCGAGCCATCCCAACCTTCCACCATTGAGAAGAAACCCAAAACTAAAAATGAGAAGAAGTCCAAAGGAAAGAACGACGCCTCTGGATACACTGGTGCGGAGAAGAATCCAAAAGAAAAAGTAGATACACCCAGGAAGGAGAAGCCAAAGAAAGAGGAGGTCAGGAATATCATTCCTAACACCTACGCCAAGCCAAAGGAGGAGCCAAAAAAGGAAGAGCCAAAGAAGGAGGAGATCGCGGCTAGCTCACGTGACGCCTACACCGAGCCAAAGAAAGAGGAGCCAAAAAAGGAGGAGTTGGTGGCTGCCGAACCAAAGAAGGAGGAGTCCAAGAAGAAGGAGCCAGAGGTACCAGAAGTGGACACCACCGCCAACTATGCCGCTCCGAAGAAGGCCCAACCGGAGACTACGGCGACTGTCACATCCGATAGTTACACCGCACCAAAGAATGCTCAGCCGGAGACGTCGGCTGCTAGCACAGCCGACACTTATACTGGGCCAAAGACAGCACACACGGCGGCGGCTAGCACAACCGGCGGTTACGCTTGATACACCATATGTGGAAACGGATGATATCTACGCACATTGAAACTGAGCTCGTGGAAGAAGAAGACCGGTCATTTCCCCTACCACATATGTAAGTCCAAAACCTCACCTAGCTTCCGAGCGACCAGCCAAAATAATTTCCCTCTCATCTCACTTAAAGAGGGACGATGACCAGGAAACTGGTCCACCCTCATTTTTTATACCCCAATTTTCATTGTGTAAGTGCTTATCCTTAATGTAACACTTATGCAACTCCGTTTGTAGTATTATTTTACTTATTATTTGTAGTATTATTTTACTTATGTAAAGAAACGGGTGTGTTATCACTCTGTATTCTAAAACGAGAACTCATGTACCGTGCATGTAACTCTGGAGTCGGTAAATTCAGCTTTCGTGAATACTTCCGAGATGGTTTCCTGGATTAGAGCAAATGCTCCCTAGGAGTCCCATCGCGCCTACTGCTAAACATTCATCACGTATCAAATACGTAAGATCTACTACTGGCATATGTAATTTTGTTCTCAAATAGTGTTATAGCTGCTCGGATTTCATTAGAGGGAATTGTATATACAACTAGATATTGGGGCGCGTCTTGGTGTACCACCTATGCGTACGTGTTTGGTCCTACAAAAAACATATATCAACCACAAACATAATGTACATAATTTCGATCCGTACATTAAGACGCAATACAAGTTGCTTCATTTGCTATACTATTTTTTTCTGATATATTTGATCATGAATTACAATCATAATGTGCTTGTGAATTGTCATAACTATAAAAAGGAAAATTATCAAGTATGTAATGTACATTGAATTTGACAATGCAATACATATTTTGAAGTGGACATCTTATTTATTTTCTTGCAGATATAAAGTTGAACCCATATTGGACAATGACATGCATATTGTGAAAGCAGAAATCAAAATAGTTAAAATGACTTTTTATTACAAATGGAAAACGCCAATCAACATATAATTGACTTCAATAAATTAGTGCACAATCTGCTTCCATAAAAGTAAATGCCAGTGTTTGCAGTGAGAGGGCCCTTGTCTCACAAAATGATTCCTAGAAGGTTTCAAAATTACATGCTGTTATATACACACCAGCAAAATTACATCGAAGACTAGAATGATTTTTTTATTTTGTCTGTCAAAATATGAAATTATGTTCTACAAGATAACTGTGCGCGCATTACAATTTGGCTGGAACACAATAAGAAATTATTTTGTCTGTCAAAATATGAAATTATGTTCTACAAAGCAAAATTACATCGAAGACTAGAACACAATCACCGTCATTTACCTTCCAGTTTAATATTAATATTACCAAAAATTTAATTTAACTTTCAATTGAATCAGTACCTAATGATCATTTATTTGGTAAGCCAATAAGACTTGGGACGGTTCTGACGGCTTTTAAATCACTGAAAAAAGCAAGCAAGCCCGAAATTGGAGTAGTGTGGGGAGGGGGGGGGGGTAAAAGAAATAAACGTTAGGTGAACCTTACATAGTTTCAAGTAGGATATATATTTTTCATTTTTGCAGGTTTGTCTCTGCATTCCATGACTTTGTTCATAATTTTAAACATCCCGCTTTTTAAAATTAGAGATAGGAGAACACACTATAGAGAGGGGCGGGGGGGATTAGTTCATGGGAGAGGCAGACGAATCAACATTGTTTACTGTTGATTTAATAAGACCCCTATGCATTTTTATCACTCGCCCAATAGTAGTTTAGTGGCTAAAACTCTATTTCCTTATATATACTCATTTCATTTCTTTTGATAAGTTGTCCACTAAGTGCGGCAATTTCTTTGCATACATAATGGTAACCAATATTATCTAAACTTTATAGTTTATACACTCGGAAGCTAATAATTACATAGAAACGTTTGTTCACAATGTACCCGTCGATGGGTTTTGGGGTTGGCCGGGGTTACTTGCCGCATGTGCATTCTTATCTTGCTGGTTCATTCTTGCATCACTCAAAAAGCCATCTCTTCACAAACGAACATGTCACCGTGTACCCTCGACCACGGGGGTGGTGCCCTGCGGCTCATGTCGCAGGAGACCCGGCTGGAAGGGCGGTACGCAAGCAATCCGACGGACTTCTTTGCTAACCAGAAACCCCACACGCCCGGCAGGTACCCCATCAGGAGATGCGGCGGCTATGGTCTGGCCTAGGTTGATCTGATCGCCCATAGGGCCTTGTAGATCGCTACCCCGCAACAAGCTAAAGAACGAAGAACGAGAAGAAGAAAACTAGGGTAAATATGAAGATAAAATATAAAAGGTGGTAGATTGATTGTTTAAGTGTGTGTTGTTCAATCAGCCATCACCTCCAAAATATAGTTGAGGCGGCTGGACTTCCCGTATAATTAAAGTATGCGTTCGAGCTTTCCTTATAGGAAAAGTACATCAAATGCCATCTTACACCTCTAGGTCTTTACTAAATCGGAACCCCGTCCATATTCGCAGGACCTTCGTGTCCTGCTCCTTGTTGTGCCTGTAGAAATCGCATACTAGCTCGGATGGAGACGAGCCAAATCTTGTTCGTCTCAACAACGAATAACCCATCACCAGCCAATTCTCCAGACAAGGCCGGCTCGCTTAATTCTTGGTTCCACCATTACCTTGAGGTCGGAATTTGGCAGGTGACCGGCTAAGTTGTCCAGTCTCTGTTGTAACTATGTAGGTCACATACTACCTCGGATGAAGACCACTCCAAAAACATGTCAAATTAAACCTCCTCTCTCTACATGTACCAAACAACCACTCAATTGTTGCATACATGCATCTTTACCATTGTGATGTGCCACTCCAGCGCTGCCAGATCCATGGAGTTACGGAGGACGACACCATTAAAATGTTCATGGAGGTGCAACGCATGGTAGCAGCCGACAAGTCAGCCCTGGAGGATGGATTGCCCATGTATGATAAGAAAGAACAGAAAGAAAGCAGCCATGTATGACGGTGTCTTGTTCTGTACAACTCCATCATGATCTCTTCCGATTAATATTAATTTGCTCAATTACTCTTTTGATATCTTATTTTAGCTCATGACAGTGTGATTGATTGTGTGCTAATTGATGACATGATCATCGCCTCTGGTGCAAACGCTCGTGTGCAAGTAAGTTAAACACTCGTATCTGCAGCCACAATAACCTTCATTCGCACTTGAGTGTGTACTTTTTTAAAGACAAATACTTTCTTTCGCTAAAAGAACAATCAATCTAAAATACGCTAACCCAAGCTTACTGTCTTGCCACTCCTTATTCTCCTCACATCGATATCTCACCCAGAACTTGAAAACTTCGATCACACAAAACTTAATGGAACTTCGTGAGATGCGTTAGTATGATAAAGAGGAAACCATTCACTTTGGCACTGCCAAGTCAAGATTCATAATTGTTCTCACACAATGCCTACTGTACCTTATCATTTCCACAATTTATATCACTTAATATAAGCTATGGAGACTAAAACAAGCAAACTATGCATTGAAAATAGATTCTATCAAAAACTGAACAGTCTATAATGATCTGGACAACCACCATACTTCTGCACCTCTAATTTTTTTGAAAAATTAGGACAACGCAGGATGTTTGCATATCCATCATGTGAAAAGTTTCAGCTAATTATCACGTTCAAGTGATTTCTAGAATTTTCTGTACTAAACGCAAAACTTTCTGTTTTTGCACAAAATCAAGTCAACTATCATCCACATTACCCCAAAGGCTTTACTTGGCACTTTATTGAAAGAAAAGCAATAAAAATGATTAATACAGTAGCTTAATCATGTGGACACACAAAAATAGTAGGTATAAGCATTGGGTTGTCTTCCAAAAGCGCTTTTCTTTGATGCCTTTTTAGCTAGGCATGATGATTTCAATGATGCTCACCTAGATAGGAACTGAAACATAAAAGGGAGCATCATGAATCACATTGCAAGCACATTTAAGTCTAACTCATTTCCTATCACTAGTAGAAAGTAGGACTTTGGTTCGGGTCTGACAAGCCCATTAGTCCTGGTTCACTCAGGAACCGGGACCCATGGGGGCATACGTCCCGGTTCGTGTGCCCAAGGGGTCGGCCGGGCCTCGTGGGGCATCTGTCCCGGTTGGTTAGGACCCATTTGTCTCGGTTCCAGGCATGAACCAGGACCAATGGGCCTCGCTCCTAGCCCACACCCATTGGTCCCGGTTCCTGTCTAGAACCGGGACAAATGGGTGGCCTTTAGACCCGGTTCCTGATACGAACCGGGACCAATGAGTTTCCTATATATAACCCCTCGCCCACCACTTCCACTACTCTGTTTTTTCTGGCCGGCCGGGGGGAGCTTTGTGGTGCTCTAGCTAGCTCACCTCCTATGCACATGAGGTGTTCGATGAAATGCCCGAGCCACACTAGTTAAGCTTTTCTCCTCTCAAAGCTCGAACTCCAAGCTCCATTTTCTCCGAGATTTGTCTATGTTTAGCGGTCCGTCACGTCCCGTCCCCGTCTTCACCGCCGTCGATCGCCCCCGCCGATCTGGTCACAGGCACCACCTTGGTGAGCCTCTTGTTCTGTCAATGCTTTTATTACTTTTATTATTGCTTTAGATAGATATTTGTCTAATTTTCTTACGTTTATTATTGCTTGTTATTATATAGTGCGATGGATTTGATATCCGCCCACGTCGGCCCTCGTCCTATCTACGATTCAGATGTGGTATATTATCTTTAATTTATAACTATTTGTTTTAGTGTTTATGACAATTATGCCGACCAACCTGACATAGATGTTTTTATATGTCTAGGGGGTAGTTGAACTGGAAATTCCAACCGACCCTCTTGTGGAGAGGTTAAATTTAGTTTAAAAGCAAAACATTTCCTTGAAGAAAAAATTGGAAGAAACGGAGGAGGAGAAGATGGAACTGGAGTTGCATGTTGCAGAAGTCGTCGATGATCACAAGATCAAGATGGACCCTATTGTCAAGAGGTTAAATTTAGTTGAAGAAGAAAACAATTACTTGAAGGAAAAACTAAAAAAATTGAGGAGGAGAAGATGTCGAGTTGCATGTTGCGGATATCGTTGACGATCACAAGATCAAGATGGATGCCATGACGTTGGATTAGAAAGATTAGAAAGATTAGAAAATATGCCATTCATACCGAGGCTAGGTATCATTATGCCGTTGGATCAATGTTACCTTGGTAGCGATTATGATCGCATTTGTTGTTGCATTGAAATGTTCTACATAGTTTCAATGTATGGTTTAATTAGATGCTCTAGAGACATGCATGTACTTTGAATGGCATGTGATGATGAACTTATATTAATTTAATCACTTATCTATCCATGATGTTTTGTAATGGTTTTTGACATGCTTAATTATATATCGTGGGAGTGGAGGGCAAGACAGACATTCAGGGTCTTATAGCTTTTCAATTTCAGGGTCCTTATAGCTCAAAAAATTCAGTAAATGCATGAAAAATAGCAAATGAAGTCAGAAATGGTTGAAAATTGATGATGTTGCTTTGAATGGTGCATTTTGAACACAGAAAAAGTCTGTAGTTCAAATAAGTTCAAAAAAAATGAAATCCCTTAGTAACAGACGAGTTTTCGTCTGAAACCGTGATACCTCGAAAGAGATTGACGTTTTTTACACGAAGTGCATTCAGTTTTTGCCATAACCCTCTCTACTTTTTTGCACATGCTATGTGGGTGAAATGATGATACCATGCCAACTTTCAACCTTTTCAGAGTTCATTTGAAATGCTTTTCAATTTCAGTGTCATTTAGCTCAAAAAAATTAGTAAATGCATGAAAAATAGCAAATGAAGTCAGAAATGGTTAAAAATTGATGATGTGGCTTTGAATGGTGCATTCTGAACACAGAAAAAGTCTATAGTTCAAATAAGTTCAAAAAATGAAATCCCTTTGTAACAGACGAGTTTTCGTCTGAAACCCTGATACCTCGAAACAGATTGTTCGTTTTGTACACGAAGTACATCCAGTTTTTGCCGTAACCCTCTCTACTTTTTTGCACATGCTATGTGGTAGAAATGATGATACCATGACAACTTTCAACCTTTTCAGAGTTAATTTGAAATGCTTTTCAATTTCAGGGTCATTTAGCTCAAAGAATGAACTAATATAAAAAATAATGAACCGGAAAAAACTTTTATGAAACTCTAATAGCAAAAATAATAAACTAAAAAATGAACTAGAAAACTTTAATGAAACTCTAATAGAAAAGAGAATGAACTAGAAAACTTTAATGAAAATCTAATAGCTAACGGAATCAACCAAAAAGCTTTTATAATTAAACCTCTATTATTATTGAAACTAAAATTCTATAAAATTTATGCAACTAAAATTATCAATGTATTTCCTGTTCGAAACATTAAAAGCAAATAGAATTTTCATAATATAAATATAAAAAGCAAAAAATAAAATAAAATAAATAAGTAGAATAAAAATAAAATAAATAAGTAAAAACAAAATAAACTTTAATAATGTAAAATAAATAAACTTTAATAAAATAAATAAAAATAGCAACAATAAGTATTCTTTCGATAGTAAAAACAAAATTTAAAAAAAATAAAGCAACAAAGAAAAAAATGGAACAAAATAAAAAGAATGCCACCTACTGGGCCACCACGACCTGAATACGACTAGAAACGCACCCGTGGGCCAGGATTCAGGCCCGCGGAAGGCCCAGTAGGCCCACAGGCAGATGCAGTGTGTTTAGGCCCGTAGGCCTGCATTAAAGAGGAGTTTGACAAAGAAGGGGCAACATCACTTATAAACTGGTCGCGACGTCTCTCAGCTAGCGAGGTCTGACTAAACTTCCACCGCACCGCGGTTGTGCAAGGTCATTGGTCCCGGTTGGTCCCAGGAACCGGGACTAAAGGCGGGCATTGGTACCGGTTCGTGAAACAAACCGAGACCAATCCCCACCATTAGGCCCGGTTGGTGCCACCAACCGGGACCAATGGCCTCTTTTTCCCGCACTTTGGGCTGCTGAAAACTGGTCATTTGTCCCGGTTAGTGCCACCAACCGGGACTAATGGGTCCATTGGTCCCGGTTGGCGCCACGAATCGGGACCAATTGTTTTGCTATATAAGCAGCACTTGGGAAATTATCAGATTTCCATTGTCAGTTCGCCCCCGACGCCGCCAGCCTGCTCGCCGTCGACGCCATCGCCGCCTTTGCCCTGACCTCACGCCTCTGGCCAACCTCACCGTCGACGCCCTCTGCCCCGACCACGCAGTCGCCGCCCTCGGCCCCGACCTCGTCGTCGTCACCCTCTTGCCCCAACCTCGCCGTCGCGCCCAGCAGTGAGCACTCCGGTCCCCTTCCCCCCGCCGCCGCCCCTGCCTGCTCTGCTCATCTGCGCGCCGCCGCTCCTGCCGCATGCTGCCACCGCCGCCCCGGCCTGCTCTGCTCTGCTCTGCTTTTTTTTCCATTATATATGGATGTTGTATATATGTATATGTATATGAAATTGCAGATGTATGTATATGATGCATGTATATATGGATGTATTGATGTATGATTTTTTTTGTCAACTTATGTATATGTTCATATATATATGTGCATATTTATAAAAAAATTGTGTTGCAAAAGTTACATTTAGGGTTAGTTGATTTAGTGCAAATGTTAGATGAATTTTATGTTTTTATAGATTTTATATTTTTTTATAGTTTTAGTTATATATACAAATGTTAGATGAATTTTCTGATTTTATAGTTTTTTATAGTTTTAGTGATAGAATGTAGTTTTTTAGTAAGAACTAGTTCATTTATATTTATATTGAGTGCTTATTAGATGAACTAGTTGAATTAATAGAACTAGTTTATTTTTAGTAAAACTAGTTTAATTTTAGTAAAACTAGTTTATTTTTAGTAAGAACTAGTTCATTTTTATTTATAGTAAGTGCTTATTAGTTGAACTAGTTGAATTAATAGAACTAGTTTATTTTTAGTAAAACTAGTTTAATTTTAGTAAAACTAGTTTATTTTTAGTAAGAACTATTTCATTTTTATTTATAGTAAGTGCTTATTAGTTGAACTAGTTGAATTAATAGAACTACTTTACTTTTAGTAAAACTAGTTGAATTTTAGTAAAACTAGTTTATTTTTAGTAAGAACTAGTTCATTTTTATTTATAGTAAGTGCTTATTAGTTGAACTAGTTGAATTAATAGAACTAGTTTATTCTTTTAGTTCAAGCAATTATTCCCGCATCGACATCGACGATGCCTATCCCGCATCCTCGTCGTCGACTCAACGGAGGCCTGCTTGATCAGAGGGCTCATGTTCGGGACTGGACTCCGCCGGGCTAGTATTGGGAGGTGCTTCCTTCCGGGGGTCGCAACTTGGTGAGGAGCCAACCCGTTGTTGACCTGAACCTTCTTTGGTCGCGGGCGCGCGGGCCAGTGACGGTGCGGAGGCTTGAGGACCCCGCGGAGGTTGTACGTCACCGTGTCAGCGAGGAGGACGAAGACGTCCGTCGCTACATGGTTGCGTTGGAGGGCAGGCTCGACAATACATGGCAGGTTCCTCAGGGATCTCACTGGAGCTATGATCCTGTGATGGTTCCTTCTCATTGGGTGCCCACCGCCCGCGCCGATACCCGTCGTTCGCTAGGGTTTTAGGTGTATTAATTAATTAGTGATGCTATATGTATGATACTATTCGAGATGTATTAGTGATAATATTCGACGATGTACGGACGCAAGAGATGATTTAGTTTTGCTTATTGAATGCTCAAACTGGAGTCCAACCAAATCTCCATGTCAATATGAGTCCTATAATTAAGATATTTTGAAATGTTTTTGTTTATATTTTCAACCATTGAATTTTGGCATGGCGTGTTCTACAATATGTAGGAAATGTCATCGTCTGACGATGACGATAGGATCCCAGCGTGCGACTGGTGTGGCAACGACCGGTGTCAGTGCGAAAGGCCACACCTGGTAGACGATCGATGCTTCAGTGTTAAGCTAGATGAGGCCTTCGATTTTGAGACAGTATGCAACATGTCAAGTCTTGTTTGGTAATTAAGCATGACTTATGCCTTCTTGTCAACGTGTAATTTTCGTCTTTTACAATTCGACTAGCTTATCCCATGCCCTGCAAGACGATATGTCTTGGAGCATCTGGATTTCGAAGATCATGAAAGTATGGAAACAAAGCAAATTCATCTCAGGACCCATCATGATTATGATTTTCTTGTAAAGCTATACAATTCGGAGAGCGTAGCCCATTTTGGTTGCTCGAATTGGAGAGCACTATGCAAGGCATATGATTTTCAGGAGGGTATGTATGTCACCTTTGACCTTGGTGATGATGACGATGGCATGTGGGTCCTTGTTGATACGCTTCCACTTCTACCTCTACGTGAGTTTCTCAAACATATTTATTAAGTAATTTATATTGTTTATTTCAAAATAATTGACAGCTTATTTCCATTAACAGCTTATATCCATTCTTCAAGAAATGTACGGAAGATGGTAGACAGAACCCACTACACTGATGGTGCGGAATTTACTTTTTAGAAGAAAAATCATCCTGTCTCGTTACTTTCTTATTTTGAGTGTTACAACAACTATTCTAAAACTCCTACACATTATGGTCAATACGTGCCACTAGTGCACGTGTTGAACTACGGTAACATCCATGTAGATGTCATGGTAAGATTTGTGGCCGATCATCTTTTGCATAAATTCTTCTAAAACTGAACTACATTACTAACTACGAAGTTATTACTATGTTTTTCAACAGAAAATCCGTTCGGATTGTGTGCCTCATCTGATGTTTCAGAAAGGTCACCTCAATGTTATGAGCTTATTACCGTACTCGTCAGATCATCATCCTACACATAACTGTCCATACAAGATTTCTAAATCGAATGAAGACTTGACAATCAATGATTGGAAGAAATGTATGGTCAGTCGTAGGGAGCTACATGGAAGTGACATTGTGCAAAAGCCAAGAATTGGATATAGGATAATCTGCATCCTTCACAATGGAGAGTCAGGGCCTATCTTGTTTTATGATATTTGACCTTAGAGAGGGTGTACTTAATTAAGTCTGGCTACTTATGATCAAGTGCTCAGAAGTTGTTAGATGACTATGATGATGATGATGATGATGAGTAGCACTTGTTATTATCACAACGAGTAGAAGTTGTGAGATGACGATGATGCTGGGTAGGACGTTTTATTATGACAACAATGATGATGATTTATTATTAATTATGATGATGCATTGTTATATGAGCATGCAAAGAGATAAGAGAGGACACTTATCTCTATTATCAAGCTAACACAATATATGAAACCCCCAAATTAACACTACAAA
>LR738713.1:870248340-870275963 GCA_902687465.1 Secale cereale
GATTTGTTTTTAGAGAGCTAAATGGCGTGAAATTGAAAAGCACTACAAAATGAACTCTGAAAAGGTTGAAACTTGGCATGGTATCATCATTTCACCCACATGGCATGTGCAAATAACTAGAGAGGGTCAAGGGAAAAATTCGATGCACTTCGTATACAAAATGGACAATCTCTTTCGAGGTATCAGGGTTTAGGACGAAAACTCACATGTTACAAAGGCATTGCATTTTTTTGAACTTATTTGAACTCCAGACTTGGTGTGTGTTCAAAATGCACCATTCAAATCAACATCATCAATTATCAACCATTTTTGAATTCATTTGGTATTTTTCATTCATTTACTGATTTGTTTTTAGAGAGCTAAATGACCGTGAAATTGAAAAGCACTACAAAATGAACTCTGAAAAGGTTGAAACTTGGCATGGTATCATCATTTCACCCACATGGAATGTGCAAAAAACTAGAGAGGGTTACAGCAAAAAATTCGATGCACTTTGTGTACCAAATGGACAATCTCTTTCGAGGTATGAGGGTTTAGGACGAAAACTCATATGTTACAAAGGAATTGCATTTTTTTGAACTTATTTGAACTCCAGACTTGTTGTGTGTTCAAAATGCACCATTCAAATCCGCATCATCAATTATCAACCCTTTCTGAATTCATTTGGTATTTTTCATTCGTTTACTGATTTGTTTTTAGAGAGCTAAATGAGATATAAAATGTTAGTTAGATAATTTTAGATATAGAAATTTAAGTTAGATATTAAATTTTAGATATAGAAATGTTAGATAGAAATTTTAGATATATTTGCGGCAATGTTAGATAGATAAATTTTAGATATAGAAATGTTAGTTAGATATAAAATGAAATACCATATAAAAAAATTATTTGCGCGCTACCCAGTGGGCCTGCAAGGCCCTGGGCCTATATTTGCAGGCCCATAAAGGCCCGGCAGACTCACAGGGCAGCGCGGCAAAGTTAGGCCCACAAGCCTGCAGTAGAAAGGAGCTCGAAGGAGCAGCCGCGACGGGGTTTATAAATCAGTGCGGCTGCCCTTCGCTCGTCGAGGTGGGACTAAACACTGCCGCAGAGCAGCTCTGCAAGTGACCTTTAGTACCAGTTGGTGTCTCCAACCGGTAGTAAAGGCCTACCCTTTAGTACCGGTTGGAGCCACCAACCGGGAATAAAGCCTAAATTTCCCGCCGCTTCGCCTGGCCAAAATTGGCCTTTAGTACTAGTTGGTGGCTCCAACCGATACTAAAAACGTCCCCTCAGCACTGTCCAGAAATTCAGTTTCTTCTCCCAGTCGCTCGTTGCTCACACGTCGCCGCCTCCCCCCTGCTCGTCCCATGTCGTCTCCGTCGCCGTCGCCGCCCCCGTCGCCGTCGCCGCCCCGTCGATCGTCGCCGCGCTATGAACCCCATGCCGCCCCTACACACAAACATATTATATTTATATTTTTGTTTTTTATATATTTTTAGTTATACAAATTTTAGATGAATTTTAACAATGTTACTTAGTTATATAAATGTTAGATGAATTTTCTGTTTTTTATAGTTTTTTATAGTTTTAGTGATAGAATATACTTATTTAGTAAGAACTAGTTTATTTTTAGTATGAACTAGTTTATTTTTAGTATGAACTAGTTTATTTTTAGTAAGAACTAGTTCATTATTATTTATATTAAGTGCTTATTAGTTGAACTAGTTAGTTGAATTAATAAAGAACTAGCTGAATTAATATACATAGTTTATTCTTTTATATAGTTCAAGCAGTATTCCCGCATCGACGTCGACGATGCCTATCCCGCATCATCATCGTCGAGTCAGCAGAGGCCTGCTTGATTAGAGGGGTCATGTTCGGGACTGGGCTCCGCTGGGCTGGTACTGGGAGCTTCCTTCCGGGGGGCGCAGCTTTGTGAGGAGCCAGCTCGTTGTTGACCCGAACCTTCTCTCATGGCGGGCGCGTGGGCCAGTGACGGTGTGGAGGCTTGAGGACCCCGCGAAGGTTTTATGTCACCGTGTTAGCGAGGAGGACGAGCACGTCCATCGCTACATGGTTGCGTTGGAGGGCAGGTTCGACAATACCTGGCAGGTTCTTCAGGGATCTCACTGGAGCTATGTTCCTGTGATGGTTCCTTCTCTTTGGGTATCCACCCCCCGCGCCGATACCCGTCGTTCGCTAGGGTTTTAGCTTTATTAATTAGTGATGTTATATGTATGATACTATATTCGAGATGTATTAGTGATAATATTTCGATGATGTACGGACGCAACAGATGATTTAATTAGTTTTGCCTATTAGTGGTTTTAGCGCTGTATTAATTAATTGCACGAGTTGATTGAATTAATTGAACTAGTAAGTGTTTACCAACCTATGTTTCACCTATGAACATAGGAAATGTCCTCTGACGACGAAAACGATTTCGTTATGTGCGAACACTGCAATGACCAGCGCGGTCTGTGCGACAGAAATTTCCTAGTTGATGATAGGCACTTCGGCATCAAGCTGGATGAGACCTTCGACGTGGATACAGGAAGTCACAAGGAGAAGTCTTTTTTTTGTAATTTTAAATTTTCACTATTTGATTGAACTTACAATTTTAAATTTTCACTATTCTCTACTAGCGTATCCCCTGCCATGCAAGAATTTTTGTCTCGGATAAGATAGGTTTCAGTCCTAACAAAACTATGGAGGTAAATAGAGTTTATTTGAAGACCGATCATGGTTATACCTTCTACGTCAAATTATACAATGTAGACACGTACACCTATTTTGATAGCAAAACTTGCAAGCACTATGCAAGGCTTATGCATTTGAGCCTGATATGCTTATCACCTTTGATATTCGTCTGGAAGATGATATTGAAGGTAATAGAGACATTTGGGTCGATGTACAGATGTCTCCAGTTCTACCATTATCTGAGTTTCTCAACCATATTTATGTCTTCGATATTTTATTCATAAATAGCTGACAACTAATTTATATTGACAGCTTATTTCCATTCAAGCAAACATGTCCAGCGCTTGGTAGACAAGACCGTCCACTGTCCCGGGGCTGAACTAAACTTCGAGGAGATAAGTCATTATGTTTCATGGCTTAAAGATCTTGATGCTGTCAAGAGAAATCATTTTACTGAATTTGAAAATCTTAGTACTCAAAACGTGCGACCAATAGTGCTCGTATTGAACTACGGTCACATCTATTTATGCAAGATGGTAATATTTTTACTATTTTTCCTCAGTGCATCTTTTGCGTACATTATTTTTCAAGCTAAACTTCTTTGCTAAGTATGTTACTATATGATGTTCTTTAACAGGGGCTCCCGATGATAGTTGTGCCTTAGTGGATCAGTAAAAAATGTCGCTTGTCAATTGTTAGCTTACGACCAAGATATCGTACATTGCAGATGAGTGTGTTTAGGATTTCTGGCACCGAACAATGCTTAATAGTGAAACACTGGAGCTAAATTCTGAACGATTGCAGAGAAGTACTATGGGGCATCAATCAGAAGCGCTGCCCACGATTAGGAGACAGGTTAATCGGCATGCTCCAATATGATGAATCAGGAGAGCTACACGTGTTCTATGCTATGTTATCTGAGAGAGATCAACAGGAGTGATTATATAGCTAGCTCGTTCATGCTCTTAGTACTTGTATCTCATGTCGTGTTCTTCGTCTTGAACTTATAATCTCAAAATGATTTCCTTTGGGGTCTTATATATGAACACTTAATTATAATCTCATGACCATGTTGCACTCGATGATATCTTTGCTTCTGGTACAAGTGAATGTTTTTTTCTTTAAGCTAGAGTTGGCGGTGATTAGATAGCGGTAATGATCGACTCTGATGATTAGATAGTAGTATAATGACTACTATGATTATCACTACCTATCTATATATATAGTACTGTTGTTGGTGATGATATGATGCAGGAGTTTTTATATAAATATGATGATGATGATGATGATGAGTTCGTATATAATTTATGAAAGAAACCACATATTATAATGAGTTGTTAAATCACTAGGAGTATCGCGGATTAGCTACTTAATTTGAAGTGGACGATATGAATCGTCCTAGTGATCAAGTATATTACTTGATCACTTAGGACAATCCATATCCACTTCAAACTAGCTAATCCTCGGTACTTTCACATAATGATTTAACAACTCATTATAATGTAAGAACAATCTCTAAATTAAATTGATAACACAAAATTAAAGGAAAAAAACAAAACCACCTACAGAATTTAGTACTGGTTGGTGATACCAACCAGTACTAAAGGTATCCACTACCCCGCCGCTGGCTCGTGCCACGTGGTGGCCTTTTAGTTGCGGTTCGTGCTAAACCGGTACTAGGGGGGGGGGCTTTAGTCCCCACCCTTTAGTGCCGGTTACAGAACCGGCACTAAAGGCCCCTACGAACCGGTGCTAAAGCCCGGTTATACACTAGTGGGAACACGTTTCCCTATCAGAACCACAAGGCTTCTTTGAGAGAAGCTCTAGTTTTTGTAAGCGGTTTGTAATTAAGCTTGGCCCAAATTGGAAAATGTTTTTAGCACGACATATATGTGCAATGATGTGACACCATGCCACCTTTGATGACTTTCTGGTGAGTTTAGGATTTATGGGGACTTAAAAACCAAGATTCGAAATGTTTGAAGACGAGCCATGACACCGGTATGGTTGTAATTCGTTCTCATTCCTGGCATGGGACCTAAACATGCACCAAGGACACATATATATTTTTTCTAGACATTTTGGTGAACTGGAGCATGTATTTGTAGTTCAGATTTGAATTATTGACATTAAATGCTAGGAAACTCAATTAGTGTATAGAAAGGCCAAACGGACCCTGAATGAGTTTAAAGTTCAGCACGGATGTCCTGTCATTCCATGTTGCCCGTAGAAGAAACTACAAGGCGAAAAGAGGCAGTAATTATGTTTCGCCCACAAGGGGGACATGTTTCCCTATCGGAACCACGAGACTCCTTTGAGAGAAGCTCCGGTTTGTAATAGGCTTGTAATAAAACTTGCGCCACAATGGACGAAAAAAATTACTCGACATATAAGTGCCATGTCGTGACACCATGGCAGGTTTCATGATTTTCAGCTTAGTTTTGGATTTACGTGGATTTAAAAACCGAGATTCTTCTCACGAAATGTATTCAAATAGCACACGGTGTACTCACGAAAGTCGATATTCAATGAAAACTTCGTGGAAACCTTATTTTAAAGTTTCATAAAAATCTGAAAAAAATATGGGATGTTAAGAAGGTGATGTTTTATTGTGACACAAAATTTCAAGTTGAAACACATTATGAGATGTGAGCTATGAAAAAATTTCAAGTTGAAAAACATTACAAGATGTGAGTTATGAAAAAGACAAATTCCGCCCTAAGAGTGACATTACTATTCGCCACTATTCAACACTGATTTTGTCTTTTTAATAGCTCACATCTCATAATGTGTTTCAACTTGAAATTTTGTGTGGCAATAAAACACCATCGTCTTAACATCCCGCATTTTTTTGAATTTTTTTTTAATCTTCAAAACATCATTTTCTCGTGTATTGGTTTCCGTATGATGTCGCCCCCCCCCCCGCTGCGCACGTGATCTGAGTCGTGCATTCTGAATGGCCAGTACCCAAACCCCACGGATCGTATGTGTGCACCGTTGGATGCTCCCAGATCAAATGGCTATCCTTAGCTGTTTCGACAGCACATGCAGTACATGTGTAAGCACTGTGCACATGCATCGTGTAGCTGACGCTTCCTTCTCTACTAGGTTTTCATTCAAAACAGACTACCGTTTCTCGCCACTCCTCTCATCGTTTTCCCGCCTCTTCTCCAAGATATGCATGATGTAGATGTTCATTTAATTCTTATTGTTCATCTCATCCAAAATCAATTAGTTTCATAAATAAACTATTTTAAGATTCATGAAATTGTGCATTGTAAAGGTAAAAACAAAATGCGACAATTCATTTAGAAAAAAAGGTTTGGGCAATTAAGATATGGAAGATTCAAGAGAAGAAATGAGAAGTGCTTGTGTTTTGAGGTTTGTGCATTATGCTTAAGTTCAATCATGGAGTCTACTATATTGTACATGTGACATAATCTAGTGGAATGTAGATGATATCCAACGGCCCATAGTGCTCGGATTTGCCATCTCTGTACCATCGGATTGGCTTCATCCAACGAGCAACATTAAAAGTTATTCGCACACTATATAGGGCCGGTCACTATTAAATGTTGGTCAACCCAAGCTCGAGCTCATGTGTTGTCAAGATTCCCTCCCAGATGCTCGGATCGCTGGGTTTGACCTACATCAAACCCTGCGTACGTATCTCATCCTTAACTACCTTGCCTTCATGGTTGTTGTCTGTATCGAGAGGTAGGCACCACATCTAAATTGTTCATTATTCTATATTGAAAACACACATCACCCCTTCCCAACGTATAGAATTTTGGGCCGCATGCAAGAGGTGCTGGTTTTGTGGTCCCTCTCGTGCGATTTTTATGATGGTTCAATCTATTGGCCCAAGCGGTTTATCGACAACAACAATGGTAATTTGACCAAACGGAAGATTAATTGGTCCGTCTTATGGTAGGTCATGGCGACATGCATGTATGACCAAAGTATCGATCATTACGTGCATCCGCCCCGCTGACGTGAAGTGGGAGAAGGTGGGCCAAGCATCCTAGCTAGGTACGGCATTATGTCATTATATATAACCTAGCTAGGTGGTTGTTAGGGTGCTTTTGGGTTTGCGAGGCAGTTGTCACCAAAGTTATGCATTGTGTATTTAAAGTTTTAAACACCCCCAATACTCGTACATATATTTGGCCACTTCCAGGTGGTTCTTGACTTCTGGCCCCTCTCATCGATCATCAACGACACACCCAACCGTGGGCCCGCAGGGTCGAAGTTGTCCACTGGAATTTTGAACATCACAGACCACCCTTTTCACTCATGTATATTTGGGCGACATGCTGGTGTGGTTGTCTTTTGACCCTCTCTAATGTTATTTTTTGCCGCAAAGACTGTGATGACCCTCAACTTACATGGGGTATAATATCTTAACCGTGTGCGATACAAGTGCGATGTGAATCACCACGACCGCGCAAGCGTGAGCAAATTAAGGTGGAGGTACTGGCTCAACATTGTGTGATGCAAGTGCGCTGAAATCACCATGACCGCGCAAGCACGAGCAATGGGTGAAGGTACTGGCTCAACCGTGTGCGATGCAAGTGCGCCAAAATCACCACGACCGGGCAAGCGCGAGCAAAGGGTGGAGGTACTGGCTTAACCGTGTGCGATGCAAGTGCGTTGTGAAACCACCACCTGTGCAAGCTAAAGGTAGGTAAGTTTATTTGGAAATTAGGACGAACCGTGTGTGACAGACCATCTAGCTAGAAATATAAAAAACAAACTACCCGCCTTGAGCGTTGCAAAAATCGGCGGATCCGCACAACTTTTCCTTATTATCATACCCGTATATTGTTATTGGACCGTGCCCGATCTTGGGCACTCCCACCCCGTATCAATTCCTTTACCCCAAATATTAGTAGCCACCGTACTTCAACCGTCGCCCACACTCCTCCAGCACCGACATTATAGTAAAATTGCAGTAGCCGAGGCATTTCAATCGTCGCCCTCCCTCGTCCACCACCATCTCCACCCACCACCATTACTAAAATTTTCAGTAGCCGTGGCGTATCCTCAAACACCACTCCCCCCTTCCACAGTCCCCCACCCGCCCCCTCCCCCCTCGAACCGTAGCTCACAGCCACCGCCGGCACCGCTGCCAAACCTGCCGGTCTGCCCGTTCCTCCTAGCTTAGATTATAAAGTTCAGGTTACCCAGCGATTCCCATACCGTCGCCCCACTCCCCTGAGTTTTTAGATGAGGCATGTAGTGTTGCTCCCCACCAGATCCACATCCCCAGCTCCAGAATGTTGCAGCCTAAGCCCGGCCACGTATCCCGGGGAGCCCGACGAGCGTTCGGCCAAGAAGAGGTTTATCATGGCCTCTCCGACGGACGTTGGCGAAGTGGCTGCCGTTCGCACCAACCTGTTGATCCCAGAGCAACACGTCTCCGCGGAAGCTGGCGAATACGTTGACTATGTTGCCATGTCGAAGGCTTCATGTTAGCGGGCTAGCGTGTTACTGTATCTCAGGAAAGCTGGCTATGACATCAAGCTCGTCCACACCGACGGCTTCACGCAGGCGATGTCATAGGTTAAGTGGTCCATCCCCAACCCCTCTGGTTTAGTGATAACCCACAAGTATAGGGGATCAATTGTAGACTCTTTTGATAAGTAAGAGTGTCGAACCCAACGAGAAGCTAAAGGTAGAACAAATATTCCCTCAAGTTCTATCGGCCACCGATACAACTCTACGCACGCTTGACGTTCGCTTTACGTAGAACAAGTATAAAACTGGAAGTACTTTGTAGGTGTAAGGGGATAGGTTTACAAGAATATAAAGAGCACGTAAATAAAAACTAGGGGCTGTTTAGATAAAGAAGCAATAAAGTTAGTATAGCGAGTGCGGAAAAGTGGTGATAGGAGTTGCAAAATTGTCCCAAAGCAATTGACTACGTTACTAGACTGATAGCAAGTTTTATGTGTGAGAGGCCACTGCTAGCATGCCATCCCTGACTTGGAATTCTATGCACTTATGATTGGAACCATTAGCAAGCATCCGCAACTATTAACGTTCATTAAGGTAAAACCCAACCATATGATTAAGGTATATTGGTTCCCCTCCAATCCCGTATTCATCAATTTTGTATGCTAGGTTGAAGCTTCTGTCACTCTTGCCCTCCAATACATAGTCCTATCAACTTACAACTAAACCTATGGTGTGATCCACGAGCGAGCACATATGATGGGCACCAAAGGACAACAGCATAACCACCAGCAATTTAAACCAATTATATCAATTCACCAATTACCGATAGGACAACGAAAATCTACTAAGACATCATAGGATGGCAACACATCATTGGATAATAATATGAAGCATAAAGCACCATGTTCAAGTATAGGGTACAGCGGGTTGCGGGAGAGTGGACCACTGTAGTTAGATGGGGGAAGGTGATGAAGAGGTTGGTGAAGATGATGGAGGTGTTGGTGTAGATCACCGTCACACGATGATGGTCCCGGCGTCGTTCCGACGCCACCGGGAGAGAGGAGGAAAGAGCCCCCCTCCTTCTTCTTCTTCCTTGACCTTCTCCCTATATGGGACAAGGGTTTCCCCTATGGTCCATGGCCTCCATGGCGGCAGAGGGGAGAGAGCCCCTATGAAATTGGATCTGTGTCTCTATCTCCCTCTATTTCCGCGTTCCCCGATTCTGGCCTTTCACCATTTCTTATATTCCCAGAGATCTGTAACTCTGATCGGGCTGAAATTTTGACACGATTTGTATTCGGATATTGGCTTTCTTGCGGCAATAGAAGGGCACCAACCGCCTTACGGGGTGGCCACGAGGGTCAGGGGCGCGCCCACCCCCCGGGGCGCGCCCCCTGCCTCGTGGCCCCCTCGGGCATCGTCTCGCGTTGATTCTTCTTCCCAAAAATCACATATATTCCAAAAAAAATCGCCGTAAGTTTTTATCTCGTTTGGAATCTGTTTGATATGGGTTTTCTGCGAAACAAAACACATGGAACAAATAGGAACTGACACTAGGCACTGGATCAATATGTTAGTCCCAAAAATAGTATAAAAAGTTGCCAAAAGTATATGAAATTTGTATAATATTTTGCATTGAATAATCAAAAACTATAGATACGATAGAGACGTATCAGCATCCCCAAGCTTAATTCCTCCTCGTCCTCGAGTAGGTAAATGATGAAAAAGTTATTTTTTCATGTGGAATGCTACCTAGCATAATCTTGATCATTTAATCTATTCATGGATTGAATATAAGACACAAGTGATTAAAAGCAATAGTCTATCATTTAACATAAAAGAATTTAATACTCACGCATCCCAACAAACAATCAAGTCTTTTAAAATATCAATGCTAAAGAATGTTATCCCTACAAAATCATATAGCCTTTTATGCTCCCTTTTATTAACACAAGGTACCCCTCATGCCCATCCTGGTGTCAGCTAAGGAATTGTTTTCATACTTTACTTTTTTGAACCTTTTCAACTCTTCACGCAATACATGAGCGTGAGCCATGGACATAGCACTATGGGTGGTATAGAAGGTGGTAGTAGACAAAAGTAGGGAGAAAGTCTCACATCGACAAGGCGTATCAATGGGCTATGGAGATGCCCTACGAAATTCAGATTTCTTATCCCACATCAACAGAACCGTGACTATATCGATCAGGTCAACGAACAATCAGACCAGAACCCATCGATGTCGGCGCCGACCAGCACTTGCCCGCCTCGCGCAATAGATCGATGGACGACCGGACGAGGAGGAGCAAGGACGCGGACCAAAGGGACGAGCTTTCCGCTATTCAGCTTCAGCGCCGGCAAGGGCAGCGCGTACACACAGGAGCCCTCGTAAAAACCAAAGCCTTGTGCTACTTTTCGTCCCGGCGTCCGTATGGAGGTCGGATGAGGAGAGTGTCTCCTCACGGCGACGGCGAGGACGGTCATCGCCAGAGTCAGCCAGCATAGGGATCAGGCATGCTGGGTCAGCGTGGCGCATCTTGGCTGATCCGTCGAGGTCACGGCTGAGGCGGAGCCTCTCGTGGCTGGCGCCGTCGTCGCCGGTCCGGCATAGGATTCCAGCATTCGTAATAAGTCTACTAACACCAATCCTGTTCTTTTGAGTGGAGGAAATCAAGCTAGCATATGAAGATGGACTACCCCCGGATAAATCAGCGTCGACGCCCAATCCAATTCCGATCACCGCGGCACAACACATGAATTGGGACACGAACAACGGGATACTACAGCCGGCTTCGGAACCAGCGTCGCGAGAGGCGTGCAGAGAATCGAGGGAGAAGGGAGCTTGGGTGGGACAGGACGGAGTACATTATCTCATTGTTTTATGTCTGCTGGAGCGGCACTGAGGTGCATGATGATGTGGCCTGATTGCTTATTGCAGTTGCAGGGAGCTATTGAAACCTTGCTGGAGAGGAGTAGCCATATTCAGCTCTAGGATGGTTCCGTTGTGCTATTAGATGAGAAGAAAGAAACAAAAGCTATTTTGGCAAGTCTCCACGAGTTGTCAACAAAACATATGTGGCGCCTCAGATTTGCATATAAATTTGTTCTTGGGGAATTTGTAACATATGGTGGCGAGTGCGGACAAGCTTTTGCTTGATCCAGTCAATTATGCAGGAATTGAAACTGACCCAATATTTGCTGGTCTAGCTGTTCTAAGGGTAAGACTCTGCTCCTCATTATGGATATGTTTCACCTAAACAATAGAATGAACTTGAGAAATATTAATTTATAGAAATATTTCTTTGGAAGGTGAAGCTTCCGCAAAAAATTGCAGCTTTTTTTATGGAAAATTTTGAAAAATAAAACATTTTAATGAAAGACAATTTTAAGAAAACCTCCAACAATATTATTTACTGGGCTCATTAGTGGCATCGTACAGACTCCGCAAGAACCCCGCCTTGAACACAAATCACTCGTTGGCTTCCATATCACTATCAGTTCTTTGTGGTCATCATGGTTTTTGTTCGTTTGTAGCTCAAAAGACTCGGTACTACAAGCGAGCTTGAAGTTAATGGGCAATAGGATGGAAAACTTTTGATTATATATTGTGGAGAGATCAGGTGCATATGACCAATTTTTTGTCTTCCGTTTTTGTTTTTCATCATTCAAGGAGACAATTTCCTAATTCTCTTTTAGTACTGTGTGGAAAGGTTATTAGTATGGATATAGGTTGTCAAAATCAATTAGCACATATGAGGTTGTTTGTTCAGACCCCCTTTGGCTCATGGCTACATAATTATCCGAAGTGAGATTCTAGGTAGATGATTTTCTATGAGAACCTCACGAAATTGTAATACGTCTTTGATCCTGATTAACTATTAGTTTGACGGATGATTTCAACTTGCTATGCCCCAACATACCTTTGTGTACCAAAAACTGTAGGAGAAGTCCTAGCAGTCTATACCACTGCATGTATATTGAAATGTAGATCGTTTATGTGTCGTTCGGACAAATAGTAGTTTGCAGGTTGATGAGGATGTTCATTGATGATAGCGCTTAGAAGTGGGCTTAATTTCTATTGTAGTGTGGCTCTATGCTTAGTTCAGTTTTCCATGATCTACTTCCAGTTAATTCCTTCTTCTGTTGTGATGTCAGGGGACATATTTAATTATTGTTGATTTTCGGAGCCTGTTGATTTTCGGGAGATAGGGTATCTACTTTAGGTCCTTTTTGTTCTCTTGATCAAGCTTGTGGTCTGTGCATGACTACAGAATTACCAATGAGTTTCATTTGGACGGAAAGAAAAATCTACCACTCCGTATTATGTATTCATCCATTTTTTGCTTGCATTAGCCTTATGATTACAAAGCATATCCTGGTCGTCAATCACAATTGATGCTGCGGTGTATCCATACAAGCCTAATGGGCCAATACTCGAATAATTGACACTCATCTACAATCTTCTTTTCTAACTGCGGTGTTATTTCTACTAAAATAATTGCACATTTTTGTATTACTAAAAATATACTTTCTGGTACTTATAAATGATATCTCCTTGTTTGATCTCGGCAAGAACATATGTTCAATGTCAGACATCTTGAGTCTGAAGTCTGAACCATGCAAGCTCTTCTTAGGATGTGGAAATATGAGTCGGGCTTCATTGCCAACGAATCGGGTGCCTTGAGAAGGATCAAGCAGGGTGGGAGATTTATTTGGGCTTGTTTTAGGGAGGTATGATTTTTTGTCACCCGTTGCAACGCACGGGAAGGTTTGCTAGTCTAGCTAAAACTAACATTTCTAAAATTTCTAACATTTCTATATATTATTTGACATTACATTATAACTAACATTTCTAAATACTATTTGACATTAATTTAATCTAATTAATTAATTCATCTAAAACTTTGTGTAAAAAACAGAAAAAACTAAAAACTAAGAACAGAAAAGTGTGTGTGTGTGTGCGCGTGTGTGCGCGCACGTGTAGTGTGTGTGTGTGTGCGCTCGTGTGTGTGCGAGGGGCCGTGGGAGAGGGGCTCATCACACGGGCGAGGTCGAGGTGACGGCGATGGGTGATGGCGTCGGCGAGGCGAGGTCCAAGGCGACGGGGACGGCCAGGAGAGGGAACGGCGATGTCGGGACCCCGATCCTAAGTCACATCGATCTAGCATGTAACACATCATATCTCTTTGCGGCCTCACGCACGGTATTCCCACGGGTGCCACCTTACCTGGCCCGGGACCGTTTGCGCCTTTTGGCTCACATATATGATAGTGTCGGTAGCATCCATGTGACAGAGAACCCGGGCCGACATGACTAGTCGTGAATTCAAAGTGGCACTAACTTACAGGGACAAGCATACATGACCCAGCAACGAACGTGTCGATCATCTACGTATGAACCCAAGTCGTAGCAAGCTACAAGGACTTAAGGAAACAACGCGTGACATTTCCCCGAAGGGACAGACACAGGAACGAAGAAGGACGCATGCCGGCCAGCCTAAGTGTCCCGGAGCAGTAGCAAGCTACCATGGCTCAGTGGAAGCACTAGGAGACATTTCCCGGTAAGAGAGGCTACCAAGAATAAACAACTAGGTTGTCGGATCCCACACATACCAAGCATTTCAATAACATACACATAATATGCTCGATATGTGCAAATACAACATGGCATCACAACAAAACTCTATGACTCAAAGTATTTATTCATTAGGCTCCGAGGAGCCAGACATTACAAACATGGGTCTGATGACCCAACATTCAAGTCATACAAGCAATAAGCACATGCGGAAGCTTAACTTGTCTGAGTACAGACAACTACAAATGAAAAAGGCTGAGAACCTGACTATCTACAAAACCCTCCCAAGGGTACAAGATTGTAGCTGAGGTAACAAGCTAAAAGTCGAAGTCCACGCGGAAATACTAGTGAGAATGAAGTCTCTCTGCAAAAACATAAACTAAGCAAACGTGAGTACAAATGTACCCAGCAAGACTTACATTAGAACTAGCTACATATGCATCAGTATCAACAAAGGGGTAGTGGAGTTTAACTGCGGCAAGCCAGCTTTGACTCAGTGACTATCCTATACTACGACTGCTGGTAACTCTTTTGAGGTGGCGCACACGAGTCTACATATTCACCATATCAATACACCACTATGGATCCGCTCCCGTCTCCCTACCATAAGGCCATCCATAGCACTCATGCTTATCTTGCGCATTTTAGGGTATCCACTTCCAGTTATCTATGAACACTCTAAGCATTCCAAGTAGTCCATATCCGCGGACGCGACTATTCGAATAGATCATATTACCCTGCAGGGGTGTACTTCTTCACACACGCTCTCACCACTTATCGCCGTTTACACGACATGTACTCGGCAACCTTCAAGCGGAAGCCAGCGAGGGTGTCGGCCACGACCTGACTAACCGCATGAGACTCTAGTTCGGGTTTATTGCCTATTTGAGTTCCATCCGCAAAGAAGTCCGGCCGAGGTTTCCACTACGGCCCCAAACGATGTGTGCAGGGTTCCCAAGCCCACCAAATGGGCGACGCGTGGTACGCCCAGCCACGGTGCCTAGTCTGTCCCAAGTCCACCTGTAGTGGGTGCCACTTGGTAGACTACTAACACAACCCACAAACACCAGAAACTAGTTGCAACTCCTGGACAGAGATCGAGGCGATTAATAAGCCGAGAGGGGTCGAGTTATCGGAACCCAATGTGTGGTAGTAACTGTCTTGGATCACAAACACAGAACTCAGTTTTCGAGGACGGTTTCAATTAGACAACCCACCATGTACTCCTACATGGCCTCTCATCGCTGCCTTTACCAAATTGTGTTCACACACTTAGCTGTCAACAGTAGGACATGTTCACCACATTCCAATTCATCCCCGATGAATCAAACCTGACACAAGTCTAAGCATAGAAGGCACAACAAGCAAGCATGAATGAGTAGGCACATTAGGGCACAAACAACTCCTACTCATGCTAGTGGGTTTCAATTATTTACTGTGGCAAAGAAAGGTCATGCAGAGGAAAGGGGTTCAACTACCGCAGCATGTAACAGTTGAATCGTTGTTGTCCTAATGCACTAAAAGAGAGCAGGAGCGAGAGAGTGGGATTGTATCGGAATGAACAAGGGAGTTTTACTTGCCTGTCACTTCTGAAGATAGTATAACTATTCATCGGTGTCAACGATCTCATCGTTGGAACATACATCTACCGAGGGGGAACAACCATCGGCAAACACAAAAGGAACAACATTCACTGCAATGCACAATCAAATGAATGATATGTCATGTTAAGGAACTGAATTGACCTAATGCAGTACTAAGCCAAGTTAAATGAAGTGGAATTCAAAGAAGGTTAAACTCCAACTCCAAATGCTAGTTTATAAATGGCCCTAATCATGATTTGTCCTATTCAGTGAGTTTAACTTGTTCAAACATGCATGAAAGTGCCATAAAAAGATTCTTCATATTTTTTTGATAAATTTTCATATATAAATTAGTTTATTTGGAGTTACGGTTGAATTACTAAGCATTTTTGAAGTTTTAAACATTTTCTGGAATTTCCAATTTATTTAGAAATATGAATATTCCAGTAAATGTATTTACGATGTCAGCACCGCGTGAGGGTGACGTCAGCGATTGAAAAAAATCAAAGCTGATTGGTGGGGCCTACCTGTCAATGAGTAAGTTAACTAGGAGGGTTAATTAACCTAACCTAATAACGGTTAGGAGGGCTGGGCACACTAGTCAGTGGCTCTAGGGGTGATTAGTGGGGTAATTAGCCCCTAACTAAGTGGCCACGTTGGCCCGTCGGAGTTTGGCCGGCGGCGACCATTTCGTTCGGCGAGGGCGTCGGATTTGAGCTACGGTCGATGGTTTCGAGTGCGGTTTGCGGCTATGGGTTGTTGGTGCACGCGTGCATCCAATGGTGGCCATGCGAGTGAGTGAGCTGGACCGTAGCAACGGTGGTGTCAAGTTGGGCGGCGGCCGGAGTTTGGGTGAGCTCGGGGTCGTCACTATGCTGCACGGAAGGGGGCATGGAGGGTGCTGCGGGCTCTTGGAAATGCACTGAGCACGGGGAGACGCTCAGTTTTGAGGGTGCGTGGCTATGGCCACGGTGGCGGCATCGCCGGTGGATCCGAGCTCTCGGGCTTGTCGGGGGTGGCGGTTAGAGGGCTACTCGAATGGAGTAGCTAGGGAGGTAGAGAGAGGAGCTCACGGCGGTTGCTGCGGTGGCCTCGGCGAGCTCGGGGAGGGGCTGAAGCAGTAGGGGCGGCGAGGGGGATATCCGATGATCCGAGGTTGAAGAAGATGGCGGCGAGGACGTTCGGGGTGTCCGGTGTCACTTGGCTCTAGCAGTGGACGTAGGCGACGGAGGAAGGGCTTGTGGACACAGCGAGGAGGCGTGGAAGCGGTGGTGGCTGTGGCAACGACGAGCGGCGGCAATGGCAGCGCTCAGCCATGGCGAAGAAGAAACGAGGGAGAGGAGAGGGGGGAGAGTGAGGGAGTCAAAGCGATCGGGACAACATTGAGAAGGCGTTTTGAGGCATCGCCACGCTGTTCGGCGACGTAGGCGAGCAGGAAGGAGGCGCGACGCCTCGCGCGCGCGCGTGCGGTGTCACTCCTCTGCTTACTGGCAGAGGTTGGCGACGACTGACACGGCCAGGTGGGCTGGGCCGCCCAGGTAAATAGCCTCAGGCCTTTTCTCTCTCTCCTTTTATTTGGTCTTCTTTTTCCTTTTTCTGTAAGTGTTTCTGATTTAGTTTTAGCACTAAACCATTTTATAAAATTCTAAAACTTTTTATGGGCACTAACTGAATTATTTCAGAGACCCTCACCAAGTTTCAAAATATTTGGAGCTTTAAAATTATTTATAGATTTTATTTGCTCCAACTCAAATACAATATGTGTTAATTCAAAGCCCACTTATGTCCTAGAAAAGTGTGCACAATTTTTGGTTTAGGTTTACACCTTGTGCCAAAATCATGAACATTTTTTAGGGCATTTTGGGTTCATTTAAAAAGATTTTATTTCAACCTATTTGAATTGCATTTGTGCTAGGGTTTATCAATCCCCATTTCAAATTTCTTGAATTTGAACATGATGACATGAATGCTTTCATGCAACTAGTTACAAGCAATTCTAGGGCTGTGACAGGCGACGGGCCGGTGCGGCGACGGGGACAGGTCGGCGAAGGGGGCGGCGTGCGATGGCGACGGGGGCGGTGATGGGGGCGGCGACGAGGACGGCGACAGCGTCGGGAGTAGCGAGTGACGGGGGCGGCGACAGCGTCCACGGAGAGAAATAAACACAGCAAGAATAGAGGGAAACTGAAAATTTTCAATTGTTGTATATATAGGATGAACCTTTAGTACCGGTTGGAGCCAGCAACCGGTACTAGAGGCCTGTGACAGGCCTTTAGTACCGGTTGGTGGCTCCAACCGGTACTAAAGACCCCCCTTTAGTACCGGTTCCAGCGAGGACCCAGTACTAAAGGTGCTGCGCTGCCAGGCGAGGGGCGCAGAAGTTTAGTCCCACCTCGCTAGCCAAGGGGCGCTAACACATGCTTATAAGCCCCGCCGCCACTGTTGTGTCGGGCTCCTCTCTTAATCAGGCCTTCTAGGCCTACCACTGCTGCGATGCCCTGTTGGGACTACTCGGCTAGCGGGCCTGCATCCTGGCCCAACTAGAGGTTGGGTTTCTAGTTGTATTGAGGCCGATGTGGCATAGTAGGCGGGCTTTTTTTCATTTTGTTTTTTTTCTTCTTTTCTTTTCTGCTTTACTTATTGTCTTTTATTTATTTTGAGTTGTTTTTTTGCTGTATTTAGAGTTTTTTATGAATAGTTTTGCTTTAGGTACAAAAAATTACAAACTTTCTGGTAGTGCATGTAGTTTTCTAATTTGGATTATTTCAAATTTGTGTGAATCACTAGTTTGTGAATAACTTAACTTTAAAAATAGATTTTTCAGTGATTATTTTTTCTTATGTTTAATATTAGTGTGTTTTATCATTATATTCAACTTGGTAATACTTAGGTTATTTAAAAATAAAATGCCTTTGTAACAGATGACTTTTCGTCCGAAACCCTGATATTTCGAAAAAGATTGTCCATTTTGTACACGAAGTGCATCCAGTTTTTACCGTTACCCTCTCTACTTTTTTGCACATGCTATGTGGGTGAAATTATGATACCATGCCAACTTTTAAACTTTTCAGAGTTCATTTGAAGTGTTTTTCAATTTCAAGGTCATTTAGCTGAAAAATTCAGTAGATGCATGAAAGGATTTGTTTGCACATAAAATTTCTTCGCATTTCAAATGCCAAAACACATAAGTACCCTAAATATTACAAAGATTCCCTCCGGTTTGTTCAAAGCTGGACTTTCCAGATATATAAGTCCGGAAACTCACTAGAGAAGAAAGTGATGACAGTGAAGCTGATCACATCCCAAAGTGGGATCTTTGGGTGTGAAACTTTTTCTTCGCGTGTGTCCCTTTGCGCCGTAACCAAGGACAATCTTCATCATTTAACTGGATGCTCGGGTCAATATTCACCGTGAATGGAGCAATTTCATCAAACTTTTCATAATTTTCTGACATGTCTATCTTGCCATCCACTCCCACGATGTTTCTTTTCCCAGAAAGAACTATGTTGCACTTTGGCTCGTCGTATGATGCATTTGCTTCCTTATCTTTTCTTGTTCTCGGCTTGGTAGACATGTCATTGACATAGAAAACCTGTGCCACATCATTGGCTAGGACGAAAGGTTCGTCTGCATATACAAGATTGTTGAGATCCACTATGGTCATTCCGTACTGCGGGTCTTCGGTTACACCGCCTCGTTTCATATTGACCCATTTGCACCGAAACAAAGGGACCTTCAAACCACGTCCATAGTCAAGTTACCATATGTCCTCTATGTAACCATAATATGTTTCCTTTCCCGTCTTGGTTGCTACAACAATGCGGACACCATTGTTTTGGTTGGTGCTCTTCTTATCTTGGGCAATCGTGTAAAATGTATTCCCATTTATCTCGTACCCTATGAAAGTCATTATATTCGAAGTGATAACTTGGACAACAAGTACAGGTCATCTTCCATAGCGGCATCATACATGGCACGTGTCTGCAACCAGCCGGCGAAAGTCGTCGTTTGTTCACGTGTAATCCAGTAGTCAGACTGCTCAGGGTGTTTGGAGAGTAGAACATTCTTGTGTTCGTCCTTATACGGAGCCACCAAGGCGGAGCTCTGTAGAACTGTGTCGTGTGCTTGAGTGAGAGAATGCCCGTCCATACATATTATTTGACCCCTCCTAGCGTGCCTTTTCCATCCAGTCTGCCCTTATGCCACGATTCAGGAACACCAATCGGCTTAAGGTCAGGAATAAAGTCAATACAAAACTCAATGACCTCCTCATTTTCATGGCCCTTAGAGATTCTTCCTTCTGGCCAAGCACGGTTATGAACATATTCCTTTAAGACTCCCATCAACCTCTCAAAGGGGAAGATATTGTGTTGAAATACAGGACCCAAAACGTTAATCTCTTCGCATAGGTGAACTAGGACGTGCGTCATGATGTTGAAGAAGGATGGTGGGAACACCAACTCTAAACTGACAAGACATTGCACCAAATCATTCTATAACGTTGGTACGATTTCTTGATCGATTACCTTCTGAGAGATTGCAATGAGGAATGCACATGGCTTCACACTGGCTAATCGAACGTTTTCCGGTAGAAGCCCCCTCAATGCAATCGGAAGCAGTTGCGTCATAATCACGTGGCAGTCATGAGATTTTAGGGTCTGGAACTTTTTCTCTGCCATATTTATTATTCCCTTTATATTCGACGAGAAGCCAGATGGTACCTTAATACTGAGCAGACATTCAAAGAAGATTTCCTTCTCTTCTTTGGTAAGAGCGTAGCTGGCATGACCCTGATGTATGTCGTCTTTTACATGCATACATTGCTGGTCCTCCCGTGCATCCGGTGTATATTTTGTCTTCCCATACACGCCCAAGAAGCCAAGCAGGGTCACGCAAAGATTCTTCGTCACGTGCATCACATTGATTATGTAGCGGACCTCTAGGTATTTCCAAAAGGGCAGGTCCCAAAATATAGATTTCTTCTTCCACATGGGTGCGCGTCCGTCAGCGTCATTTGAAACAGGTTGTCCGCCAGGACCCTTTCCAAAGACTACCGTCAAATCCTTGACCATATCATGTACATCAGCACCTGTTCGGTGGCGAGGCTTCGTCCGGTGATCCGCCTCACCTTTGAAATGCTTGCCTTTCTTTCTTACGGGATGCCTGCTCGGAAGAAATCGACGATGTCCCAGGTACACATTCTTCCTACAATTATCCAAATATATACCGTTGCTATCATCCAAACAATGCGTCCATGCACGTTATCCATTGTTTGTCTGTCCTGAAAGGTTACTGAGAGCAGGCCAATCATTGATGGTAACTGATACGTCTCCAACGTATCTACAATTTTGATTGTTCCATGCTATTATTTCCATACCTACCTATCATACCTACCTCAAAACAGCCACCATACCTACCTATCATGGCATTTCCATAGCCATTCCGAGATATATTGCCATGCAACTTTCCACCATTCCGTTCATATGACACGCTTCATATTCACTAGTAGATAAAGGGGGATCAGACCCGGTTCATCTGGGCCTTTAGCCCCGGTTCTGGAACCGGGACAAGAGGGTCGGTACTAATGCTCTGACCCTTTAGTCCCGGTTCAATCCAGAACCGGGGCAAAAGGGTGTCCACGTGGCCTGTGCACCAAGTCCAGGCAGGAGGGGCTTTAGTCCCGGTTGGTGGTACCAACCGGGACCAAAAGGCATCCACGTGTCAGCATTTCTGTGGCTGTGGTTTTTGTTTTTTTTTGAAAGGGGAGGGGGGGTTTTAGGTTTTGGGGGTTAATTTAGGTGTTTGATATATTGTGTTAGCTAGCTAATTAATAGAGAGAAGTGTTCTCTCTTATGTCCGTGCTTTTGGTCGACGCTACATACTACACATACGTATATATATGGACTAGAGTCACGCTAGCTAGCTAGCTAGCTGCTAGCTACTAAGCAAACGAAGGAACAGAAGATCTCGTATATATAATCAACATATATATATATATATATGCATACAGAGAGAAGTAATAATATCGACCACCTCTCCTTCTCCGAGAGATTGGTCGAACAACAAGTTCTCGTATATCTATCCGACACTACCGGGCACATATATACAATAATTATCTCTTACAAAAATAATCTCCTAACACATGGATGCAAGGTCCACATAGTATTCTCCGTCTTCAGCGATCACGTGTTCAAGGAAGAATGCCGCCAATTCCTCTTGAATTGCTCGCAGACGATCTGGTGTTAGGAGTTCATCCCGCATCCGAAACATCTAATTTGAAGTAGGGGGTCAATACATGAAATGATGCTATAAATTTGTGAATATTATTGATTGCTTACGCACTTTAAATTGTTCATCAGTGTAGCCCCGCTCACAGGTCGTGTGGCGGATGGACTCGCAAATGTAGTATCCACAATAATCATTCCCGGGTTCCTGCCACAACCACTTTACAAGAAATCGAGCTCAATCAAACTGATAAGCAAGAATGCCAAATTGGTATTGATGAAACTAGCTAGCGCTTGAATCAAGATATAGGAGATGCGCGCGCGTTACATGCTACTATATAGTACTTACTTTCGGGTATCTAAATTGTAGCTTCTTCGGCAGTCCCGGAGCTTTTTTGATGAATGTTTTCCAAGCCCTGCCAGACAAAGGAAACAATTAGTTGATATCAGAAATGAAGTTGCTGATATATATGCATGGTGGATAATATTGATCGATTTAACTTACCTGGCTAGCATTTGAGTCATGTCCGCATACTCCTCGGGATCTTTACGTTTAGAGTCGAAGACAGTTACTATTCCCTTCTCAAGCTTAATCTCTAAGAGAATATAGTGGAAGCTGCGCACGAATGCATGAGATCATTACATCACTATAAACTTGACTGATATATATAAGGGAAACCAAATATGCACAAGACATTAACACTCACTTGAAGTTGTAAGGAAAGAGTATTATATCTTTGTTTTCATTTACCACCAACGATCGTAGCAAGTTGGTCTCGGTATCGCCGGGACGTAATTTAACCTCGGTTGCATCTATGAGGTATGTGTTAATAAACCCAATATCACCTACTTGTCTTTTCCTCAATTCGACGATCTTCAATCTGCATAATATAGTGAGGATAATTATAAATACATGCAATGAAGATCAGCTATATAGAGAGACTTAATGACAGAAGTAGTACTACTTACAGACAGTAGCAGGTGATCGTTGTTTTATCGAGGGCCAATTGATTGAAAAATTGATAGAACTCCTCAAATGGAATAGGCAACAAGTCAATTCCAACGAGGTCATGCTCCGGTTTAACTCTCAAATACAAGTTATTCCTCCCCCCAGACTCTCTGCAGATTTTCATGTACCAATCATGCAATCTTCACATATTCGTTGATAGAGATCTTTCATTTTTGACGAGAGGCTTTTTGTACTCGTATCTTTCTATCTGCACGTCCATGAAATCATAGTGTACATCGTCGGACGCGTAATCTGCAAGATTGGTATAACCGGGCACCATCCTCGGATCATTAGCGACCATGTCGCTAGACACCTTGAGCGGGGGGCACGATTGGTTCGCTTGTTCGCCGAGCTGGGAAATTTGTTTCCCAGCTCGCCCTTCTGCTAACCTCTGATCACTTTTTGTACTTCCGGACCGCTTGGCATCTTGAAATGTCTTTTGAATAATGCGGTCATAGTTGCCCTTCGGCTTACTTTTCGCTGGTTGCTTCAGGGCAGCAAGAGTGCGCTTTGCTTTCACCGCATCTATCTTCTCCTCTGGAGGTGGATATCTCTGTGCTTTCAACCCTTCAAAAAAGTCCTTCACTTCGCCTTCAGCGATCTTCGTGTTTTCCTCGTCGGACCTCTCGTACGGTAACTTCTCTAGAGGCGTGAGAGAAGGACCGAATCTGCATCGCCTCCCGCCTCTGGCTGTACTGGTAGACGTCGCCGGACCAGACGAAGCGGCTGTCTTTTTTACTTGCTTAGGCGCCGGAGCAGGAGCAGCCGGAGCGGCGGCAGGTCTCTTCCGCCCTTGCTGATTAGGCGAAGGAGGAGCTGGCTGTCTGCTCGGGCGCGCCGGCGGCGAAGGAGGTGGAGTGCCGCCACGCGCCGGCGGCGAAGGAGGCGGTGTGCCGCCACGCGCCGGAGAAGGAGCCGGAGTGCCCTGATGGTCACTCGCCGGAGAAGGAGCCGGAGTGCCCTGATGGTCACTCGCCGGAGGAGGAGGCGGTGGAGGAGGCGGAGTGCCCTGACTCGTCGGAGGAGGAGGAGGAGGCGGAGGCGTCCAGTTCAGAATGTTGATTAGGTCCTTCCGCCATAGGCATGGAGTCTTCAGTGAAGAACCCAGCCGAGTCTCCCCTTCACCGGTAGGATGGTCAAGCTGGAGCTCCTCAAATCCCTCCGTTATTTCGTCGACCATCACCCTAGCATATCCTTCTGGAATCGGCCGGCAGTGAAAAGTGTCGTCTGGTCCAGAAGGATAAACAGAGCCAGCAGCCGCCTTGACCTTCAGATTCATCCACTGTGCCATAAGGTGGCAATTTTGTGCCTGCGTGATAGCATCCATAGGATTCCTAGCAGTAGCCGTCAAGGCAAGCTCTGGCTGAAGCAGCTCGGTGGAAGCCACGCTGCTTCTCCGCTGAGATGGCGGGGTAGCTTCGGGGGAAGCTTCGGCAATTCTTTCCCGATCTGCTTCCCGTTCCTCTATCGCTTGTATTCTGGCCCGCAGCGCCTGGATTTCGGTCATCTCCATTTTCTTCCTCTGTCGTGGCATTTGTAGCCTCCTGCGTCCGGAAACCCAGCACGCCACGGAAGGGAGCCTGGCGTGCCTCGTGTCCGTCCAGGGTGCTCAGGATTCCCGAGGGCCATTGTCAGCTCGTCGTTCTCTCTGTCGGGGATGAACGTCCCTGCATGCGCTGCTTTGATATACTGCCGCATCTTCCTGAGTGGTGTTTCCAATTGCTTGTCCGTCCAAATGCACCACCCTGTTACAGGGTCCAAGGATCCGCCAGCCCCGAAGAACCAAGTCCGGCAACGTTCTGGCCAGTGCATTGTCTCTGGTTCGATCCCTTTCTGAAGCAGATCATTCTCAGCCCTGGCCCACTTAGGCCGGGCTACGAGGTAGCCGCCCGACCCCGTGCGATGGTGATGCATCTTCTTTGCAGCATTTATCCGGTTTGTCTCCGACATCTTCTGACTCTTTTCCGACTTCTTATGGGCCACAAATGCGGGCCAGTCATCTTTGATCTTCTCATATATGCCCACGAATTCTGGAGTCGTTTCATCTTTGACAAACTTATTCAGTTTTTTCTTCCATGCCCTGAATTGGTCTGCCATCTTCGAAAGTGCATAAGACTTGATGAAGTCCTCTTTAACTGGCTTCGCCGGATCAACCTCTCGCGGTAGGACGAAGTTTGACTTCAGCTCAGTCCAAAGATCTTCTTTCTGCATATCAGTGACATAAGTCACCTGAGCGTCGTTTGCAGCCGGCTTTAACCATTGATGGATGCTGATCGGGATCTTGTCCCTAACCAGAACCCCGCACTGATTAACAAATGCGTTCTTTGTGCGGATGGGTGCAATCGGCTCGCCGGAGCGCGAGATTTCTGAGATCTCAAACTTTTCATCCGGCCTCAACTTTTTCTTCGCTCCTCGTCTCTTTACCGAAGATTTGCTCGATCCGGAGGGCTAGAAAAGGAACAAAGACGAGAGTTAATGAATGAATCAATTAACTAGTCAGCACATGCTTAACTAACATATATACCTCCTGGCCGGACTCGGTTCGGTCACCGGAGCCAGCATCACGGTCTCCTACTTGCACCGGCATTGGGTCACCGGAGCCGTCCTCACGGTCTACTTCTTCCATGTGCATTGGGTCACCGAATTCATCAATATCATAGCCTAGATCTTCCAGCCGCAGCTCTTGTTCGACCTGCTCATCGGTGTCGTTGAGATACGACCTGACGGCATTTTGTCCGTCTGCGATTATGTCCATCAACATCGCTTCTTGTGCTAGGTCTCGGGTGTTGTCGTCCATTGTTTCTACAAATATTTACAACATGCCAATTATTATTCAAACATGACAGATGGATATATTAATGGCAAACGTAGAACTAGCTTCAACCCTCGACTGCTCGGCGATCCACAAACCCTAGACCCCCTCATGTCACATTTTGTCTAGCTAGTGTCAAAGGATTCAACAAAACCAATACTTCATCATTAGGCGAAAGTAACAGTAGCATGATGGTACGAAGCTCTACAAAGTTGTTTTGGAACGAAGTCCCAGATAAGATAATCCGTAACAAAAGACGGATTATCCTATCAGGAACTCCGTTCCAGAACATCTTTGCATAACTTCGTACCAACATGCCCCGGTTACTTCTGGCAAATGATGAAGTCATGGAATTCTTCAATACTTTGACACTAGCTAGGCAACCTCTCGACCCCCCCGACTTCTCGGCGATCCACAACCCTAGACCCCCTCATGTCACATTTTGTCTAGTGTCAAAGGATTCAACAAACCAATACTTCATCATTAGGCGAAAGTAACAGTAGCATGATGGTACGAAGCTCTCCAAAGTTGTTTCGGAACGGAGTCCCCGGATAAGATAATTCGTAACAAAAGACGGATTATCCTATCAGGGACTTCGTTCCAGAACAACTTTGCATAACTTTGTACCAAAATGCCCCGGTTACTTTTGGCAAATGATGAAGTCATGGAATTCTTCAATACTTTGACACTAGCTAGGCAACCTCTCTCGACCCCTCGACCCCCGACTTCTCGGCGATCCACAACCCTAGACCCCCTCATGTCACATTTTGTCGAGTGTCAAAGGATTCAACAAAACCAATACTTCATCATTAGGCGAAAGTAACAGTAGCATGATGGTACGAAGCTCTCCAAAGTTATTTTGGAATGGAGTCCCCGATAGGATAATTCGTAACAAAAGACGGATTATTCTATCAGGAACTCCGTTCCAGAATATCTTTGCATAACTTTGTACCAAAATGCCCCGGTTACTTCTGGCAAATGATGAAGTCATGGAATTCTTCAATACTTTGACACTAGCTAGGCAACCTCTCTCGACCCCTCGACCCCCGACTTCTCGGCGATCCACAACCCTAGTCCCCCTCATGTCACCTTTTGTCGAGTGTCAAATGATTCAACAAAACCAATACTTCATCATTAGGCGAAAGTAACAGTAGCATGATGGTACGAAGCTCTCCAAAGTTGTTTTGGAACGAAGTCCCAGATAAGATAATCCGTAACAAAAGACGGATTATCCTATCAGGAACTCCGTTCCAAAACATCTTTGCATAACTTCGTACCAAAATGCCCCGGTTACTTCTGGCAAATGATGAAGTCATGGAATTCTTCAATACTTTGACACTAGCTAGGCAACCTCTCTCGACCCCTCGACCCCCGACTGCTCGGCCATCCACAACCCTAGACCCCCTCATGTCACATTTTGTCGAGTGTCAAAGGATTCAACAAACCAATACTTCATCATTAGGCGAAAGTAACAGTAGCATGATGGTACGAAGCTCTCGAAAGTTATTTTGGAACGGAGTCCCCGATAGGATAATTCGTAACAAAAGACCGATTATCCTATCAGGGACTTCGTCCCAGAACAACTTTGCATAACTTTGTACCAAAATGCCCCGGTTACTTCTGGCAAATGATGAAGTCATGGAATTCTTCAATACTTTGACACTAGCTAGGCAACCTCTCTCGACCCCTCGACCACCGACTGCTCGGCGATCCACAACCCTAGACCCCCTCATGTCACATTTTGTCGAGTGTCAAAGGATTCAACAAACCAATACTTCATCATTAGGCGAAAGTAACAGTAGCATGATGGTACGAAGCTCTCCAAAGTTATTTTGGAACGGAGTCCCCGATAGGATAATTCGTAACAAAAGACGGATTATTCTATCAGGAACTCCGTTCCAAAATATCTTTGCATAACTTTGTAACAAAATGCCCCGGTTACTTCTGGCAAATGATGAAGTCATGGAATTCTTCAATACTTTGACACTAGCTAGGCAACCTCTCTCGACCCCTCGACCCCCGACTGCTCGGCGATCCACAACCCTAGACCCCCTCATGTCACATTTTGTCTAGTGTCAAAGGATTCAACAAACCAATACTTCATCATTAGGCGAAAGTAACAGTAGAATGATGGTACGAAGCTCTCCAAAGTTGTTTTGGAACGGAGTCCCAGATAAGATAATCCGTAACAAAAGACGGATTATCCTATCAGGAACTCCGTTCCAAAACATCTTTGCATAACTTCGTACCAAAATGCCCCGGTTACTTCTGGCAAATGA
>LR738713.1:870277931-870346354 GCA_902687465.1 Secale cereale
TTATTTCTAAGTTGTTTTTTGCTGTATTTAGAGTTGCTTTATTTATTTTACTTTCTTTATTTATTTTCTTTGTTGCTTTATTTATTTTATTTTGTTTATACTTACAACAAAATACTTATTGTTGCTATTTATTTTTCAAGTTTGTTTTGTTTTGTTTTGTTTTGTTAGTGCAAGTAGTATTGAAATTTGAATAGTACAAACGGACAATGGTATCATACTCGTTTGTTACAAAGTTGGCATGGTATCATCATAATAGTTGCGGAAATAACTCTTCACTTTTTCTTCGCTTGTGTCATTTGCTTATTGCGCCGTAACCATGGATAATCTTCATCGTTTATCAGGATGCTTGGGTCAGCCTTGACTTTGAAGGGAGGAATTTCATGAAACTTTTCATAATCTTCAGACATGTCTGTCTTGCCCTCCACTCCCAGGATGTCCCTTTTTCCTGGAAGAACTATGTGGCGCTTTGGCTCATCGTATGATGTATTCGCTTCCTTATCTTTTCTTTTTCTCGGTCTGGTAGACATGTCCTTCACATAGATAACCTGTGCCACATCATTGGCTAGGACGAACGGTTCGTCATTGTATTCAAGATTTTTCAGATCCACTGTTGTCATTCCGTACTGTGGGTCTACCTGTACCCCGCCTCCTGACAGATTGACCCATTTACACTTAAACAAAGGGACCTTAAAATAATGTCCGTAGTCAAGTTCCCATATGTCCACTATGTAACCATAATATGTGTCCTTTCCCCTCTCGGTTGTTGCATCAAAGCGGACACCGCTGTTTTGGTTGGTGCTCTTTTGATCTTGGACAATCGTGTAAAATGTATTTCCATTTATCTCGTATCCTTTGTAAATAAATACAGTCGAAGATGGTCCCTTGGACAACAAGTACAACTCATCACAAACAGTGTTGTCACCTCTGAGACGTGTTTCCAACCAACTGCTGAAAGTCCTGATGTGTTCACGTGTAATCCAGTCGTCGCACTGCTCCGGGTGTTTGGAGCGCAGACTGTTCTTGTGTTCATCGACATACGGGGTCACCAATGTAGAGTTCTGTAAAACTGTGTAGTGTGCTTGAGACCAAGAATAACCGTCCCTGCATATAATTGAGTCCCTTCCAAGCGTGCCTTTTCCAGTCAGTCTGCCCTCGTACCGCGATTTAGGGAGACCTATCTTATTAAGGCCAGGAATGAAGTCAACACAAAACCCGATGACATCCTCTGTTTGATGGCCCATGGAGATGCTTCCTTCTGGTCTGGCGCGGTTACGGACATATTTCTTTAGGACTCCCATGAACCTCTCAAAGGGGAACGTATTGTGTAGAAATACGGGCCCCAGAATGACAATCTCGTCGACTAGATGAACTAGGACGTGTGTCATGATATTGAAGAAGGATGGTGGGAACACAAGCTCGAAACTGACAAGACATTGCGCCACATCACTCCTTAGCCTTGGTACGATTTCTGGATCGATCACCTTCTGAGAGATTGCATTGAGGAATGCACATAGTTTCACAATGGCTAATCGGACGTTTTCCAGTAGAAGCCCCCTCAATGCAACCGGAAGCAGTTGCGTCATAATCACATGGCAGTCATGAGACTTTAGGTTCTGGAACTTTTTCTCTGCCATATTTATTATTCCCTTTATATTCGACGAGAAGCCAGTCGGGACCTTCATACTGAGAAGGCATTCAAAGAAGATTTCTTTCTCTTCTTTCGTAAGAGCATAGCTGGCAGGACCTTCATACTGCTTCGGAGGGATGCCGTCTTTTTCGTGCAAACGTTGCAGGTCCTCCCGTGCCTCAGCTGTATCTTTTGTCTTTCCATACACGCCCAAGAAGCCTAGCAGTTTCACGCAAAGGTTCTTCGTCACGTGCATCACGTCGATTGAAGAGCGGACCTCTAGGTCTTTCCAGTAGGGTAGGTCCCAAAATATAGATTTCTTCTTCCACATGGGTGCGTGTCCCTCATCGTCATTCGGAACAGCTAGTGCGCCCGGGCCCTTTCCGAAGATTACGTGTAAATCATTGACCATAGCAAGTACGTGATCACCGGTACGCATGGCGGGCTTCTTCCGGTGATCTGCCTCGCCTTTGAAATGCTTGCCTTTCTTTCGACATTGATGGTTGGTCGGAAGAAATCGACGATGGCCCAGGTACACATTCTTCCTGCACTTGTCCAGGTATATACTTTCAGTGTCATCTAAACAGTGCGTGCATGCGTGGTATCCTTTGTTTGTCTGTCCTGAAAGGTTACTGAGAGCGGGCCAATCGTTGATGGTCACGAACAGCAACGCCTTTAGGTCAAATTCCTCCTGTTTGTGCTCATCCCACGCACATACACCGTTTCCATTCCACAGCTGTAAAAGTTCTTCAACTAATGGCCTTAGGTACACATCAATGTCGTTGCCGGGTTGCTTAGGGCCTTGGATGAGAACTGGCATCATAATGAACTTCCGCTTCATGCACATCCAAGGAGGAAGGTTATACATACATAGAGTCACGGGCCAGGTGCTGTGATTGCTGCTCTGCTCCCCGAAAGGATTAATGCCATCCGCGCTTAGAGCAAACCATACGTTCCTTGCGTCCTTTGCAAACTCCTCCCAGTACTTTCTCTTGATTTTTCTCCATTGCGACCCGTCAGCGGGTGCTCTCAACTTCCCGTCTTTCTTACGGTCCTCACTGTGCCATCGCATCAACTTGGCATGCTCTCTGTTTCTAAACAAACGTTTCAACCGTGGTATTATAGGAGCATACCACATCACCTTCGTAGGAACCCTCTTCCTGGCGGGCTCGCCATCAACATCACCAGGGTCATCTCGTCTGATCTTATACCGCAATGCACCGCATACCGGGCATGCGTTCAGATCGTTGTATGCACCGCGGTAGAGGATGCAGTCATTATGGCATGCATGTATCTTCTGCACCTCCAATCCTAGAGGGCATACGACCTTCTTTGCTGCGTATGTACTGTCGGGCAATTCGTTATCCTTCGGAAGCTTCTTCTTCAATATTTTCAGTAGCTTCTCAAATCCTTTGTCAGCCACAACATTCTCTGCCTTCCACTGCAGCAATTCCAGTACGGTACCGAGCTTTGTGTTGCCATCTTCGCAATTGGGGTACAACCCTTTTTTGTGATCCTCTAACATGCGATCGAACTTCAGCTTCTCCTTTTGACTTTCGCATTGTGTCCTTGCATCGACAATGACCCGGCGAAGATCATCATTTGGTTCCTCTTGATCTTCAGCAGCTTCACCCGTTGCAGCATCATTGGGCACATCGTCTGGTTCCTCTTGATCTTCACCAGCTCCCCCCATTGCAGCATCACCGTATTCAGGGGGCACATAGTTGTCATCGTACTCTTCTTCTTCGCCGTCTTCCATCATAACCCCTATTTCTCCGTGCCTCATCCAAACATTATAGTGTGGCATGAAACCCTTGTAAAGCAGGTGGGAGTGAAGAATTTTTCGGTTAGAGTAAGACATCGTATTCACACATTTAGTGCATGGACAACACATAAAACCATTCTGCTTGTTTGCCTCTGCCGCATTTAGAAACTCACGCACGCCCTTAATGTACTCGGAGGTGTGTCTGTCACCGTACATCCATTGGCGGTTCATCTGCGTGCATTTATATATAATTAAGTGTGTCAAAAACCATTACAGAACATCATAAATAGATAATTAAGTGACCAAATGGATAAAAGTTCATCATCACATTAAAACCAAAGTACATACATATATAGTTCTCATCTAACAACATATAGCTCTCCATACACATCGAAACTATGTAAAACATTTCAACGCGAAAACAAATGCTATCATAATCGCAACCAAGGTAACAATTGATCCAACGGCATAATGATACCAAGCCTCGGTATGAATGGCATATTTTATAATCTTTTTAATCTTCAACCGCATTGCATCCATCTTGATCTTGTGATCATCGACGACATCCGCAACATGCAACTCCAATATCATCTTCTCGTCCACAATTTTTTTTATTTTTTCCTTCAAGAATTTGTTTTCTTCTTCAACTAAATTTAACCTCTCGACAATAGGGTCCATCTTGATCTTGTGATCATCGATAACTTCAGCAACATGCAACTCCAATTCCATCTTCTCCTCCTCCATTTTTCCAATTTTTTCTTTAACGAAATGTTTTCCTCTTCAACTAAATTTAACCTCTCCACAAGAGGGTCGGTTGGAATTTCCGGTTCAACTACCTCCTAGACATAATAAAACATCTATGCATGTCAGGTTGGTCGGCATAACTATCATAAGCACTAAAACAAATAGTTATAAATTAAAGATAATATACCACATCCGAATCGTAGACCGGACGAGGGCCCACGTGGGCGGATATCAAAACCATCGCACTATATAATAACAAGCAATAATAAATGTAAGAAAATTAGACAAATATCTATCTAAAGCAATAATAAAAGTAAGAAAAGCATGGACATAACAAGAGGCTCACCACGGTGGTGCCGGTGACGAGATCGGCGGGGGCGATCGACGGCGGCGAAGACGGGGACGGGACGTGACGGACCGCTAAACCTAGACAAATCTCGGAGAAAATAGAGCTTCGAGAGCAGAAAAGCTTAACTAGTGTGGCTCAGGCATTCCACCGAACATGTTGTGTGCATAGGAGGTGAGCTAGAGCACCACTAACCCCTCTCCCCCTCGGCCAGAAAAAAAACAGAGCAGTGAGCTCTGCTCTTGAGTGAGGGGGTTTATATAGGCACCTCATTGGTCCCGGTTTGTGCTATGAACCGGGGCTAAAGGGGAGCCTTTCGTCCCGGTTCATAAAACAAACCGGGACTAATAGTGGTGGGCCAGGAGCAAGAGCCATTGGTCCCGGTTTTTAGCTCCAACCGGGACCAATAGGTCCAGACGAACCGGGACCAATGGCCCACGTGGCCCGGCCGGCCCCCTGGGCTAACGAACCGGGTCCAGTACCCCCATTGGTCCCGGTTCTAGATCGAACCGGGGCTAATGGGCTGGACCAATGCCCTGTTTTCTACTAGTGATTGTCATATTTCCATGCATGATCATGTAGTTGACATCGTATTTGTGGCAAAGCCACCATCCATAATTTTTCATACATGTCACTCTTGATTCATTGCACATCCCGGTACACCGCCGGAGGCATTCATATAGGGTCATACTTTGTTCTAGTATCGAGTTGTAATATCGAGTTGTAAATCGATATAAGTGTGATGATCATCATTATTAGAGCATTGTCCCAAAGAAAAAAAAAGAAAGAAAAAAAGAAAGAAAAAAGAAGGAAAGGCCAAGAAAAAGAAAGGCCCAAAAAAAAGAAAAAAGAGAAAAAAGAAAAAAAGGGACAATTGCTACTATCTTTTTCCACACTTGTGCTTCAAAGTAGCACCATGTTCTTAATGATAGAGAGTCTCATGTTTAGTCACTTTCATATACTAGTGGGAATTTTTTATTATAGAACTTGGCTAGTATATTCCAACGATGGGCCTCCTCAAATGCCCTAGGTCTTCATGAGCAAGCAAGTTGGATGCACACCCACTTAGTTTATTTTTTTGAGCTTTCATACATTTTTAGCTCTAGTGCATCCATTGCATGGCAATCCCTACTCACTCACATTGATATCTCTTGATGGGCATCTCCATAGCTCGTTGATATGCCTAGTCGATGTGAGACTATCTCCCTCCTTTTTGTCTTCTCCACAACCACCACTCTATTCCACCAATAGTGCTATATCCATGGCTCACGCTCATGTATTGCGTGAAAGTTGAAAGGTTTGAAAGAATAGAGCATGAAAACAAGTGCTTGGCTGAAACCGGGGTTGTGCATGATATGAATATTTTGTGTGTTGAAGAGGGAGCATAGCCAGACTATATGATTTTGCAGGGATAACTTTCTTTAGCCATGGTATTTTGAGAAGACATGATTGCTTTGTTAGTATGCTTGAAGTGTTATTATTTCTTATGTCAATATAGACTTGTTTCTAGAATCTTTCAGATCTGAACATTCATACCACAATAAAAAGAATTACATTGAAAATTATGATGGTTAGCATTCCACATCAAAAATTCTGTTTTTATCATTTACCTACTCGAGGACGAGCAGGAATTAAGCTTGGGGATGCTTGACACGTCTCCAACGTATCTATAATTTTTTATTGTTCCATGCTATTATATATGATGTTTTGGATGTTTCATGGGCTTTGTTATACACTTTTATATTATTTTTGGGACTAACTTATTAACCCAAAGGCATAGTCCAGATTGCTGTTTTTTTGCCTATTTCAGGGTTTTACAGAAAAGGAATATCAAACGGAGTCCAAACGGAATGAAACCTTCGGGAAAGATATTTTTTGTGAGATATCTTCACAGGAGACTTGAGAACCATGGAATAGGGCACACGTGGCGTCTACGAGGGTGGGGTTCGCGCCCCCCTAATGGGCGCGCCCCCTGCCTTGTGGGCCCCACGTTGGTCCCCCAATGCCCTCCTTCCTCCTATGTATACCCATGTACCCCAAAAACATCAGAAGAGGGGAGAAAACCCAAATTCCACCGCTGCAACCTTCTGTTTCCGTGAGATCCCATCTTGGGGCCTGTTCTGGAGCTCCACCAGAGGGGGGCTCTACCACGGAGTGCTTCTACATCAACACCATCGCCTCACCATGAGTTGTGAGTAGTTTACCACAGACCTTCGGGTCCATAGTTAGTGCCTAGATGGCTTCCTCTCTATCTTTGGATCTCAATACCAAGTTCTCCTCGGTCTTTGAGGAGATCTATTCGATGTAATCTCTTTTTGCGGTGTGTTTGTCGAGATCCGATGAATTGTGGGTTTAGGATCAAGATTATCTATGAGAAATATTTGGTTCTTTTCTGAATTCTTTTATGTATGATTATAATATCCTTGCAAGTCTCTTCGAATTATTGGTTTGGTTTGGCCTACTATATCTATAGTTCTTGCAATGGGAGAAGTGCTTGGCTTTGGGTTCAATCTTCTAGTGTCCTTTCCCAGTGACAGTAGGGGCAGCAAGGCACGTATTGTAGTGTTGCCATCGAGGATAAAAAGATGGGGTTTATATCATATTGCTTGATTTTATCCCTCTACATCATGTCATCTTGCTTAGGCGTTACTCTGTTCTTATGAACGTAAAACTCTAGATGCATGCTGGATTGCGGTCGATGTGTGGAGTAATAGTAGTAGATGCAGAATCGTTTCGGTCTACTTGTCACGGACGTAATGCCTATATATAATGATCATGCCTAGATATTCTCATAAGTATTATCTTTTCTATCAATTGCTCGTTAGTAATTCGTTCACCCACCATAGAGTTCTGCTATCATGAGAGAAGCCACTAGTGAAACCTATGGCCCTTGGGTCTATTCTCAACATATCAATTTACAATCTACTTTACTTTACCGTTTTTACTTTCTGTTCTTATATCCAAAAATATCATAAATATCAAACTATCATATCTATCAGATCTCACTTTCGTAAGTGACCGTAAAGGGATTGACAACACCTTATCGCGTTGGCTGCGAAGTTCTTATTTGTTTGTGCAGGTGCGAGGGACTCGCGCGTGGTCTCTTACTGGATTGATACCTTGTTTCTCAAAAACTGAGGGAAATACTTACGTTACTGTGCTGCATCACCCTTTCCTCTTCGAGGGAATACAACGCAAGCTCGAGTAGTAGCAAGAAGAATTTCTAGCGCCGTTGCTGGGGAGGCTTACGCAAAATTCATATACAAAGTACCTATCACAAACCTTTATCCTTCACATTACATTTATTTCCCTCTCGTTTTCGTCTCCCCCACTTCACCGTTGCCGTTTTATTTGCCCTTCTTTTTGCCGCATGTTTATCGTTCGCTTTCCCTCATGTCTGAGATGGGGGGCGATTTTATCGAGAAGGGTAGTCATGTTGAGGGCAACGTCTATGTTGACCCCCCGGATGAAACTATCACTTTACATATTAAGAAGTTCCGGGTTGGTAGTGGCAATATCATTGGAAAAGGATTTCTTCAAGACTTCTTTACTTGTGATGGTGCTTTTCCTACTATGTGTGGTTATATTCTTCATAGAACTAGTAGCCTTGCGGATGCCATATCTATGCTTATAGTTGAAATCGAAAGGAAATTTATCCATATGCATCCCTGTATTCAGAGAATCTTTCTGGAATTTTCCAATATCGAGCATTCTTCTGTTAAGTGTGCGGCTACTATCTTTTTACTCATGAATTCAGATTTGTCATGATAGAGGCCAAAGAAATGTTTGCTCATTACGGGGTAGATAGTGGTAACCTCCCATAGAGGCTATCTTGTTTAATCAAGAAGACATAATGCGGTTGCGATCTCCTGATCATGTTGCTTTTAATGAAAACCTTAGAAAAAAGGTTCCTACCGATGTCTTGGTTCATAGAATTTCTGAGTTGAATGATGATTTTGCTATCCGAAACAATGGGTTAGGTTTTTCCCTTGAGCGAAGGCTCATGACCTTTTGCCAAAAGAACGCTTATAATGATGAATTGGTTGTGCATTATGAGTGGCCAATGGAGGAACCTATACCTCCTGAGCTTGATATGGGGGACTTTCGTCCCATTAAATTTAGCCCTTTTGATTACTTTTGCTTGCCACAAAGAAAACTTGCTGCTGAACGTAGGGAATATGAGATGAGTTTCTGTGATATATCTTATCATTGTGGCAATACCTAGATCTATCCCTGTATCGTGCCTAGCTAGGGGCGTTAAACGATAGCGCTTTTTTGGAGGCAACCCAATTTTATATTTTTTGTTTTTTGCTTCTGTTTGGGAATAAATATTGCATCTAGCTTCTGTTTAGATGTCGTTTTGTGTTTTAATTAGTGTTTGTGCCAAGTAGAACCTTTGGGAAGACTTGTTTGAAGTTTATATGATCTTGCTGTAAAAAACAGAATCGTTAGCGCTCACTAGAACAGTCACCAGATTTTATTGGAGTGTGCTATTTAGTCAATTCTTTTTGCAGATGATTAATAAACAAATTCCCCACGTTTACCAATTTATTTCAATTTTTTTGGAGTTACAGAAGTATGCGAAAGTTAAAGATTACTACACACTGTTCCGTTTTTGACAGATTCTGTTTTTTGTGTGTTGTTTGCTTATTTTGATGAATCTATGAGTAGTATTGGAGGATATGAATCATAAAGAAGTTAGAATACAGTAGGTTTAACACCAATATAAACAAAGAATCAGTTCATTACATTACCTTTGAGTGGTGGTTTGTTTTCTTATACTAACGGAGCTCACGAGATTTTTATCGAAGTTTTGTGTTGTGAAGTTTTCAAGTTTTGAGTATTGCTTTGATGGACTACGGAACAAAGAGTGGCAAGAGCCTAAGCTTGGGGATGCCCAAGGCACCCCAAGGTAAAATTCAAGGACAACCAAAAGCCTAAGCTTGGGGATGCCTCGCGAAGGCATCACCTCTTTCGTCTTCATATATCGGTAACTATACTCGGGACTATATTTTTATTCACCACATGATATGTGTTTTACTTGGAGCATCATGTATGATTTGAGTCTTTGTTTGTTAGTTTGCAACAATTATCCTTGCTAGACACACCTTTTTGAGAGAGTAAAATATGGCCTAGGAATTGTTAGAACACTCTATGTGCTTCACTTATATCTTTTGAGCTAAATAGTTTGCTCTAGTGCTTCACTTATATCTTTTTTAGCACGGTGGTAATTTTATTTTGTAGAAATTGTCGATTTCTCATGCTTCACTTATATCCTTTTGAGAGTCTATTAGAACAACATGGTAATGTGCTTTGGCTATAAAACTAGCCTTAACATGATATGCATCCAAGATGAATGTAGTAAAAACTTTCATACAAAGTGCATTGAATACGTTGAGAAGTTTGATACTTGATAATTGTTTTGAGATATGAGGATACTGATATTAGAGTCATGCTAGTGGAGGTATTATGAAATTGAGAAATACTTGTGTTAAAGTTTGTGATTCCCGTAGCATGCACGTATGGTGAACCGCTATGTGACGAAGTTAGAGCATGAAGTATTTGTAGAGTGTCATCCTTTGTGTGGAGGTCGGGGGCGCGCGATGGTTAACTCCTACCAACCTCCCCCCTAGGAGCATACTTTGATTGCTTTATTTTGATGACGCGTAAATTTTTGCAATAAGTATATGAGTTCTTTATGACTAATGTTGAGTCCATGGATTATACGCACTCTCACCCTTCCACCATTGCTAGCCTCTCTTGTATCGCGCAACTTTCGTCGGTACCATACACCCACCATATACCTTCCTCAAAACAGCCACCATATCTACCTATAATGACATTTCCATAGCCATTCCGAGATATATTGCCATGCAACTTTGCACCATTCCGTTCATATGACACGCTTCATATTGTCATATTTCCATGCATGACCATGTAGTTGACATCGTATTTGTGGCAAAGCCACCATCCATAATTTTTCATACATGTCACTCTTGATTCATTGCACATCCCGGTACATGCCGGAGGCATTCATATAGAGTCATACTTTGTTCTAGTATCGAGTTGTAAATCAATATAAGCGTGATGAGCATCATTATTAGAGCATTGTCCCAAAGAAAAAAAAGAAAAAAAATAAATAAAAAAAGAAGGAAAGACCAAGAAAAAGAAAGTCCCAAAAAAAGAAATAAAAAGAAAAAGGGACAATTGCTACTATCTTTTTCCACACTTGTGCTTCAAAGTAGCACCATGTTCTTCATGATAGAGAGTCTCATGTTTAGTCACTTTCATATACTAGTGGTAATTTTTTATTATATAGCTTGGCTAGTATATTCCAACGATGGGACTCCTCAAATGCCCTAGGTGTTCATGAGCAAGCAAGTTGGATGCACACCCACTTAGTTTCTTTTGTTGAGCTTTCATACATTTTTAGCTCTAGTGCATCCATTGCATGGCAATCCCTACTCACTCACATTGATATCTATTGATGGGCATCTACATAGCCCGTTGATATGCCAGGTCGATGTGAGACTATCTCCCTCCTATTTGTCTTCTCCACAACCACCACTCTATTCCACCCATAGTGCTATATCCATAGCTCACGCTCATGTATTGCATGAAAGTTGAAAGGTTTGATAGAATAGAGCATGAAAACAAGTGCTTGGGTGAAATCGGGGTTGTGCATGATATGAATATTTTGTGTGATGAAGCCAAACTATATGATTTTGTAGGGATAACTTTTTTAGCCATGGTATTTTGAGAAGACATGCTTGCTTTGTTAGTATGCTTGAAGTGTTATTATTTCATATGTCAATATAGACTTTTGTCTTGAATCTTTCAGATCTGAACATTTATGCCACAATAAAAAGAATTACATTGAAAATTATGTTGGTTAGAATTCCACATAAAAAATTCTGTTTTTATCATTTACCTACTCGAGGACGAGCAGGAATTAAGCTTGGGGATGCTTGATACGTCTCCAACGTATCTATAATTTTTGATTGTTCCATGCTATTATTTATGATGTTTTGGATGTTTAATGGTCTTTGTTATACACTTTTATATTATTTTTGGGACTAACTTATTAACCCAAAGGCCCAGTCCAGATTGCTGTTTTTTTTGCCTATTTCAGGGTTTTACAGAAAAGGAATATCAAACGGAGTCCAAACGTAATGAAACCTTCGGGGGAGATATTTTTGGAGAGATATATTCAAGGGAGACTTGAGAACCATGTAATAGGGCACACGTGGCGTCCACGAGGGTGGGGGGCGCCCCCCTAAGGGCGTGCCCCCTTCCTTGTGGGCCTGGTAGGTCTCCAACGTATCTATAATTTTTTATTGTTCCATGCTATTATTTATGATGTTTTGGATGTTTAATGGGCTTTGTTATACACTTCTATATTATTTTTGGGACTAACCTATTAACCCAAAGGCCCAGTCCAGATTGCTGTTTTTTGCCTATTTCAGGGTTTTACAGAAAAGGAATATCAAATGGAGTCCAAACGAAATGAAACTCCGGGAGAGATATTTTTGGAGCAAAATATACACGGGAGACTTGAGAACCACGGAATAGGTATGAGGTTGCGTCCACGAGGGTGCCCCCCCCAACAGGGTGCGCCCCCTTCCTCGTGGGCACCCCTTCTAGCCCCCGGTGCCCTCCTTCCTCCTATATATACCTACGTACCCCGAAACCATTAGAACAATAGAAAAAACCCTAGTTCCACCGCCGCAACCTTCTGTTCCCGTGAGATCCCATCTTGGGGCCTGTTCCGGAGCTCAGCCGGAGGGGGGATCTTCCACGGAATGCTTCTACATCATCATCATCGCCTCACCATGAGTTGTGAGTAGTTTACCACGGACCTTCGGGTCCATAGCTAGTATCTAGATGGCTTCTTCTCTATCTTTGGATCTCAATACCAAGTTCTCCTCGGTCTTCGAGGAGATCTATTCGATGTAATCTCTTTTTGCGGTGTGTTTGTCGAGATCCGATGAATTGGGGGTTTATGATCAAGATTATCTTTGAGAAATACTTGGTTCTTTTCAGAACTCTTTATGTATGATTATAATATCCTTGCAAGTCTCTTGGAATTATTGGTTTAGTTTGGCCTACTAGATCTATAGTTCTTGCAATGGGAGAAGTTCTTGGCTTTGTTTCAATCTTGCGGCGTCCTTTCCCAGTGACAGTAGGGGCAGCAATGCACGTATTGTACTGTTGCCATCGAGGATAAAAAGATGGGGTTTATATCACTTTGTTTGAGTTTATCCCTCTACATCATGTCATCTTGCTTAAGGCGTTACTCTGTTCTTATGAACTTAATACTCTAGATGCATGCTGGATCGCAGTCGATGTGTGGAGTAATAGTAGTAGATGCAGAATCGTTTCGGTCTACTTGTCTCGGACGTGATGCCTATATATAATGATCATGCCTAGATAGCTCATAATTATTCTCTTTTCTATCAATTGCTCGACAGTAATTAGTTTACCCGCCGAAGAATATCGCTATCATGAGAGATGCCACTAGAGAACACTATGGCCCCCGGGTCTATTCTCAACATATCAATCTACAATCTACTTTACTTTTCCGCTCTTTACTTTTTGTTCTTATATCCAAAAATATCAAACTATCATCTCTATAAGATCTCACTTTCGGAAGTCACCGTAAAGGGATTGACAACCCCTTATCGCGTTGGCTGCGAAGTTCTTATTTGTTTGTGCAGGTGTGAGGGACTCGTGCGTGGTCTCCTACTTGATTGATACCTTGGTTCTCAAAAACTGAGGGAAATACTTATGGTACTCTGCTGCATCACCCTTTCCTCTTCGAGGGAATACAACACAAGCTCGAGAAGTAGTAAGAATAATTTCTGGCGCCCATTAGCCCCCAAGTGTCAAGGGCATAACTTGTTTATGTGCTTGGGACTTGTCTGAAAAAATGTTCTTTCTGTACTTCAATTGCACATTAGCCCCCAAGTGTCAAGGGCATAACTTGTTTATGTGCTTGGGACTTGTCTGAAAAAAATTACTTTCTGAAAAAAACCGGCGCCGACCACCATCCAAGCCACCCTGGAGAAGCTATCTGTCCTACCTATGCGTCTGGTTGAGGTAAATAAATCTGCTGCCCGAGCTGGCTCTCTTATGGCGCTGAGCCGGGCCAAAGCATGGGTCCCTGATTTTGACCCGGCTGAAGCTATGAACGGCTATCCCAGCAACAAAGAGGACGGGTCAGTCTTCTCTACCGAAGATCTCCGTGCTTTGACTAAGGACATGCGCCCGCTTGCCAGTAAGCTTGCTGATGAGGCGGATTTGACAAGGTATCATCCGGCTTATGACTTAGAAAATTCGTGGGTGGAGCGGCTGGTTTACGACACTGAAAATCTGATCCCACCAGTTCGTAACCACACTTTCGCTCCAGATATTGACCCTTCAGATCTCATCAATGAAGAAGTATATTTCCGTGCCCTCTCCAAGATTGATTGGTGCGCTCCTGGTTTCCAGCCATTGGCTGAAGTTGATGAAGATCCGGAACAAGATTGAAAGGATCGATATGGTTGACTAGAGGGGGGGGGGTGAATAGGCAACTAACAATTTTTAGCTTTTCTTAACCACTTTAAATTAAGCGACAAAATAAGTTGTCTAGATATATTACTAGGATGATAACTAAGATAAAGAAGGACAACAACTACACATGCATGCTATAGGAGTTGAACAAGTAAAGCATGCAAAAGTAAAGGTAAGAAATAACCACAAGTGGAACCGGTGGAGACGAGGAAGTGTTTCCGAAGTTCCTTCCCTTTGAGGGGAAGTACGTCTCCGTTGGAGCGGTGTGGAGGCACAATGCTCCCCAAGAAGCCACTAGGGCCACCGTATTCTCCTCACGCCCTCACACGATGCAAGGTGTCGTGATTCCACTAGTGGTGCCCTTGAAGGCGGCAACCGAACCTTTACAAACAAGGTTGGGGCTATCTCCACAACTTGGAGGCTCCCAACAAACCACGAAGCTTCACCACAATGGAATATGGCTTCGAGGTGACCTCAACCGTCTAGGGTGATCAAACACCCAAGAGTAACAAGATCCGCAAGGGATTAGTGGGGAGAATCAAATATCTCTTGGTGGAAGTGTAGATCGATGCCTCCTCAAGCAATCCCGAGCAAATCAACAAGTTTGATTGGCTAGGGAGAGAGATCGGGCGGAAATGGAGCTTTTGGAGCAACAATGGAGTAGAGGGGGAAGAGGTGAGTCTTCTTGGAGAAGAAGACCCCCTATATATAGTGGGGGGACAAATCCAACCGTTATTGGTGTTATCAGCCCGCAGAGAGCGGTAGTACCGCGCATGAGTTGCGGTACTACCGCTAGCTGAGCGGTACTACCGCTCCGGGAGCGGTACTACCGCTTAGGCAAAAGATTGCGACAAGATTGACAACCACGGATGAAATAAATTACATCCGTGGCTACATCCGCAGGGAAAACGGTAGTAGCAAAATGCGACACGGTACTACCGCTTAAGATAAGCGGTACTACCGCACTGTATGCGGAAGTAAAAAATTACTTCCGCATCCACTTCTGTACTTAGACTCAGTACCTGGGCCAGATACACGGTACTACCGCTCTAGGGACGCGGTACTACCGTGGGAGTGGTACTACCGTGTCGGCAGGCAGTACTACCGTGTAACCGCGCGGTACTAACGCTTGGTTGAGCGGTACTACCGCTTGCCAGGCAGTTGATCAGTTAAGAAGTCACAGTTTTGCATATACGAAAAATAACCGGTTGGACCTCCAGAGAAGCAAGGAAAGGTGGTGCGGGAGAAGGATGTGTACGTGTTGATTCTACCCAAACCTTTCCGACGCGGACCCCCTCTTAATAGTACGGCTTTCCTATTACTCAAAGCCACCGACAGGGAGCAAAAAGAAAACACCATCCTTCATAGAATCAGAGGGGCAAACAATCGTCTTGTGCCTAAGGGAGATATACCTATATGAGCTTAGAGCACACGATCAGTCCGCAAATGTATTGTCATCAATCACCAAAACTACTTAGAGAGAAATATGCCCTTACAATCTCCCCCTTTTTGGTGTATTGATGACAACACTAGATTTGCACAGAGAAGAAATAATAGAGTATAGGTGAGCTCCCCCTGGATGTGTGCCTTCACAAGATTGTGCTTTGGACTGCACAACACACATACTGGGTACAGAGCTCCCCTATAATCTATACACGAGATACTCTATATAAAATCTAACTGCACTGGATAAACATTAAAGACATAATGATAAGTTCAACGATAATGGGGCATATGTCTTACACCATATGATAGTCTCACGCACACGACACAAACACGCAAATAAACCAGAGTTCAACGAAAAACACAAGAACAGGCACAAGATGGCAAATCACTCTCCCCCTTTGTCATCGAGACACCACAAAGGGAAAAGAGGACACTAAGACGGGTGGCAGCCCGGAAGAAGCTCAGTCATCATACTCATCATCAAACCCCTGCTGCTCCTCCTAATACTCATCATCAGACCCCTGCTGCTCCTCCTGATACTCCTCCTCAGACTCTGACCACTTGTAACCCTGGCGAGCCATCCAGGTAGCCTCAGGTGTGATGTTATCCTCGGATCCATTGGAAACTTCCTCTCCATATAGAGCCAGAATCTTCTTGTCACGCTGGCGAGTCTTCTTGTCAGTCACATGAGCCCGGTATTGCCCCTTGTCCTGCATGCAGAAGAGGGCCTTCATCTTCTGCTGAGGCCTTTTAGCCCAAGACGGCTTCTCCACTGCAGAGGAAGAAGAAGGGGCAAATCTTCCAGAGTGCACATCAGCAGTCTCCTCCACAGGCTCCTCCTCAGTGCCCATCTAGGCAGCAGCAGCCTGAGCACGAGTGGTGGTGTTGGCCCATCGAGTCTTGACGCGAAGCCGGATGGGATCATGGCGGTAGCAGTCGGCCTTGAACTCTTCTTCTGGGTACAACTTCTCCCAAGTCTTGGAGATCAGCAAAAACAAGTAAAGACCATAGATGGGTACCTTGCGAGAGTAGATGGCAAACCGGAGCTCATTCCACATGATGTGGGAAATGTCAAGCGGTGCAGCCTGGGCTGAGCGAGCCTCTTGACACATCAGTAGCATGTCAACCAGGTAAGCATGGACCTTGTCCTTATCGCCAACACGAGGGAACAGAGTGTTGCGAAAGATCCGATACATGATATCCAAGAAGGGGTTCAACACCCAAGTATTTTTGCCACTAGCAAGAGTCTTTTCCTCATAAAATGGAAGCAGTTTGTCTTTGTTTGCTGATTCAGGATTGGCATGAGGCCGAAAACCAATTGGGGTATGGAGACCCTCATGAGGAAGCTGAAGAAGATCCATGAACTCCTTCCAAGTAGAGGTCATCTTGTGACAATTGGTCATCCAAGTCATGGGGCGATCCTCCTTGGGTTGGAAATTGACAGAGGCATAGAACTGAGCAATAATCTCAGGATCAAAGTCGTTCTGGAAGGTCATGATGTGCTCCAGGCCCAACTGCTCGATCAAATCAAGAGCTTCTGCAAAGTATGCCCGGTTCTTGTCCTTCCTCATGTGCTCCACATCCACCCAGTGAGCATCCGCATAAAGATTGGCCTTGGTCTTGAGCACCTCATGGTAGATGCAAAACTGCTGCTTGGTCCAGAAGATATCATCTCCAGGAAATTGCTCACGGGGTTCTCCATACGGGTTGATCTTCCTTCGAGACATGAACACAGCAGCAGGCATCTCCTCCATAGATATTGAGGATTCCTTACGCTTGTTGGCTGAAGTCTTGTACCGGCGCTGGGGATTGGAGCCCTCTGGCACATCACTTGGGGTACGCAGACGTTTGGATCCGGTGTCGCGGACAGGGTTCGTACGACGACCCTCAAAACCGGAGCCACCACCTAAAAACACAAACACAAGACCACAACAACACAAATACAAGAAGAATCAATGCCAAAGCCTCGATAAACACAAGAAACCAGGAGAAAGAGATCATGCTACGAAGAGAATATGATACAAGCGGTAGTACTACTGACCCAACGCGGAAGTAAAAAATTAGTACCGCAAGGTAAGCGGTAGTACCGCATGACAGATGCGGTAGTACCGCATACGCTGCGGTAGTAATATTTTACGTCCGCCAGAAGAGGCGGAACTAAAAAATTAGTACTGCAACGTAAGCGGTAGTATCGCAGATGGATGCGGTAGTACCGCGTACGCTGCGGTAGTAATGTTTTACTTCCGCCAGAGGAAGCGGAACTAAAAAATTAGTACCGCAATGTAAGCGGTAGTACCGCATACGTTGCGGTAGTAAGATTTTACTTCTGCAAGAGGAGCGGAAGTAAAAAAATAGTGCTGCATGCGGAGCGGTAGTACCGCATAGGGTTGCGGTAGTACCGCTCGGCAAGCAGTACTGGATTTTTACTTCCGCCCGAACGGTAGTACCGCTGGGGATAGCGGTAGTACCGCGCAGGTCAGATCAGATCTGGAATAGATCGTGCGGTAGAACCGCGGTTCTCCAGCGGTAGTACCGCACGGAACAGATCTGAGAAGAGCAGATCTAGAAACGGCCAAGAAGATCGACTCACGGTACTACGGCTGATCAAAGTAACTTCGTAGCAACAAATATAATCGAATTTCTAGTGCATAAACACTCTCCCACATCCTAAGCATCCATGGATAAGATCACGAAGAACACAAGAACACTAAGCATCTCCCCTAACCCTAAAAACACATGCAAGGCAATAAGAGGAGGGGAAAAGGGGAGAAACCTGCATCCATGGAAAGAGGACGTGGTGGGGATCGATCCCACCGGTCGGAATGCGAGGGGAGTGGCCGAGGGAGGAGATCCCGGGAGGTCCTCCGGCGGCGTTCTTGAGAGAGACAGATAGGGACGACGTGGGGGTTAGGAGTGAATGGGTATGGGGGAGATGGAACTCCCCCTGCTTGCTTATACCCCCACTCGTTCGGATATGTGCGGTAGTACCGCGGTCATCGCGGTAGTACCGCTTGCGCGGTAGTACCGCTCGCCAGGCGGTAGTACCGACCTACCAGCGGCAGTAAAAAATTACTGCCGTGCATGATGTGCGGTAGTACCGTATATCTTTCGCGGTAGTACCGTAACCGATCACGGTAGTACCGCTCTCCCAAGAAAAAGCACGAAAAGATGAGACTTTAAGCACTAGAGAGAGTAAAAACACCATGGACACAAGCAAAACACGTAACACAAATTCCTCATAAGAGGGCGGTGGCCGAGGCCACCTATGTTTGAGTTTTATAGATATGGCACCGCGAAGAATAATCCTTGGGCCCATGATCCAAACTCGTCTTGAAGCATTTAAGCCAACTATGTATGGCAAATGATGAAGATTTGGTTAGTTTATGCATAATAATGGAAGGAATAGTTCATTGAGAGAACAATACTCCCCCTAAGTCCATGCCTACATCTAGACAAAATAGCTATGTCGAGTGTGAGGAGTGTGTGCACAGATTCAAACCACATTGCTCAATCGATGATATTTAGCTCATGCCTTAACTCGCGAAATCTTGCTTCGTCCAGAGGCTTCGTGAAGATATCTGCAAGGTTATCATGAGTGTTGACGTAGTGAAGCTCGATTTCTCCTTGCCTTATGTGATCCCGGATGAAGTGATACCGAATCTCAATATGCTTTGTCTTGAAGTGAAGCACCGGGTTGAGAGAAATCTTGATGGCACTCTCATTGTCACACCAAAGAGGCACTTTGTCACAAGTGACACCGTAATCCTTTAAAGTTTGCCTCATCCATAAGAGTTGAGCACAGCAACTGCCAGCGGCCACATATTCTGCTTCGGTGGACGAGAGAGATACACAACTTTGCTTTTTGGAAGACCAACTAACAAGAGAGCAACCAAGAAATTGGCACCCTCCCGAGGTGGACTTCCTATCCACTTTGTCTCCCGCCCAGTCAGAATCAGAGAAACAAACAAGGTTGAAATTTGCTCCTCTTGGGTACCATAAGCCAAAGTTTGGGGTATGAGCCAAATATCGAAAGATTCGCTTGACAGCCACAAAGTGACTTTCCTTAGGCGAGGCTTGAAACCGTGCACAAATTCCCACACTCAACATAATATCCGGTCTAGATGCACAAAGGTAAAGCAAGGATCCGATCATAGAGCGATATACCTTTTGATCCACCGCTTTACCATTGGGATCAATGTCAAGTTGGCATTTGGTTGGCATTGGAGTAGTAGCCGGCTTGACATCACTAAGGTTGAACCTCTTGAGCATGTCTTGAGTATACTTGGATTGTTTGATGAAGATGCTTTCTCTTCGTTGTTTGATCTCAAATCCAAGGAAGTACTTCAACTCTCCCATCATGGACATCTCACAATGTGTGGTCATGAGTGCGGCGAACTCATCATTGAAAGCTTTGTTAGGAGAACCAAAGATAATATCATCTACATATAGTTGGCATACAAACAACTCCCCTTTGACCTTCTTAGTAAAAAGAGTGGGGTCGATTTTTCCAATTTCAAACCCACGATCTTGTAACAACTCGGTAAGGTGCTCATACCACGCTCGTGGGGCTTGTTTAAGGCCATAGAGTGCCTTATCAAGTTGATACACATGATTGGGGAACTTAGGATCCTCGAACCCCGGGGGTTGTTTAACATACACCAACTCATTAATGGGACCATTAAGAAATGCACTTTTCACATCCATTTGTTGCAATTTAAAGTTATGATGGGATGCATAGGCAAGCAACAAACGAATGGATTCAAGACGAGCAACGGGGGCAAAGGTTTCACCGTAGTCGATACCCTCGACTTGGGAGTAGCCTTGAGCTACCAGACGTGCCTTGTTGCGGATGACAATGCCATGGGCATCTTGCTTGTTCTTAAAAATCCATTTGGTTCCAATGACATTATTGTTCTCCTTTGGTCTTGGCACCAGACGCCAAACTTTGTTGCGCTCGAAGTTATTGAGTTCTTCATGCATGGCATTGAGCCAGTCAGGGTCTTCGAGCGCCTCATAGACCTTCTTAGGTTCAACAAAGGAGACAAAAGCTTGATGAGCACAATAGTTTGCTAATTGTCTACGAGTGCTTACCCCCCTTTTGATGCTTCCTAAAATGTTCTCGATGTGATGCTCGTTGGAAGCAAGCCTTGTTGGGTAACGTTGCATGGAAAACAAAAAATTTTCTCTACGTTCACCAAGATCAATCTAGTAGATGCAACTATGAGGGGAAAGTAGGATCCACATACCCTTGTAGATCGCTAAGCGGAAGCGTTATGAACGCGGATGATGGAGTCGTACTCGCCGCGATTCAGATCGCCGAAGATCCTAGCACCGAAGCAACGGTGCCTCCGCGTTCTTCACACGTACGGCTCGGGGACGTCTCCTCCTTCTTGATCCAGCAAGGGGTGGAGGAGAGGTTGATGGAGAACCGGCAGCACGACGGCGTGGTGGTGATGGTGGAGAAGAACTCCGGCAGGGCTTCGCCTAAGCACCGCGGGAGAAGAAGATATTACGGGAGAGGGAGGGCAGCACCGAGGCACGAACTTGTGTTTGCTGCCCTCCCTTTGCCTCACTATATATAGGGGGGGTGGAGAGGTGAGGGGCGCCCTAGGGTTTCCCCTAGGGGCCGGCGGCCAGGGCAAGGGGAGGGGGCGGCGGCCAAGGCAGGGGGGGGCGGCGGCCAAGGGCCAGGCCCTAGGGTTTCCCCCCCTAGGTGACTTGCCCCCCACTCCAAAGGGGTGCGGCTGCCCTAGGGGGTCCCACCCCCTTAGCCGCATGAGGAGAGGTCCCAGGGGGGGCGCACAGCCCCCTGAGGGCTGTGGTGTTCCCTCTTGTGGCCCATTAGGCCCAGAACTACTTCCGGACCCCCCGAAACCCTTTCCGGTACTCCGCCGATTTCCCGATGCTCCCCGGAACACTTCCGGACTCCGAAACCTTTCATCCTATATATCAATCTTCGTCTCCGGACCATTCCGGAGACCCTCGTCATGTCCGGGATCTCATCCGGGACTCCGAACAACCTTCGGTTAACCATGCACTTTTCTCACTAACAACCCTAGCGTCACTGAACCTTAAGTGTGTAGACCCTGCGGGTTCGGAAACCATGTAGACATGACCGAGACACTCCCAGGTCAATAACCAATAGCGGGATCTGGATACCCATATTGGTTCCCACATGTTTCTCGATGATCTCATCGGATGAACCACGATGTCAAGGATTCAGGCAATCCCGTATACAGTTCCCTTTGTCTCGTCGGTATGTTACTAGCCCGAGATTCGATCGTCGGTATCTCTATACCTAGTTCAATCTCGTTACCGGCAAGTCTCTTTACTCGTTACCGTAATACATAATCCCGTGACCAACTACTTGGTCACTTTGAGCTCATTGAGATGACGTATTACCGAGTGGGCCCGGAGATACCTCTCCGTCACACGGAGTGACAAATCCCAGTCTCGATCCATGTCAACCCAACAGACACCCTCGGAGATACCTGTAGAGTACCTTTATAGTCACCCAGTTACGTTGCGACGTTTGGCACACACAAAGCACTCCTACGGCGTCAGTGAGTTACATGATCTCATGGTCATCGGAACTTATACTTGACATGCAGAAAACTATAGCGATAACTGACACGATCAAAAGCTATGTTAACGTTTGGGTCTCGTCCATCACATCATTCTCCTAATGATGTGATCCCGTTATCAAATGACAACTCATGTCCATGACCTGGAAACCGCGGTCATCTTTGATCAACGAGCTAGTCCTGTAGAGGCTCACTAGGGACACAAAGTCTGTCTATTCATCCACACGTGTATTTGAGTTTCCAATCAATACAGTTATAGCATGGATAATAAACAATTATCATGAACAAGGAAATATAATAATAACTCTTTTATTATTGCCTCTAGGGCATATTTCCAACAGTCTCCCACTTGCACTAGAGTCAATAATCTAGCATTACAAGGTAATGAATCTAACACCCATAGAGTCTTGGTGTTGATCGTGCTTAGCCCGTGGAAGAGGCTTAGTCAACGGATCTGCAACATTCAAATCCGTGTGTACTTTGCAAATGCTTATGTCCTCCTCCTTGACCGAATCGCGGATGGAATTGAAGCGTCGCTTTATGTGTCTGGTCCTCTTGTGAAACCTTGGTTCCTTGGCTAGAGCAATGGCACCAGTGTTGTCACAGAACAGAGTCATTGGGTTCAGTGCACTAGGCACAACTCCAAGATCTGTCATGAACTCCTTCATCCAGACACCTTCCTTCGCTGCCTCCGAGGCAGCTATATACTCCGCTTCACATGTAGAATCAGCTACCACGCTCTGCTTGGAACTGCACCAGCTTACCGCACCCCCGTTGAGAATATATACGTATCCGGTTTGAGACTTAGAGTCATCCGGATCAGTGTCAAAGCTTGCATCGACGTAACCCTTTACGACGAGCTCTTGATCACCTCCATAAACGAGAAACATATCCTTAGTCCTTTTCAGGTACTTTAGGATATTCTTGACCGCTGTCCAGTGATCCATACCAGGATTACTTTGAAACCTTCCGGCCATACTTATGGCAAGGCTGACATCTGGTCTCGTGCACAGCATTGCATACATGATAGAGCCTATGGCTGAAGCATAGGGGACGACACTCATCTTTTCTCTATCTTCCGCAGTCACTGGGCACTGAGTCTTACTCAACTTTGTACCTTGCAATACCGGCAAGAACCCCTTCTTGGATTGATCCATTTTGAACTTCTTCAAAACTTTATCAAGGTATGTGCTTTGTGAAAGTCCTATCAAGCGTCTTGATCCATCTCTATAGATCTTGATGCCCAATATGAAAGCAGCTTCACCGAGATCCTTCATCGAAAAACTCTTGTTCAAATACCCCTTCACGCTATCCAAAAATTCTATATTGTTTCCAATCAGCAATATGTCATCCACATATAATATTAGAAACGCTATAGAGCTCCCACTCACTTTCATGTAAATACAAGCTTCATTGTAAACTTGTATAAACCCAAACGCTTTGATCACCTCATCAAAGCGAAGATTCCAACTCCGAGATGCTTGCACCAGCCCATAAATGGAACGCTGAAGCCTGCATACTTTGTCAGCATTCTCTGGATCGACAAAACCTTCTGGTTGCATCATATACAACTCTTCCTTAAGAAAACCGTTAAGGAACGCTGTTTTGACATCCATCTGCCAAATTTCCTAATCGAAATATGCAGCTATTGCTAACATGATTCGGACGGATTTAAGCATCGCTACGGGTGAGAAAGTCTCATCGTAGTCAATCCCTTGAACTTGTGAAAAACCCTTTGCCACAAGTCGAGCTTTATACACGGTGACATTACCGTCAGCGTCCGTCTTCCTCTTAAAAATCCATTTATTCTGAATGGCCTTCCGCCCTTCAGGTAATACTTCCAAAGTCCATACTTTGTTTTCATACATGGATCCCATCTCGGATTTCATGGCCTCTAACCATTTGTCGGAATCTGGGCCCACCATCGCTTCTCCATAGCTCGTAGGTTCACCGTTGTCTAACAACATGACCTCCAAGACAGGGTTACCATACCACTCAGGTGCAGTGCGTACCCTTGTCGACCTACGAGGTTCGGTAGTAACTTGATCAGAAGCTTCTTGATCATCATCATTGGCTTCCTCTTCAACCTCTGCAGGCTCCACAAAAACATCTTTCTGTGCTCCGCTACTTTCTGGTTGAAGCAGAGGTTCAATAACCTCATCAAGTTCTACCTTCCTCCCACTCAATTCTTTCGAGAGAAACTCCTTCTCGAGAAAGGACCCGTTCTTAGCGACAAACACTTTGCCCTCGGATCTGAGATAGAAGGTGTACCCAACAGTTTCTTTTGGGTATCCTATGAAGACACATTTGTCCGCTTTGGGTTCGAGCTTTTCTGGCTGAAGCCTTTTGACATAAGCATCGCAGCCCCAAACCTTGAGAAAAGACAACTTCGGTTTCTTACTAAACCGTAGTTCATACGGTGTTGTCTCAACGGACTTAGATGGAGCCCTATTTAAAGTGAATGCAGCTGTCTCTAACGCATATCCCCAAAACGATAGTGGCAAATCGGCAAGAGACATCATAGAACGTACCATATCTAATAGGGTTCGATTACGACGTTCGGACACACCATTACGCTGTGGTGTTCCAGGTGGTGTCAACTGTGAAACAATTCCACATTTTCTTAAGTGATCACCAAACTCATAACTCAGATATTCTCCCCCTCGATCAGATCGTAGGAACTTGATCTTCTTGTTACGATGATTTTCAACTTCACTATGAAATTGCTTGAACTTTTCAAAAGTTTCAGACTTATGCTTCATCAAGTAAATATACCCATATCTACTTAAGTCGTCAGTGAAGGTGAGAAAATAACGATATCCACCGCGCGCCGTTACACTCATCAGACCGCACACATCGGTATGTATGATTTCCAATAAGTCACTTGCCCGTTCCATTGTCCCTGAAAACAGGGTCCTTGTCATCTTACCCATGAGGCACGGCTCGCACGTGTCAAGTGATTCAAAATCAAGAGACTCCAAAAGTCCATCAGCATGGAGCTTCCTCATGCGTTTCACGCCGATATGACCGAGACGGCAGTGCCACAAGAAAGTGGTATTATCATTATCTACTCTACATCTTTTGGCATCAATGTTATGAACATGTGTATCATCACTATCGAGATTCAATAAGAATAAACCCCTAACTTCGGGTGCATGACCATAAAAGATATTACTCATATAAATAGAACAACCATTATTCTCTGACTTAAATGAGTAACCGTCTCGCAATAAACAAGATCCAGATATAATGTTCATGCTTAACGCAGGCACTAAATAACATTTATTCAGGTTCATAACTAATCCCGATGGTAATCGAAGAGCGAGCGTGCCGACGGCGATCACATCAACCTTGGAACCATTTCCCACGCGCATCGTCACTTCGTCCTTCGCCAGCCTCCGTTTATTCCGCAGTTCCTGTTTAGAGTTGCAAATGTGAGCAACCGAACCGGTATCAAATACCCAGGCACTACAACGAGAGTTGGTAAGGTACACATCAATAACATGTATATCACATATACCTTTGTTGTTGTTGCCCCCCTTCTTGTCCGCCAGATACTTGGGGCAGTTCCGCTTCCAGTGGCCGTTCCCCTTGCAATAGAAACACTCAGTCTCTGGCTTGGGCCCAGCCTTGGGTTTCTTCACTGGATTAGCAACTGCTTTGCCACCCTTCTTAGAGTTACCCTTCTTGCCCTTGCCATTCTTCTTGAAACTGGTGGTTTTATTGACCATCAACACTTGATACTCCTTCTGGATGTCTGCCTCAGCGACTTTCAGCATCGAAAACAGCTCGGCGATGGTCTTGTTCATCCCTTGCATGTTATACTGCTGCACGAAGCTCTTGTAGCTTGGAGGGAGTGACTGGAGAATTCTGTCAATGATAGCCTCATCCGGGAACACAAGTCCCAGATCAGCTATGCGGGTATAGTACCCAGACATCTTCAGTAAGTGCTCACTGACAGACGAATTCTCCTCCATCTTGCAAGCGAATAATTTATCGGTGGTCTCATACCTCTTGATCTTAGCATTCTTCTCAAAGATGAACTTCAACTCCGTGTACATCTCATATGCACCATGACGTTCAAAACGCCTTTGAAGTCCTCCTTCCAAGCCGTACAACATGGCACACTGCACTATCGAATAGTCATCCGAACGCGTCTGCCAAACGTTCATAACGTCCGCAGAGGCTCCAGGAGCGGGGGGTTCACCTAGCGGTGCATTTAGGACATAAACCTTTTGGGCAGCTGTGAGGATGATCCTCAGATTGCGGAGCCAGTCCACAAAGTTGCTCCCGTCATCTTTCAGTTTAGCTTTCTCTAGGAACGCATTAAAATTCAGGGGAGCTACTGCGCGAGCCATCTACAACCAAAATTTGCAAAGACATTTTAGACTATTGTTCATGATAAGTGAGTTATTACCTAATCAAATTATTTATAACTCCCACTCAATTTGACATCCCTCCGGTCATTCGAGCGTGACATGATCCAAATTCACCAGCCCAAGTCCGATCATCACGTGAGATGAGGTGGTGTCAATGGTGAACATCAACATGTTGATCATATCTACCATATGACTCATGCTCGACCTTTCGGTCCTCCGTGTTCCGAGGCCATGTCTGTACATGCTAGGCTCGTCAAGTCTAACCCGAGTGTTCTGCATGTGCAAAACTGGCTTGCACCCGTTGTATGCGAACGTAGAGTCTATCACACCCGATCATCACGTGGTGCTTCGAAACGACGAACCTTCGCAACGGCGCACACTCGGGGGGAACACATTTTTATCTTGAAATTTTAGTGAAGGATCATCTTATAATGCTACCGTCGTCCTAAGCAAAATAAGATGCATAAAAGGATTAACATCACATGCAAATCATAAGTGACATGATATGGCCATCAACTCGTGCTTTTGATCTCCATCTCCAAAGCACCGGCATGATCTCCATCGTCACCGGCGCCACACCATGATCTCCATCATCATGATCTCCATCATCGTGTCGCCATCGGGGTTGTCGGCGCCCACCATGCTCTTACTACTATTGCTACCGTTTAGCGATAAAGTAAAGCATTACAAAGCGCTTAATGATTGACACGCAGGTCATACAAAAAAAATAAAGACAACCCTATGGCTCCTGCCGGTTGCCGTATGCATCGACATGCAAGTCGATATTAACTATTACAACATGATCATCTCATACATCAAATATATCTCATCATGTCATTGGCCATATCATATCACATGCATACCCTGCAAAAACAAGTTAGACGTCCTCTAATTTGTTGTTGCATGTTTTACGTGGCTGCTATGGGTATCTAGCAAGAACGCTTCTTACCTACGCAAAACCACAACGGTGATATTCAAGTTGCTATTTAACCTTCTACAAGGACCGCCTTGTTCTATTCCGATTCAACTAAGATAGGAGAGACAGACACCCGCCAGCCATCTTATGCAACAAAAGTCACATGTCTGTCGATGGAACCGGTCTCATGTACGTCGACATGTAAAGTTGGTCCGGGCCGCTTCATCCTATAATACCGCTGAATCAAGAAAGACTAAGGAGGGCAGCAATTTAAACATCAACGCCACAAACCCTTTTGTGTTCTACTCGAGAAAGCATCTACGCAAGATCCTAGCTCATGATGCCACTGTTGGGGAACGTTGCATGGAAAACAAAAATTTTTCTCTACGTTCACCAAGATCAATCTAGTAGATGCAACTACGAGGGGAGAGTAGGATCCACATACCCTTGTAGATCGCTAAGCGGAAGCGTTATGAACGCGGATGATGGAGTCGTACTCGCCGCGATTCAGATCGCCGAAGATCCTAGCACCGAAGCAACGGTGCCTCCGCGTTCTTCACACGTATGGCTCGGGGACGTCTCCTCCTTCTTGATCCAGCAAGGGGTGGAGGAGAGGTTGATGGAGAACCGGCAGCACGACGGCGTGGTGGTGATGGTGGAGAAGAACTCTGGCAGGGCTTCGCCTAAGCACCGCGGGAGAAGAAGATATTACGGGAGAGGGAGGGCAGCACCGAGGCACGAACTTGTATTTGCTGCCCTCCCTTTGCCTCACTATATATAGGGGGGGTGGAGAGGTGAGGGGCGCCCTAGGGTTTCCCCTAGGGGCCGGCGGCCAGGGCAAGGGGCGGGGGCGGCGGCCAAGGCAGGGGGGGGCGGCGGCCAAGGGCCAGGCCCTAGGGTTTCCCCCCCTAGGTGCCTTGCCCCCCACTCCAAAGGGGTGCGGCTGCCCTAGGGGGTCCCACCCCCTTAGCCGCATGAGGAGAGGGCCCAGGGGGGGGGGGCGCACAGCCCCCTGAGGGCTGTGGTGTTCCCCCTTGTGGCCCATTAGGCCCAGAACTACTTCCGGACCCCCGAAACCCTTTCCGGTACTCCGCCGATTTCCCGATGCTCCCCGGAACACTTCCGGACTCCGAAACCTTTCATCCTATATATCAATCTTCGTCTCCGGACCATTCCGGAGACCCTCGTCATGTCCGGGATCTCATCCGGGACTCCGAACAACCTTCGGTTAACCATGCACTTTTCTCACTAACAACCCTAGCGTCACTGAACCTTAAGTGTGTAGACCCTGCGGGTTCGGAAACCATGTAGACATGACCGAGACACTCCCAGGTCAATAACCAATTGCGGGATCTGGATACCCATATTGGTTCCCACATGTTTCTCGATGATCTCATCGGATGAACCACGATGTCAAGGATTCAGGCAATCCCGTATACAGTTCCCTTTGTCTCGTCGGTATGTTACTAGCCCGAGATTCGATCGTCGGTATCTCTATACCTAGTTCAATCTCGTTACCGGCAAGTCTCTTTACTCGTTACCGTAATACATAATCCCGTGACCAACTACTTGGTCACTTTGAGCTCATTGAGATGACGTATTACCGAGTGGGCCCGGAGATACCTCTCCGTCACACGGAGTGACAAATCCCAGTCTCGATCCATGTCAACCCAACAGACACCCTCGGAGATACCTGTAGAGTACCTTTATAGTCACCCAGTTACGTTGCGACGTTTGGCACACACAAAGCACTCCTACGGCGTCAGTGAGTTACATGATCTCATGGTCATAGGAACTTATACTTGACATGCAGAAAACTACAGCGATAACTGACACGATCAAAAGCTATGTTAACGTTTGGGTCTCGTCCATCACATCATTCTCCTAATGATGTGATCCCGTTATCAAATGACAACTCATGTCCATGACCTGGAAACCGCGGTCATCTTTGATCAACGAGCTAGTCCTGTAGAGGCTCACTAGGGACACAAAGTCTGTCTATTCATCCACACGTGTATTTGAGTTTCCAATCAATACAGTTATAGCATGGATAATAAACAATTATCATGAACAAGGAAATATAATAATAACTCTTTTATTATTGCCTCTAGGGCATATTTCCAACAAGCCTGGAGGCAACTTTTGCAGCACGACGCTCTAATTGCTCTTCAAGTGATAACTGAGGATCATTGAGTTGATCATCTTGAGCGTCATCATGAGCAAGATCTTGAGCTTCCTCTTGATCTTGATCTTGCTCGGGGGACTGAACTTGGCCTTGTGCATCAATTGGTGGTTCTTCACCAACTTGAGGTTGATCTTGTACTTGGCCTTGTTCAACAGGCTGAGGGCCTTCACTTTGTTCTTCGGAAGCGTGTGGGTCTTGGGTTGGTGATAGTTCCACTTGAGTGGAACATTGTCCTTCTCCTTCGGCCACAAGGGGTTCCTCAACGGGTAGGATATATCCAACACCCATTCTTCTTATGGCTTGAGGAGGAATTTCATCACCTGCATCACAAGTACCACTTTGCTCCACTTGGGAGCCGTTATTTTCATCAAACTCTACGTTACTCGTCTCCTCTATGAGTCTAGTGGACTTGTTGAGGACACGGTAAGCATGAGAGTTTGTAGCATAACCAACAAATATGCCCTCATGAGCTCTAGATTCAAATTTAGACAAGCGAACACCTTTCTTGAGAATGAAACACTTACACCCGAACACCCGGAAATACTTGAGATTGGGCTTGTTACCGGTAAGAATCTCATACGGAGTTTTGTTCAAGACTTTGCGGAGATAGAGATGATTTGACGCATGGCAAGCGGTGTTGATGGCTTCGGCTCAAAAGTTGTATGGAGAGTTGAATTCAGCCATCATGGTTCTTGCAGCATCTATTAAGGTTCGGTTCTTTCTCTTCGCAACACCATTTTGCTGAGGGGTATACGGGGCGGCATATTGATGTTTGATCCCCTCATCACCAAGAAACTCATCCAAGGTGTAGTTCTTGAACTCGGTGCCATTGTCACTTCTGATCATCAAAATCTTTTCTTCATGTTGTCGTTGAGCTTCATTTGCAAAGTTGATGACGGTTTGTTGGGTCTCACTCTTCTTCTTGAAGAAGTATACCCAGGTATATCTTGAGTAATCATCCACAATCACCAAGCAATATTTCCTACCCCCAAGACTATCAAAAGTGGGAGGCCCAAAGAGATCCATGTGGAGGAGCTCTAGAGGTCTCTTTGAATAGATGATAGTCGTGGGAGGGTGAGCCTTCTCATGTAATTTTCCTTCAATGCACGCCCTGCAAGCACAATCTTTGGCAAAGCTAACATTTGTTAGTCCTCGGACATGGTCCCCCTTGAGAAGACTTTGCAAAGATCTCATATTGACGTGGGCCAAACGGCGATGCCAAAGCCATCCCACATCAACTTTAGCCATTAGGCATGTCGCAACCTTAGTGGGTTGCTTCGAGAATTTAACCACATAAAGACCGTTCTCGACATGCCCAACATAGGCTACTTTAAGAGTCTTGCTCCACAAGAGGGCCACAGAATCAATATCAAAGAATGTAGCAAAGCCCATGAGTGCAAGTTGGCGAACAGAAAGTAAATTGTATGCAAGGGACTCAACACGCATGACTTTCTCGATCGTGAGATCATGAGAGACAACAACCTTGCCAAGTCCCAATACCTTAGAAGATGAAGCATCACCCCATTCGACGTTGGTGGCCATAGATGAACCGAGATGCACGTCCATCACCAAGTCTTTGCTTCCGGTCATATGATTTGTGGCTCCGCTATCGAGCAACCATGATCCCCCACCGGAAGCAAACCCCTACAATAGATCAATGCTTGGATTTAGGTACCCATTTGGTAATGGGTCCTTTGAGGTTAGTGACAAGGGTCTTAGGAACCCAAATGGACCATTCAATGTACTCATAAGAAGAACCAACAAATTTAGCAAAACACATGGCCATCACTAGCACGGCATAAAACATATGAAGGATTAAAATCGCCGGCCATGTTTGATGGTATGGTGGAGTTTTTCTTGACACCACTACTTTTCTTCTTGGTTGACATGCCCTCTCCTTCTTTCACAAAGGATTGTCGGAGAGGGGGTGGTTGCTTTGTCTTGTCATTCTTCTTCTTCTTGGGCTTAGGAGCAAACCCAATTCCTTCCTTTGCCACAACTTCCTTTTGATTGCTCAAAAGGGCGTTGAGGTTCTTCTCACCTTGTATGCAAGTCACAAGGCCTTTCTCAAGTTGCTTCTTCAATTCGGCATTCTCTTCAACAAGATGCACATGCTCACAACATGGGTTAGTAGCATTTGCATTATCAATTAAAACCATGCGAGGAAAGATAGCCTTTTCCTTGGTTAGCGAAACTTGGAGTTGATCATGAGACTCCTTGAGAGTAGCATGCATTCCTTTCAAGGCCTTGTGAGCCTTGTCAAGTATGTCAAACTCCTCTTTGAGTTTAGCATGGTCAACCTCAAGTTTTGCCTTCTCAGAGTTAAGGACACGAGAGACAACTAAAGCATGATCAAGATCTTTCTTTAATTTAGCATGATCATCGTTGTGTGACTCCTCAAGAGTTAAACGAAGACCACGCTCTTCCTCTAGGGCGTTAGAGAGATCCGATATCTCATCGGCATAGTCTCGACTATGCCCTTCCATTTTAGTAATGGTTTCCTCGTGAGCCTCGATAATGTCATTGGCCTCACTGAGTTGTTCCAAGAGAGCAACAAAATGCTTATTGGGTTTGCCCTTGAGATTCTTTATGAACAAATCAAATTCATTTTCTCCCTCCTTAATACCCTCACCCTCATCAATACAATTAGTCAATGAAGGATTAGAGGAGATAGTAGTATTGATGTTTGGGGTTACCTTGTTGGTGGCCTTGGCCATGAGACACTTGGCGGTGATGTTCTCGTTTGGTGAGTTGAAGAGAGATGAGTGCGTAGTGGTAGCAATTGCAATTGTGGCCATAGTGGTCACCTCATCGTCTTCATCATTGTCATCATCCTCCACATATTCTTCTTGAGCCACCAACACTTTCGGAGGAGTCTTCTTGATGAAGTTGTTTTTGTTGGGATAGGACTTTGACTTGTCCTTCCGAATAAGCTTGCCTCCAAAGTCTTCTCTCTTCTCATATGGGCAATCCACAACGAAGTGACTTACATTTCCATAGTTGAAGCATGTCCTTACTCGTTGCTTCCCTTTGTTCCCACTAGAGTTGTTCCTGTTAAAGTTGGACCTTGAGTTCTTCTTGCCCCAGAATTGCCTTGAAGCAAGAGCCATGTGCTCGTGATAGGCATATTTGGTGTCCTCGGGGCAACACTCATCATCATCTTCCACTTCCTCCTCTTCCACACAAGCCTTGGCCTTCAGAGCAAGATTAGGCTTCTTGGATCGCTGAGCTCTTAGGACCGCATTGTCGGCGGTTACGTCAAGGATCCTCATGGCAACAAATTCATCCAACACTTCGTTTGAGGATAAAGTGTGGAAGTCCGGTCTCTGACGAATGACAGAGGACATGGCCTTATGATAGGGCATCATGGCCTTGAGGAACTTGCGCTTGATCCAATTGTCATCCGTATCCTTACTGCCATGATCTCGAAGAGACACTGCAAGAATAGTTAATATTTGATAAAGTTCACGAGGATCTTCATCTTCGATCATAGCAAACTCATCAGCTTCATCTTGCACCACTTCATAGTTGGAGCGTTGAATACTTGTGCTTCCCTTGTACATTGTGCCAACATGCTCCCATGCTTCCTTGGCCACAGTGAAGGGTCGAAGGTGAGCAATGTCTTCAGGAGGGATGGAATCTTGAAGAATGCAAAGAGCGGACTCATTGAACTGATGATCTACAGTTTCTCTTGGAGTCATGTTGTCGGGATCATACGGATAAAAACCTTGCTCAATGATTCTCCAAAGGTTAGTGGAACAATGATTAATATGACGTTTGAAACAAAACACCCAAGTAGCAAAATCAGTATTTTTAACAAACTTGGGAGGGGGCCCAACAGAATTTAAATGCGGTGTGGGAAGGGGTCCTCCATAGTGAGTAGGAGGAGCAGATTGGGCAAATTTCCCACTCCCATTCTTAGTGACCGGGGCTTGCTCACTACTAGCTTCTCCCTTGTCGGGATTAGCCTCCGACACGTTGGTAGCGGGACGACCCACTTCCAACGGTGAGGTGGATAATTTAAGCCCCTCAAGCATTTCTTTAAACATGCCTTTGACCTCGCTCGCTAGTGATTCTTTCAATGTGGTCAAGGCCACATTGAACTCCTCACGAGTGACCGAGGCTCCCTCATCTGACATAGGCAAGGACGGATTCCCACCGGAATGGTCCTCCGTCTCGACTACGTTGTCAACCATACTCTTCGGACGGTAAAGTCCTTAAAAAGAGACGAGGCTCTGATACCAATTGAAAGGATCGATATGGTTGACTAGAGGGCGGGGTGAATAGGCAACTAACATTTTTTTGCTTTTCTTAACTACATTAAATTAAGCGACAAAATAAGTTGTCTAGATATATTACTAGGATGACAACTAAGATAAAGAAGGACAACAACTACACATGCATGCTATAGGAGTTGAACAAGTAAAGCATGCAAAAGTAAAGGTAATAAATAACCACAAGTGGAACCGGTGGAGACGAGGAAGTGTTTCCGAAGTTCCTTCCCTTTGAGGGGAAGTACGTCTCCGTTGGAGTGGTGTGGAGGCACAATGCTCCCCAAGAAGCCATTAGGGCCACCGTATTCTCCTCATGCCCTCACACGATGCAAGGTGCCGTGATTCCACTAGTGGTGCCCTTGAAGGCGGCAACCGAACCTTTACAAACAAGGTTGGGGCTATCTCCACAACTTGGAGGCTCCCAACAAACCACGAAGCTTCACCACAATGGAATATGGCTTCGAGGTGACCTCAACCGTCTAGGGTGCTCAAACACCCTAGAGTAACAAGATCCGCAAGGGATTAGTGGGGAGAATCAAATATCTCTTGGTGGAAGTGTAGATCGATGCCTCCTCAAGCAATCCCGAGCAAATCAACAAGTTTGATTGGCTAGGGAGAGAGATCGGGCGGAAATGGAGCTTTTGGAGCAACAATGGAGTAGAGGGGGAAGAGGTGAGTCTTCTTGGAGAAGAAGACCCCCTATATATAGTGGGGGGGGGACAAATCCAACCGTTATTGGTGTTTTCAGCCCGCAGAGAGCGGTAGTACCGCGCATGAGATGCGATACTACCGCTGGCTGAGCGGTACTACCGCTCCGGGAGCGGTACTACCGCTTAGGCAAAAGATTGCGACATGATTGACAACCACGGATGAAATAAATTACATCCGTGGCTACATCCGCAGGGAAAACGGTAGTAGCAAAATGCGACACGGTACTACCGCTTAAGATAAGCGGTACTACCGCACTGTATGCGGAAGTAAAAAATTACTTCCGCATCCACTTCTGTACTTAGACTCAGTGCCTGGGCCAGATACACGGTACTACCGCTCTGGGGACGCGGTACTACCGTGTCGGCAGGCGGTACTACTGTGTAACTGCGCGGTACTACCGCTGGGTTGAGCGGTACTACCGCTTGCCAGGCAGTTGATCAGTTAAGAAGTCACAGTTTTGCATATACGAAAAATAACCAGTTGGACCTCCAGAGAAGCAAGGAAAGGTGGTGCGGGAGAAGGATGTGTACGTGTTGATTCTACCCAAACCTTTCCGACGCGGACCCCCTCTTAATAGTACGGCTTTCCTATTACTCAAAGCCACCGACAGGGAGCAAAAAGAAAACACCGTCCTTCATAGAATCAGAGGGGCAAACAATCGTCTTGTGCCTAAGGGAGATATACCTGTATGAGCTTAGGGCACACGATCAGTCCGCAAATGTATTGTCATCAATCACCAAAACTACTTAGGGAGAAATATGCCCTTACAAAGATGATCCTCAGCCTTCGCAATTTGAAGAGGAGTCATAATCCGTCTGATTTTAGCTTTAAATTGCCGAGTACTTTGCAAAAACTTTGATCTAAGCAGGCCTGCGAGCGCCTTGTAATAGGATAGTTGAAATACTGCTTTTGTCCCACTGTTATGGCATTATTCGGATTGGCATCTCCGAATTTAATCTCTTATTTGTAATGCATGATTTGCCTATATCATCCGTGCCTACATGAACAAAGCTAAAAGATGTCCTGGCGGTTTACCACCGGACGGATTATACTGCTCTGATACATATATCAAAGGAATTGCTTTTGATCACAAACATATATCATACCTTTGATTAAGTGTCCTTGTAGACCTTAATCCGGTACAAATAAGTAAAAGCATAGGTGCTGATGAGGCTCTTGGTTCTCTTGTTTCACTTAGCCTGATGACCGATCCGGGTTATGATGAACACCGGTTTAAATCTCGCTGGTGTTCATGGCCCAGACTTGTAACTTTGTAGATATATGGTCAACTTTGTAGCTGTCCAGTCTCGCGTCAATGGACTTGGTTAAAAAACCAATGATCATGACGACCAAGATTTGTGAAATCATAGAAATAAGGTTTTTTGGGCAAATAAGACCATGTAGTCGAGGCTTTTTACGAGCTACCAGGCTCCAAATTCGAGGCTTTTTACGAGCTGCCAGGCTCCAAGTTCAAGGTTTTTTATCGATGACATGCCACCCAAGGTTTCAAAACCTCTGAAGGATTTTGTCTTTAGGTGATCAACTCGATGATTGTCAATGGCTGATTCCTTGATGCATCAAGGGCGCCAGTTTAGGTGGCCATGGTGAGCTTTCGTAGAAAACTCCCATGTGATACTCCTTTGAAAAACACGGCTGATTCCCTGTAGCTATCAGGGGCGCCGGTTTAGGAGGCCATGGTGAGTTTTCGGAGAAACTCCCATGTGATACTCCTTTGAAAAAAACACGGCTGATTCTCTGTAGCTATCAGGGGCGCCGGTTTAGGAGGCCAGGGTGAGTTTTCGTAGAAACTCCCATGTGATACTCCTTTGAAAAAACACGGCTGATTCCCTGTAGCTATCAGGGGCACCGGTTTAGGAGGCCATGGTGAGTTTTCGGAGAAACTCCCATGTGATACTCCTTTGAAAAAACACGACTGATTCCCTGTAGCTATCAGTGGCACCGGTTTAGGAGGCCATGGTGAGTTTTCGGAGAAACTCCCATGTGATACTCCTTTGAAAAACACGGCTGATTCCCTGATGCTATTAGGGGTGCCCGTTTAAGAGGCCATGGTAAGCTTCTTTCGAAGCCCCCATGTGATACTCTTTTTGCGAAGATGGTTGCTTCCCCGGTTTACTAGGGGCGCCGGTTTATTTATTAATCATAATATATACATGGTACATAAAGCGGAGCCAATGGCTCAAGTGTAGTAAGGTCACGGAAGAGCGATGTTCCACGGCCGCTTCGTCTCGAACGTCGACCAGGTAGTATGAACCGTTGTGTAGGTTCTTGCTAACCACAAAGGGTCCTTCCCAAGGTGGGGATAACTTGTGCATATCTGTCTGGTCTTGGATGAGATGGAGAATCAGATCTCCCTCCTGGAACATTCTGGTCTTAACTCGGCAGCTGTGGTACCGGCGCAGGTCTTGTTGATAAATAGCCGATCGCGCTGCTGCCGAGTCCCGTTCCTCATCCAGCCGGTCCAAGCTGTCTTCTCTTGCTTGCTCATTATCCGCTTCAACGTAAGCTGCCACCCGTGGCGAGTCGTGCCGGATGTCACTAGGGAGAACCGCTTGAGCATCGTACACCATGAAGAAAGGCATATAACCTGTAGACCTGTTAAGTGTAGTGTTGATGCTCCAGAGGACAGAAGGTAACTCCTCTACCCAGCAACCCGGTGTTCTTTGCAAAGGAACCATAAGCCGAGGCTTGATGCCTCTCAAGATCTCTTGGTTGGCCCTCTCAGCTTGGCCATTGGACTGAGGGTGAGCTACTGACGATACATCCAGGAGAATATGTTCTCTTTGACAGAACTCTTCCATCTCTCCTTTAGATAGGTTGGTGCCATTATCAGTAATGATGCTATGTGGAAAGCCAAACCGGAAAATTACCTTTTTGATGAACTTAACCGTTGTTGCTGCATCACACTTACTGATAGGCTCTGCCTCAACCCACTTTGTAAACTTGTCCACTACTACTAACAGGTGGGTTTTCTGATCTTGGGATCTTTTAAAGGGTCCAACCATATCAAGCCCCCAAGTCGCAAATGGCCAAGTAATTGGAATCATCTGTAGCTCCTGCGCCGGAAAATGAGCACGCCGTGAAAATTTCTGGCAAGCATCACATTTCCTGACCAAGTCCTCTGCATCAGCGTGAGCCGTTAACCAGTAGAACCCATGACGAAAAGCTTTAGCTACCAATGAGTTTGAACTGGCGTGATGACCACAATCTCCTTCGTGAATCTCTCGAAGAATATCACAGCCTTCCTCTGATGATACGCACCGCTGAAACACCCCAGAAACACTGCGGTGATGAAGTTCTCCATTGACGATAATCATAGACTTGGACCGCCGGATTATCTGCCGGGCCTCAACTTCGTCCTCTGGCAACTCACCTCGGCTCAGGTACGCCAAGTAAGGGAGTGTCCAATCCGTAATAACGTGAAGAGCTGCAACTAGCTGTGCTTCCGGATCAGGAACAGCTAAATCCTCTTCTGAAGGTATCTGTACTGACGGACTATGCAGTTCGTCTAAGAAGGTATTAGGTGGAACCGGTTTATGCTGAGAGCCCAGCCAGCTTAATGCATCGGTTGCTTGATTTTTCCGTCGGTCTATGTGGTCCACCTGATATCCTTTGAAGTACCCTGCGGCTGCTTCAACTTCTCACCGATAAGCCGCCATGAGTGGATCTTTAGAGTCCCACTTACCAGACACCTGTTGTGCCACTAGATCTGAGTCACCAAAGCACTTGACCCGGCTCAAGTTCATCTCCTTGGCCATCCGTAAACCGTGAAGGAGAGCTTCATACTCAGCAGCATTGTTAGTGCAAGGGAACATTAATCGAAGGACATAACAGAACTTGTCAACTCGTGGGGAAGTTAACACGACTCCAGCCCCCGAGCCCTCCAATTGCCTTGAACCGTCAAAGTGAATAGTCCAGTATGTATGATCCGGCTTCTCCTCAGGTGCTTGCAACTCTGTCCAATCATTGATGAAATCCACCAGTGCTTGGGATTTTATAGCAGTACGGGGTACATACTTCAATCCGTGCGGGCTAAGCTCCATGGCCCATTTCGCCACTCTGCCAGTGGCTTCTCTGTTCTGGATTATATCCCCCAATGGAGCTGAGCTGACGACAGTGATTGGGTGGCCCTGGAAATAGTGCTTCAGCTCCCGGTTTGCCATGAATACCCCGTATACTAACTTCTGCCAGTGTGGATATCTTTGCTTTGACTCAATAAGGACCACACTGATGTAGTAAACGGGGCGCTGAACCGGATATTCCTTGCCTGCTTCCTTGCGTTCCACCACAATTGCCACGCTAACTGCACGGACATTGGCGGCCACGTATAACAGCAGCGGCTCCTTGTCAACAGGGGCAGCAAGAACTGGCGGTTCTGCTAATTGGTGCTTCAAATCCTCGAACGCGGCGTTTGCACCATCGCTCCATACAAACAAATCCGTCTTTTTCAGCATCTGATAAAGCTGGATCGCCTTCTCTCCCAAACGGCTGATGAACCGGCTCGATGCTGCAATATGGCCTGCCACGCGCTGGACATCATTTATACAAGCCGGTTTAGCCAAGGAGGTGATCGCCTTGATCTTTTCCGGATTAGCTTCAATCCCTCTGTTTGACACTAAGAACCCAAGGAGCTTGCCTGCTGGAACACCGAAAACACACTTCTTAGGATTAAGCATCATCTTGTAAATTCGGAGGTTGTCAAAGGTTTCTTTTAAATCCCCTATCATTGTCTCCTCCTTCCTGGATTTCACCACAATGTCATCAACATAAGCATGGACATTTTTTCCAATCTGCCCCTTGAAGCAGTTCTGCACACAACGTTGATAAGTTGCTTGGGCACTCTTGAGCCCAAAAGGCATGGATACATAGCAGAAGGCTCCGAAAGGAGTTATGAAAGCGGTCTTCTCCTGGTCCTTAACCGCCATCTTGATCTTATGATAACCTGAATATGCATCCAAAAAACTTAGCCGCTCACATCGTGCCGTAGCATCAATAATCTGATCAATACGGGGGAGAGCAAAAGGATCAGTTGGGCAAGCCTTGTTCAAGTCTGCGTAATCAACACACATCCTCCAGGTTCCATTTTTCTTTAGCACCAGCACCGGATTAGCCAACCATTCTGGATGAAACACCTCGACTATGAATCCTGCGGCCAAGAGCCTAGCCACTTCCTCACCTATAGCCTTGCGCCTCTCCTCATTGAAGCGGCGCAAATACTGCTTGACCGGTTTAAACTTCGAATCGATATTAAGACTGTGCTCAGAGAGTTCCCTCGGTATACCTGGCATGTCAGAAGGTTTCCATGCAAAGATATCCCGGTTCTCACGGATGAACTCGATGAGCGCGCTTTCCTATTTGGGGTCTAGGTTAGCGCTGATAGTGAACTGCTTGGATGAATCACCCGGAACAAAGTCAACCTGCTTGATTTCCTCTGTCGATTTAAACTTTAACGCCGGATCATGCTCTGTAGTTGGCTTATTCAACGGGGACATATCTGCCGGATCAACATTGTCTTCTTAGAATTTTAGCTCCTCCGTAGCACAAATTGCCTTAGCGTATGCTGCGTCTCCTTCCTCGCATTCCAATGCGATCTTGCGGCTCCCGTGAACCGTGATGGTTCCCTTGTGACCCGGCATCTTAAGATACAGATAAACATAACACGGTCTAGCCATGAACTTGGCGTAAACCGGTCTCCCAAACAGAGCATGATATGGGCTCCTGATCTTTACGACCTCAAAGGTCACTGTCTCCGATCTAGAATCCTGCTCATCCCCAAAGGTAACTTCCAAATCAATTTTCCCAACTGGGTAAGCCGATTTACCTGGCACCACTCCATGGAATACTGTGTTGGACTGTCGGAGTTTCTTATCTGTCAACCCCATACGTCGGAAAGTCTCATAGTATAGGATGTTGATGCTGCTGCCGCCGTCCATAAGTACTTTTGTGAACTTGTAACCTCCCACCTGTGGTGCCACCACTAAGGCCAACTGCCCCGGATTATCAACCCGTGGTGGGTGATCCTCTCTGCTCCACACAATGGGTTGCTTAGACCAACGTAAAAAATGTGGTATCGCCAGTTCAACTGCGTGTACTGCCCGCTTCAGAACCTTTTGATCTCGTTTGCACAAACTTGTGGTGAAAACATGATACTGCCCACTGCTTAGCTCCTTCAGATTATTCTGATATTCGGATTGCTGCTGCTGCTGACGCTGTTGATTGCCTTGGTTGTTGTAACCACCCTGACCATGCTTCTGGTTATATTGATGCTGACTGTTGCCATTGTGGTTATTGTTACCGCCATGATATCCTGATCCGGATCCGTTACCCTGGTAACCCGGACCCTGAAAGCCTGAACCTGATCCGCCGCCAGGGGGCCCGTGGTTATACTTGGCCTGTTTTATAACCTCCTACATGATACGGCAGTCCTTCCAGAGATGCGTAGCCAGGCTTTCCTCTGTACCGTGTCTTGGGCAAGGCACACTTAACTGCTGATCTAGACTGAAGGGTGGCCTCCCGTTGCGCGGGGGCTGTCTTCCCTTGCGGCGCTGCCCGTTGTCCTGAACATTGGTATTGGCTACAAAGTCTGAGCCGCCCTCCGCTTTTGGCTTGCCATTATAACTTGTACCTGTCGGATTGGCTTGCGCCGGTTTACCGATTTTGCTCGCCTTCCCGGATTTGTCTCCATCTGCATCTGGGTACTTTGTGTTATCAGAGTCCCCATACTTCACCAAAGCGCTCATGAGCATTCCCATCTCGTTGCTATCGTGATTGAGCCGTCCTAACTTCAACCTCAAAGACTCGAACCGGCAATTGTTCTCCAAAGTTACTATCGCCGTACTGGGGTTGATACTATTGAAGAGTGTAGGATTTCTGATACTCGCTGCACCCAACTGCTTGTGGTCTCCTGCTCTCCTTGAACACATGCTGCTAAGTCCACCATAGACATCGGCTATTTGCACATGTCTTTGAAATTACTGATAAACCGGCGACGCAACTCACCCCATGATCCGATGGAGTTAGGTGGCAGACCCTTTAACCATGTCCGGGCTGTACCCTCAAGCATCATTGTGAAGTATTTGGCATACGCCGCTTCGTCCACATCAAGCATCTCCATAGCCACCTCATAACACATTCAACCCATGCCTTTGGAGCCAGATTCGCCATGTAGTTGGGTACCTTGCGCGGGCCTTTGAAGTCTTAGGGTAATTTCACGCTTCGTAAAGCGGGGATGAGACACTGTACTCCAAAGGAACTGGCCATGACTCCCGTTTCTGCGGTGGTGGGGTGAACCGACGTTGCTTGTCGGGTGTCCTCGCGGGCAGTATGTCTAGCCTGGTTTACCACCTCTTGGGCGTGTGCTTCTGCCCCTGCCGGATTATCCTACCTGTGACGGTGCCGTCTCCGCTCGCTGCTAGATACAGCTGGTTTATCCTAGTGCCTTGTGTAACTCCGGCTCGGGCGGGGGGTTGAATGAATCCTCTCCCGGCTATAAGAATACGCCTGCTGTTGTGTCAGCGCCGTGTCCAGCAACTCCTTAGCCTGTCGTGCCTCCATTGCTATGGGGGATGTTCCCTCGATGGGTAAAGCGACCAGTCGTGAAGCGGCGGCGACAATGTTGTCCAACGGGTTAGAATAATGGTTGGGAGGGGTGGGAACGTGCGGCGTTGGCACAACTTTGTGGTTCCGCTCTGTGGCTGGCGGCTGAACCGACGCGCCAGTCCCCGGAGCTCCTCCCCGGTTTACCTCTGGGCGGTTACTGGCTCCCGCTCCTGGTGTGCCAAAGAGATTCCTCGCCTCATAAACCGGCGGTAGATGAGTTTATTGCCTTTTGTACATTGCCTCCTGGGGAGCATTCTGATCCAGCCTAAGCCGGAAGGCTTGGGAATCTTGCTCTGCCTATCTTGTAGCCATCCTAGCTTTCTCCGCATCCAGATCCAGTTTAGCTTGCTCAATCCGGCTCTTCAGCTGAACGATCTCCGCATCATGCTGCGCCTTGTCGACAGGGGCTACTTCTGCTGATGCGAGCACCGTCAAAGTGCCGACCAAGGTGGATAGGACATCAGAGGGCGACGGGGTTTGGTTGCCTGCCCCGGTTCCCGCTGCCTCTGCGGTGAACGCCCCGGTCATCGAGGGCTGCTGCGTAGACTGTGATCCGGCAATGAAAACAGCAACCCTGTTCGGCGGATCAAAGGGGCCCAGAATATTATCACCATCGGACACACCCTCTGACCGGCCGTCCTGCAACAAATACAAAGATTCGGTCTCTCCGGATGAAGATTCATCGTCGGAATAAACAACTGTCTCGCCACCAGAATCCGATCCGTCCTCGGCTTGTACTCCATGCACTGCTCCAACGAAAACACGCTTCATGATGGGTTGAATCCGGGCTGATCTCGCACGCTGAGCCGGCTCGACGATGTTGGGGAAGATGTCCGACTCAGGTCCCGGTTCACCGATCTTGCTGATGAAGATGTGGATACCGCCGAAGGGGACCAGGTACCCGTATTCGATTGAATCGGCCTCGGGACCCCAGCCTGCATCGTCGATGTAGATCCGGCCGCGACGACTCTTGGTCATCCGGCCAACCGTGTAACCCTTAAGTCCTTCAAAGCTGCCCTTCAAGAACTCGAAACCATCATGCGACAGCCCCAAGGTGGGTGCCAACTGTCGTGGAATTAGCACGGCAGATGTCCGGTTTAGCCGACTTATGTGTGAAGCCATCGTACAGGTTAGCTTGAAGGGGTTAAAGTGGACGAAGGACACAAGGAGTTTATACTAGTTCGGCCACTTCGATGAAGGTAAAAGCCTACGTCTAGTTTGTGTGGTATTGCTTGGGTGTCGATGACCAGGGAGTGAATCCGCTTGCCTGTGTCTCGAGCTGTTGTTTCTTGTCCTCCAGCCGTCGCCGGGTCGTCCCTTTATATAGGAGGCGACGTCCGGTCCGGTTTACAGAGTCCCGAGGCCGACACATAAACGTGCCCGCCTCGGTCTCTACTCTTTCTATCATACATCCCAAGTTACATGGTACGACTCATAAACCTCTATGGGCTATGACCTCTTTACATATTCTACTGGGCTTGTAATAATACAACCATGTCAGTGTAATCCGGACCTTCCTGGCCGGTTTATACCTGCTAGTAATATCCCTGACACTGTAGGAATGCTTTAGGTGTACCAAACGTCACAACATAACTGGGTGGCTATAAAGGTGAACTACAGGTATCTCCGAAAGTGTCTGTTGGGTTGGCACGAATCGAGACTAGGATTTGTCACTCCGTGTGACGGAGAGGTATCTCTGGGCCCACTTGGTAGGACATCATCATAATCTGCACAATGTGATCAAGAAGTTGATCACGGGCTGATGTGTTACGGAACGAGTAAAGAGACTTGCCGTAACGAGATTGAACAAGGTATCGGTACACCGACGATCGAATCTCGGGCAAGTGCTATACCGATAGATAAAGGGAATCATATACGGGATTGATTGAATCCTTGACATCGTGGTTCATCTGATGAGATCATCATGGAACATGTGGGAGCCAACATGGGTATCCAGATCCCGTTGTTGGTTATTGGCCGGAGAGTTGTCTCGGTCATGTCTGCATGGTTCTCGAACCCGTAGGGTCTACACACTTAAGGTTCGATGACGCTAGGGTTATATGGAAAGTATGTACACGGTTACCGAATGTTGTTCAGAGTCCCGGATGAGATCTCGGACGTCACGAGGAGTTCCGGAATGGTCCGGAGGTAAAGATTCATATGTGAGAAGTCCCGTTTTGGTCACCGGAAAAGTTTCGGGCGCTATCGGTAGTGTACCGGGACCACCGGGAGGGTCCCGGGGGTCCACCGGCTCCAGAGGGCTGCGTGGGCCAAGTGTGGGAGGGGATCAGCCCCAGGTGGGCTGGTGCGCCCCCCCCCCCCCCACCAGGGCCCTTGTAGATCAATCTATGGAGTAATCTAGCAACGGGGGAGAGGGGAGTGCATCTACATACCCTTGTAGATCGCGATGCGGAAGCGTTACAAGAACACATATGAAGGAGTCGTACTCGTAGTGATTCAGATCGCGGTTGATTCCGATCTAAGCGCCGAACAACAGCGCCTCCGCGTTCAACACACGTGCAACCCGGTGACGTCTCCCACGCCTTGATCCAGCAAGGAGAGATGGAGAGGTAGGGGAAGACTCCGTCCAGCAGCAGCTCGACGGCGTGGTTGTGGTGGAGGAGTGCGGGACTCCAGCAGGGCTTCGCGAAGCACTGCGAGAGACGAGGAGGGAGAGAGTTAGGGCTGCGCCAAGCGGGAAAGGTCAAACCGTATGTTGGGCAGCCCCAAACCTCAAGTATATATAGGGGGAAGGGAGGGGCTGCACCCCACCTAGGTTTCCACCCCTAGGGGCGATGGCCAGCCCTAGATCCCATCTAGGAGGGCCGCCATGGGGGAGAGAGGGGGGCGCAGCACTAGGTGGGCCTTAGGCCCATCTGAGCCTAGGGTTTCCCCTCCTTCCCTTCTCTCTTCGCCTTGGGCCCTGGTGGGGGGCGCATCAGCCCACCTGGGGCTGGTCCCCTCCCACACTTGGCCCACGCAGCCCTCTGGGGCCGGTGGCCCCACCCGGTTGTCCCGATACACTACCGATAGCGCCCGAAACTATTCCGGTGACCAAAATGGGACTTCCCATATATGAATCTTTACCTCCGGACCATTCCGGTAATCCTCGTGATGTCCGGGATCTAAACCGGGACTCTGAACAACATTCGGTAATCGTGTACATACTTTCCATATAACCCTAGCGTCATCGAACCTTAAGTGTGTAGACCCTACGGGTTCGGGAACCATGCAGACATGACCGAGACAACTCTCCGACCAATAACCATCAGCGGGATTTGGATACCCATGTTGGCTCCCACATGTTCCACGATGATCTCATCGGATGAACCACGATGTCAAGGATTCAATCAATCCCGTATACGATTCCCTTTGTCAATCGGTATAGCACTTGCCCGAGATTCGATCGTCGGTATATCGATACCTTGCTCAATCTCGTTACGGCAAGTCTCTTTACTCGTTCCGTAACACATCATCCCGTGATCAACTCCTTGATCACACTGTGCACATTATAATGATGTCCTACCGAGTGGGCCCAGAGATACCTCTTCGTCACACGGAGTGACAAGTCCCAGTCTCGATTCGTGCCAACCCAACAGACACTTTCGGAGATACCTGTAGTGCACCTTTATAGCCACCCAGTTACGTTGTGACGTTTGGTACACCGAAAGCATTCCTACGGTATCCGGGAGTTACACAATCTCATGGTCTAAGGAAAAGATACTTGACATTTAGAAAAGCATTAGCATACGAACTACACGATCTTGTGCTAGGCTTAGGATTGGGTCTTGTCCATCATATCATTCTCCTAATGATGTGATCCCGTTATCAATGACATCCAATGTCCATGGTCAGGAAACCGTGACCATCTGTTCATCAACGAGCTAGTCAACTAGAGGCTTACTAGGGACATGGTGTTTGTCTATGTATCCACACATGTATCTGAGTTTCCTATCAATACAATTCTAGCATGGATAATAAACAATTATCATGAACAAGGAAATATAATAATAACCAATTTATTATTGCCTCTAGGGCATATTTCCAACATGGAGGTCGGGGGCGCGCGATGGTTAACTCCAACCAACCTCCCCCCTAGGAGCATGCGGTGATTGCTTTGTTTTGATAACTCTTAAATTTTTGCAATAAGTATACGAGTTCTTATGACAATTGTTGAGTCCATGGATATTACGCGCTCTCACCCTTCCATCATTGCTAGCCTCTCTTGTACCGCGCGACTTTAGCCGGTACCATACACCCACTATATATCCTTCCTCAAAACAGCCACTATATATCCTTCCTCAAAAGAGCCACCATACCTACCTATCATGGCATTTCCATAGCCATTCCGAGATATATTTCCATGCAACTTTCCACCGTTCCGTTCATATGACATGCTTCATATTGTCATATTGCCATGCATGATCATGTAGTTGACATCGTGTTTGTGGCAAAGCCACCACGCATAATTTTTCATACATGTCACTCTTGTTTCATTGCACATCCCGATACACCGCCGGAGGCGTTCATATAGTCATACTTTGTTTTAGTATCGAGTTGTAATTCAATATAAGTGTGATGATCATCATTATTAGAGCATTGTCCCATGTGAGGAAAGGCCAATAAAAAATAGGGATGGCCCAAAAAAAAATAGAGAGGGGCTAAATAAAAAAAGAGAAAGCCCCTCCAAAAAATGAGAGAAAAGAGAGAAGGGACAATTGCTACTATTCTTTTCCACACTTGTGCTTCAAAGCAGCACCATGTTCTTCATAATAAAGAGTCTCATGTTTAGTCACTTTCATATACTAGTGGGATTTTCATTATAGAACTTGGCTTGTATATTCCAACAATGGGCTTCCTCAAATGCCCTAGGTCCTCATGAGCAAGCAAGTTGGATGCACACCCACTTAGTTTCTTTTGTTGACCTTTCATACATTCTTAGCTCTAGTGCATCCGTTGCATAGCAATCCCTACTCACTCACATTGATATCTATTGATGGGCATCTCCATAGCCCGTTGATACGCCTCGTCGATGTGAGATCACTAGTAGAAAACGTGGCTTTCGATCAGGCCTGGCCAGCACATTAGTACCGGTTCACTCACGAACCGGGACCCATGGGGGCATACGTCCCGGTTCGTGCGCCCAGGGGGCCAGCCGAGCCTCGTGGGGCATCTGTCCTAGTTGGTATGGACCCATTTGTCCTGGTTCCAGACACGAACCGGGACCAATGGGCCTCGCTCCTGGCCCACACCCATTGGTCCCGGTTCGTGAATGGAACCAGGACTAATGGCACACCTTCTTTCCCGGTTCCAGTAATGAACCAGGACCAATTGGTTGCTTATATACACCCCATCGCCGGCGAGCCCACATTGCTCTGTTTTTTTTGGCCGGCGAGGGGAGAGCTTTGTGTGGTGCTCTATCTCACCTCCCATATATGCACATGATGTGTTCGATGAAATGCCCGAGCCACACTAGTTAAGCTTTCTCCTCTCCAAGCTCGAACTCGAAGCTCCATTTTCTCCAAGATTTGGCTAGGTTGAGCGGTCTGTCACGTCCCGTCCCCGTCTTCACCACCGTCGATCGCCCGCGCTGATCTCGTCGTCGGCACCACCGTGGTGAGCTATGCATGTATTTTGAATATAATGTGATGATGAACTTATATTAATTTGATCACTTATCTATCCATGTTGTTCTGTTATGGTTTTTGACACACTTAATTATATATAAATGCAAGCAGATGAACCGGCAATGGATGTACGGTGACAGATGCACCTCCGAGTACATTAATGGCGTGCATAATTTTCTCAAAGTGGCTAATGCAAACAAGCAGAATGGTTTTATGTGCTGTCCATGCACTATCTGTGGGAAAACGTCCGATTAGCCATTGTGAAGCTATGTGCATTCCTCAATGCAATCTATCAGAAGGTGATCGATCCAGAAATCATACCAAGGCTAGGAGTGATGTGGTGCAATGTCTTTTCAGTTTCAAGCTGGTGTTCCCACCATCCTTCTTCAATATCCTGACGCACATGATAGTTCAACTAGTCGACGAGATTGTCATTCTGGCCCCCGTATTTCTACACAATATGTTCCGATTTGAGAGGTTCATCGGAGTCCTAAAGAAATATGTCCGTAACCGCGCTAGGCCAGAAGGAAGCATCTCCATGGGCCATCAAACATAGGATGTCATAGGGTTTTGTGTTGACTTCATTCCTGGCCTTAAGAAGATTGGTCTCCCTAAATCGCGGTATGAGGGGATACTAAGTGGGAAATGCAAGCTTGAAGGGGAGTCAATAATATGCATGGACGTGCATTCTTGGTCTGAAGCACATTACACAGTTCTACAAAACTCTACCCTGGTGACCCCATATGTCGATGAACACAAGAACAGTCTTTGCTCCAAACACCAGGAGCGGTGTGACGACTGGATTACATGTGAACACATCAAGACTTTCGGCAGTTGGTTGGAAACACGTCTCAGAGGTGACAACACTGTTTGTGATGAGCTGTACTCGTTGTCCAGGGGACCATCTTCGACTGTATTGACTTACAAAGGATACGAGATAAATGGGAATACATTTTACACGATCGCCCAAGATAAAAAGAGAACCAACCAAAACAGCGGTGTCCGCTTTGATGCTGCAACTACGAAGGGAAAGGACACATATTATGGTTACATAGTGCACATATGGGAACTTGACTACGGACATGATTTTAAGGTCCCTTTGTTTAAGTGCAAATGGGTCAATCTATCAGGAGGCGGGGTACTGGTAGACCCAGATTACGTAATGACAACAGTGGATCTGAACAATCTTGGGTACACAGACGAACCGTTCATCCTAGCCAATGATGTGGCGCAGGTTTTCTATGTGAAGGACATGTCTACAAGAACCAGTAAAAGAAAAGATATGGAAGCGAACACATCAAACGATGAACCAAAGCGCCACATAGTTCTTTCAAGAAAAAGAGACATCGTGGGAGTGGAGGGCAAGACAGACATTTTCGAAGATTATGAAAAGTTTCATGAAATTCCCCCCTTCAAAGTCAAGGCTGACTCAAGCACCCTGATAAACAATGAAGATTATCCATGGTTACGGCGCAATAAGCAAAGGACACAAGCGAAGAAAAAGTGAAGTCTTTCTCTCCACAACTATTGTGATGATGCCTTTAATCTAGAATATCACTTTGTAATGGTGCATTTTGAACACAAAAGTACGTAGTATGTAGTTCAAATAAGTTAAAAAATAGAAATCACTTTGGAACAGATGAGTTTTCGTCTGAAACCCTGATACCTCGAAACAAATAGTCCGTTTTGTACACGAAGTGCATCCAGAAAACTTCAATGAAACTCTAATAGCTAAAGGAATCAACCAAAAAGCTATTGTAAACCTCTAGTATTAGTGAAACTAGAATTGTATAAAATTTATGCAACTAAAATTATCAAAGTATTTTCTTTAATAAAGAAAATAAAACAAATAAGTAGAATAAAAATAAAATAAATAAGTCGAAACAAAATAAACTTTAATAAAGTAAAATAAATAAACTTTAATAAAATAAATAAAAATAGCAACAGTAAGTATTTTGTTGAAAGTAGAAACAAAACTAAAAAATAAAGCAATAAATAAAAAAATGAAAAAAAGCCACCTACTGGGCACCACGGCCTGAATACGACTAGAAACCCAACTGTGGGCCAGGATTCAGGCCCGTAGAAAGCCCAGCAAGACCACAGGCATAGCAGTGTCAGTTTAGGCCCATAGGCCTGCAGTTCAAAGGAGTTCAAGAAGGAAGAGACAGTGGGGCTTATAAACAGGTGCTTGTCGCTCTCAGCTAGCGAGGTGGGACTAAACTCCCACCACCACGCCGCTGTGCACAGGCTATTGGTCCCAGTTGGTGGCTTGAACTGGGACTAATATACCCACTTTTGGTCCTGGTTCGTGGAACCAACCGGGACCATTGCCACCCTTTTAGTCGCGGTTGGTGCTACCAATCGGGACCAAAGGCCTCAGCTTCCCGCCCTGTGGGCTGCTGTAAAGAGACCTGGGTCCCGGTTGGTGGCACGAACCGGGACTAATAGGTGGCATTGGTCCCGGTTGGTTACACGAAACGGGACTAAAGGCTTTTCTATATAAGATGGCACTTAGGAATTTTCACATCTCATCTCGCACAGTTGCCCTCGACGACGCCGATGACATCGACGCCGTCAGGCTGTCCCGACGCCACCCGCCGCCCCCACCGTCGCCGTCGCTCGCGCCCTCGCAGTCGCCCGCCGTCGCCATCGCCCGCACCCTCGCCGTCGCCCGTGCCCTCAACCGACGCCGTCGCGTTGGCCGCCACTGCCCCGACGCGCGCCGCCCCGGCTCGCCCCCGTCGTCGCCGCCGACCCTGCGGCCCTGCTCCTCACCTTGGTCCGGCCGGCGCCCTCCCTATTTTTTTTCAAATATATGCTTTGTTTTTTCATATATATGATGACGTATATGTTCATATGCAAAGAATATGCAAATTTTAGAATTTTTCATAGAATTTTTATGATTATTTTTGTCGTAATTTTGTTCATATAATTTTTATTTTGTTCGTAGAATTTTTATGGTTTTTTTCTGTTGTAATTTTGTTCATAAAGTTTTAGGATGAAAAAAAGAAGAAGAAGAAAAAAAAGGAGGAGGAGAAGTTTCGTTTAGTTTTAGGATTATTTTAGTTTATGTTTAGGTTAGGAAGAAGGAAACGAAAAAGGAGAAGAAGAGGAGAAGGAAGAAGAGGAGAAATAAATAAGAAGAGGAAGAAGAAGAAAAAAAGGTCGAGGGTTCGAGGGGTCGAAGGTCACCGAGGGGTCGAGGGTCGCCGATGGGTCGACAGTTGAGGGTTTGAGGGTCGTCGAGGGGCCGAGGGTTCGAGTGTCGTCGTGGGGTCAATTTTTTCTATAGTAGATGATGATGATATATGAAAACTTGATTGGTCAATTTTTTGTACTAGATGATGATGATATATATGCTGATATACGAAAAAAATTAGATGTATAATATATGATGATGATGTTATTTTATTCGATGATATATGATGATGTAATTTTGTCGATATACCCCCTCCCCGATAACTTCGACATGAGTGGGGTCGATCGATCTACCCCCCTACCCTATAACATTTTTTCTATGTATATGTCATCGTTCTCGATATATATACCCCCTCCCCGATAACTTCGACATGATGGGGGGGAGGGGTAGCCGAGGGGTCGAGGGTTGTTGAGGGTTCGAGGGTCGAGGGTGTCGAGGGTCGCCGAGGCCACCGCCAACCCTAGAGAAGCGTCGAGGCCACTAATATGGTTACTTGTTGTGATTATAGCTAGTTAGGTCTATGTTTGCCACTAATATATCCGTTCTGTATCTTTGTATAAAAATTGCCATGTCGTAATATTTTCAGAAACTATGGAGATAGGACGAGACGAGGTAGCAGAACAGGTGTTGGGGGACATAATCGCAAACAGAGCTGCTGTAGAATTGTATATGAACGTCGACTACGATGGTCATTTGGAAGGATATGGTGATGAAGAAGTAGGCTACGGTGATCCAATGGAGGAGATAACACATGATTATGATGGTCCAATGGAGGAGGAAACACATGATTATGATGGCTCCGGTGACCGATTACCGGTGGAAGAAGGACACAGTGATGACGGCTCCGATGACCGAACGGAGTCAGGCCAGGTATATATGTATTCATTAAGCATGTGCTGACACTATAGCTAATTGATGCATTGATTGTTTTGGTATATATGTACACGTATTAACTCTCTTCTTTCTTCTTTTCTAGCCCTCCGGATCGAGCCAAAGTTCGGTAAAGACAAGAGGCCCGAAGAAAAGGTTGCGCTAGGATGAAAAGTTCATCATTGAAGAAATCGGGCGCGATGGCCTACCGAGTTAACCCAACAAGGCCAAGGACGCATTTACTGCTCAGTGCGGGGTTGTTTTTTTGACAAAAAGACTGTAAGGGAACCCCCAACAGTATAATTGGTGCAACAAACCCAAATTGCAAGTACCATGCCTTGAATGTGGCTGGATGGGAAGGCATCAGCCCCTACCACCACTAGGCTATGCCTTAGTCTGTAGTGCGGGGTTGTTGTTAGGGCCATGATCCCGATCAGCTTCCACCTATGGTACAAGCCGAAGAACGAAGACCCTCAGGTGTCTTATGTCAACGATATGCAGAAAAATGATCTTTGGACCGCGCTGAAGTCCAATTTCAGCCTACCACCAGAGGAGGATCCGGAGAAGCAGCCACCAGTTATAGAGAAATTGGTCAAGGCGGCCGCTCTTAAGAAGATGGGGCAACTATTCAGGAGGTGGAAGAATGAGCTGAATGCAAAGTTTGTCGAAAAAAACAAGACTCCAGAATTCACCGGCCGGTTTGAGAAGATCAGAGATCACTGGGACGCATTTGTGGCCCACAAGAAATCAGAAAAGAGTAAGGAGATGTCAGAGAAAAACAAGATAAATGCTGCGAAGAAGCAGTATCACCATCGCACGGGGTCAGGTGGCTACCTCAAAGCCCGGCCGTTGTGGGACAAGGCCGAGAATGACCTGCTTGCTAAAGGGGTCGAACCACATACATTACACTGGCCAGACCGTTCAAGGGCTTGGTTCCTCGGAGTTGGGGGAACCTTGGACCCTACAACAGGGAAGTGCGTTTGGACGGACGAGCAACTTGCAATAGCCATCACGCAACTTCAGTTCTATATCAAAGCAGCGCAGCAAGGGACGTTCGTTCCCGACAGAGAGAACGACGAGCTCACAATGGCCCTCGGGAATCCTATGCACCCTGGACGGACACGAGGCATGCCAAGCTCCCTTTCGTGGAAGGCCGGGTTTCCCGACGTAGGCAGTTACAAATGCCGGGATAGGAAGAAGAAAGTGGATTAGACCACTTTGCACGCGCTGCACGCAAGAGTAAAAGCGCTAGAGGACGAACGAGAAGTATCTCGCAGCAAGCAACCTGACAAAGCTACCCTCGAAGCTACCCCGCCATCTCAGCGGAAAAGCAGTGTGGCTTCCACCGAGCTGCCTGAGGAGCCTGTCTTCACGGCTCCTGCTAGCTACCCCGTGGATGCTATCATGGAGTCTCAACATTGCCACCTAATGACACAATGGTTGCAATTCAAAGTCAAGGCGGCTGTAGGCTCTGTTTTTCGTTCCGAACCCGGCGCAACTTTTCACTGCCGTCTGATTCCAGAAGGATATGCTAGGGTGATGGTGGATCAAATAATGGAGGGGTTTGAGGGTCTCGAGCTTGACCACCCTACCGATGAAGGGGAGACTCGGCTGGGTTCTTCTCTGAAGACTCCATGCCTATGGCGGAAGGACCTCATCAACCTTGTGGACAGGACGCCTCGAGTGAGTCAGCGCACTCCGCCTCCTCCTCCGCCTCCTCATCCGGCAAGGGATCACCGCACTCCATCTCCTTCTCTGGGTGATCAGGCGCGTGGCGGCACTCCGCCTCCTTCTCCGCCTGCGCCGGCGCGTCCGAGCAGCCCGCCTCCTCCTCCGCCTACGCCGGCGCATCCGAGCAGCCCGCCTCCTCCTCCGCCTCGTCAGTAAGACGTGAAGAGAACTGTCGACGCTTCGGCTGCTCCAGCGCGTGGTAGCACCCGCCTCCTCCTCCGCCTCATAAGCAACAAAAGAAGCAGCCATTGGGACTGCTCAGGCGTCTAGCAGTACAACTAGAGGCAGGAGGCAATACAGATACGGTCCATCTCTCAGGCCCTTAGAGAAGTTACCATACGAGAGGACTGACGAGGAGAACGTGGAGATCTGTAAAGCTGAAGTGAAGGACCTTTTTGCAAAGAAACATGTACCTCCAAAGCAAAAGATAGATCCGGCGAGAGCGAAGCGCACTATTGAAGCCCCGAAGAAACCACCACCGTCTCCGCCGAAAAGCAACTATGAGCGCATTATTCAAAAGTAATATGTCGAAGCATCGCGGTCGAGAAGTACTTGGAGTGATCACAGGTTAGCACAGAAAAAAAGTGGGAAACAAATTCCCCAGCTCGGCGAACAAGAGAACAAATCCTGCCACCCGCTCAAGGTGCCTAGCGACATCGTCCCTCATCATCTGGGGATGGCGCCCGATACCAATCTTGGAGATTACCTGACCGATGATTTACTCCCTGATGTGTTAGAGGTGGATGATCACAAATACCGGCACGGGAAGCCTCTCGCCAAAGATGCCAGAACTCCAACCACGATGATGCAAAGATTGCATGACTCGTACATGGAAACCTGCAGAGACTCTAGTGGCTAGGATACTCTGATGCTGAAAGTTAAAGAGGAGCACGACCTCATTGGAATTGATATGTTGTCTATTACATTTGAGGAGTTCTTCAACTTTTTCAATCAGAAGGCCCTCGATAAACCAACAATCACTTGCTACTATTTGTAAGTACTTGTTCTGTCATTAATTAAGTCTCTATATATAGGTCAGCTCTTCATATTGCAAGTATACTTCATTTCAAGTATATATAATTATCCTCACTATATTATGAAGGTTGAAGATCGTCGAATGTAGAAAAGCTCATATCTATGATATTGACTTCATTAACACAAATCTCATAGATGAATATCAGGTTCAATTTCATGCCAAAGAAGCCGAGGCCAACTTGCTACAATCGTTGATAGTAAATCAAAACAAAGATAAAATACTCTTTCCTTACAACTTCAAGTGAGTGTTATTGTCTTGCGCATATTCAGTTTCCCTTAATTATATATTACTCGAGGTTATAGTAATTAATGTAATTGATGAGTTGTATGCATGCGTGCGCAGGTTCTACTATATTCTCCTAGAGATTAAGCTTGAGGAGGGACTAGTAACCATCTTAGACTCGAGACGAAAAGATCTCGACACCTTTGCGGACATGTCTAAAATGCTCAACAAGTAAGTTCGATCGATCATTACTGCACCATATCGGCAACTTTGTTCATTTCCTGATAAGTAATTATTTTCTTTGTCTCGTAGGGTTTGGAAAGAATTCGCCAAAAAAGTTCCGGCACTACCGCGGGAACTGCGATGGATTTACCCAAAAGTAAGTACTACTAGCTAGCTAGTTCCGCGCATCTCCCGTTGACTCTAGCTATACTTTCATAAATGCATTTATAATGCTTCATTATCAATTTGATTGACCTCTATTTCTTGTAAAGTGCTTGTGGCAGGAACCGTGGAATAATTACTGTGGATACTACGTTTGCGAGTTCACCTACAACGCAATGGCCAAGAATAGGCGGGGCTACTCTAAAAGACAATTTGAGGTGTGTAAGCAAAAATATTCACAATTTTATTTTATTACCATCATTTCTGTTGACTTTAATTGATATATATATGTATTGACCCCCTTCTTCAAATTAGATGTGGGAGATGCGGGATTAACTCCTACCATAAGATCGCATAGGGGGAATTCAAGGGAAATTGGCGGGATTCTTTCTTGATCACGTCATCAATAAAGCCGGAGAATACCATCTGGAAATTGATTCAAGATGTTAGGGAATTGTAGTAAGAGATCTTATATTGTATGTATGTAGCCAGTAGCGTCAGATAGATATACGAAAACTTGTTGTTCGACCTATCTCTCTCAGAGAAGGAAAGAGGTCGATCTTCTGCACTTAATGGTTTCCTTCATTTGCTTACTAGCTAACGTGTCGAGTCCTCCGATCTGTACGTATATATATAGTACGTAGCGTCGACCAAGCACGGAGATAAGAGAGGACACTTCTCTCTATTAGCGGGCTAACACAATATATGAAACCCCTAAATTAACCTTACAAAACCCCCAAACCCCCTCCCCCTTTCAGAAAAAATAATAACCCGAGCTACTGAACTGCTGACGCGTGGAAGCTTATTTGTCCCGGTTGGTGCTACCAACCGGGACAAAAGGCCCCCCTGTCTGGGCAAGCCGCAGGGGCCACGTGGAACCCCATCTGTCCCGGTTGGTATAAGAACTGGGACTAATGGTCTAGGGCATTTGTATCGACCATTTAGTCCTGGTTCCCCAACCGGTACAAATGGCCCTTACGAACCGGGACAAATGGCCCTTTTTCTACTAGTGGACTATCTCCCTCCTTTTTGTCTTCTCCACAACCACCTCTCTATTCCACCTATAGTGCTATGTCCATGGCTCATGCTCATGTATTGCAATAAAGTTGAAAGGTTTGAAAGAATAGAGTATGTAAACAAGTGCTTGGCTGAAACTGGGGTTGTGCATGATATGAATATTTTGTATGATGAAGAGGGAGCATAGCCAGACTATATGATTTTGTAGGGATAACTTTCTTTAGCCATAGTATTTTGAGAAGACATGATTGCTTTGTTAGTATGCTTGAAGTATTATTATTTCTTATTTTTGGGAGTAACCTATTAACCCAAAGGCCCAGTCCAGATTGCTGTTTTTTTCCTATTTCAGGGTTTTACAAAAAAGGAATATCAAACGGAGTCCAAACGGAACGAAACTTCAGGAGAGATATTTTTGGAGCAAAATACGCACGGGAGACTTGAGAACCACGGAATAGGGCTGAGGTGGCGTCCACGTGGGTGGGGGGGCGCGGCCACCCTATATATAGGGCACGCCCCCTGCCTCGTGGGCACCCCTTCTGGCCCCCGGTGCCCTCCTTCCTCCTATATATACCTATGTACGCCGAAACCATCAGAACAACAGAAAAAACCCTAGTTCCACCGCCGCAACCTTCTGTTCCCGTGAGATCCCATCTTGGGGCATGTTCCGAAGCTCCGCCGGAGGGGGGATCTTCCACGGAATGCTTCTACATCATCATCATCGCCTCACCGTGAGTTGTGATTAGTTTACCACAGACCTTCGGGTCCATAGCTAGTATCCAGATGGCTTCTTCTCTCTCTTTGGATCTCAATACCAAGTTCTCCTCGGTCTTCAAGGAGATCTATTCGATGTAATCTCTATTTGCCGTGTGTTTGTTGAGATCCGATGAATTGTAGGTTTATGATCAAGATTATCTTTGAGAAATATTTGGTTCTTTTCTGAACTCTTTATGTATGATTATAATATCCTTGAAAGTCTCTTTCAATTATTGGTTTGGTTTGGCCTACTAGATCTATAGTTCTTGCAATGGGAGAAGTGATTGGCTTTGGGTTCAAACTTGCGGTGTCCTTTCCCAGTGACAGTAGGGGCAGCATGGCACATATTGTATTGTTGCCATTGAGGATAAAAATATGGGGTTTACATCGATGTGTTTAAGTTTATCCCTCTACATCATGTCATCTTGCTTTAGGCGTTACACTATTCTTATGAACTTAATACTCTAGATGCATGCTGGATAGCGGTCGATGTGTGGAGTAATAGTAGTAGATGCAGAATCGTTTCGGTCTACATTTCACTTACGTGATGCCTATATATAATGATCATGCCTAGATCGTCTCATAATTATTCACTTTTCTATCACTTGCTCGATAGTAATTTGTTTACCCGCCGTAGAATATCGCTATCATGAGAGAAGCCACTAGAGAACACTATGGCCCCCGGGTCTATTCTCAACATATCAATCTAAAATCTACTTTACTTTTCCACTTTTACTTTCTGTTCTTATATCCAAAAATATCAAAAATATCAAACTATCATCTCTATCAGATCTCACTTTAGTAAGTGACCGTAAAGGGATTGACAACCCCTTATCACGTTGGCTGCGAATTTCTTATTTGTTTGTTTAGGTGCGAGGGACTCGCGCGTGGTATCCTACTGGATTGATACCTTGGTTCTCAAAAACTGAGGGAAATACTTACGCTACTGTGCTGCATCACCCTTTCCTCTTCGAGGGAATAGAACGCAAGCTCGAGAAGTAGCAGGGCCCCACGTTGGTCCCCCTATGCCCTCCTTCCTCCTATATGTACCCATGTACCCCGAAAACATCATAAGAGGGGAGAAAACCCTAATTCCACCGCCGCAACCTTCTGTTCCTGTGAGATCCCATCTTGGGGCCTGTTCCGGAGCTCCGCCGGAGGGGGGATCTAACACGGAGTGCTTCTACATCAACACCATCGCCTCACCATGAGTTGTGAGTAATTTACCAAAGACCTTCGGGTCCATAGTTAGTACCTAGATGGCTTCTTCTCTCTCTTTGGATCTCAATACCAAGTTCTCCTCGGTCTTCGAGGAGATCTATTCGATGTAATCTCTTTTTGCGGTGTGTTTGTCGAGATCCGATGAATTGTGGGTTTATGATCAAGATTATCTATGAGAAAAATTTGGTTCTTTTATGAAATCTTTTATGTATGATTATAATATCCTTGCAAATCTCTTCGAATTATTGGTTTGGTTTGGCCTACTAGATCTATAGTTCTTGCAATGGGAGAAGTGCTTAGCTTTGGGTTCAATCTTGTGGTGTCCTTTCCCAGTGACAGTAGGGGCAGCAAGGCACATATTGTATGGTTGCCATCGAGGATAAAAAGATGGGGTTTATATCATATTGCTTGAGTTTATCCCCCTACATCATGTCATCTAGCATAAGGCGTTACTCTGTTCTTATGAACTTAATACTCTCGATGCATGCTGGATAGCGGTCGATGTGTGGAGTAATAGTAGTAGATGCAGAATAGTTTTGGTCTACTTGTCACGAACGTGATGCCCATATATATTGATCATGCCTAGATATTCTCATAAGTATTCACTTTTCTATCAATTGCTCGACAGTAATTCGTTGACCCACCGTAGAATTCTGCTATCATGAGAGAAGCCACTAGTGAAACCTATGGCCCCCGGGTCTATTCTCAACATACCAATCTACAATCTACTTTACTTTACCATTTTTACTTTCTATTCTTATATCCAAAAATACCAAAAATATCAAACTATCTTATCTATCAGATCTCACTTTCGTAAGTGACCGTAAAGGGATTGACAACCCCTTATCGCGTTGGCTGCGAAGTTCTTATTTGTTTGTGGAGGTGCAAGGGACTCACGCGTGGTCTCCTACTGGATTGATACCTTGGTTCTCAAAAACTGAGGGAAATACTTACGCTACTGTGCTGCATCACCCTTTCCTCTTCGAGGGAATATAATGCAAGCTCGAGAAGTAGCAGTAACGAACAACAACGCATTTAGATCAAATTTATCATGTTTGTTCTCATCCCACACACGTACAGCTTTTCCATTCCACAACTATAAGAGTTCTTCAACTAATGGCCTTAAGTACACATCAATGTCGTTGTCGGGTTGCTTAGGGCCTTGGATGAGCACTGGCATCATAATGAACTTCCGCTTCATGCACAACCAAGGAGGAAGGTTATACATCCATTGAGTCACAGGCCAGGTGCTATGGTTGCTGCTCTGATCCCCAAAAGGATTAATGTCATCTAGTCCTAGACCAAAGTATACGTCCCTTGATTCACCTCCAAACTCCTCCCTGCTATACTTTCTCTCAATTTTTCTCCACTGCGACCCGTCAGCGGGTACTCTCAACTTTTCGTCTTTCTTACGGTCTTCTCCGTGCCATCGCATCGCCTTGGCATGCTCTTTGTTTTGGAAGAAACGTTTCATCCGTGGTATTATAGGACCATACCACATCACCTTGGCAGGAATCTTTTTCCTGGGGCGCTCGCACTCGACATCACCAGGGTCATCGCGGCTGATCTTATAGTGCAATGCACCGCATACCGGGCACGCGTTCAAATCCTCGTTCTCACGCCGGTAGAGGATGCAGTCATTAGGGCTTGCATGTATCTTCTGCACCTCTAACCCTACAGGGCAGACAGCCTTCTTTGTTTCGTACGTACTCTCGGGCAATTTGTTTTCCTTTGGAAGCATATTCTTTATCATTACCAGCAATTTTCCAAATCCTTTGTCAGATAAACCATTCTCTGCCTTCCATTGCAGCAATTCAAGTGTGGTGCCCATCTTTTTCTTGTCAGCTTCGCAATTCGGGTACAACAATTTCTTGTGATCCTCTAACATGCGCTGCAACTTCTTTGTCTCCTTTTCACTTGCGCAGTTTCTCTTTACATCGGCAATGTCCCGACCTAGATCATCAGCGGGCTCATCTGATGCCTCTTCTTCAGCTTCTTGCCGCATTGCCGGCTGAGCTTCTTCCCCCATTGTTGTACCATCGTATTCAGGGAACCCATGGCCAGGATAGCTGTCGTAGTCCTATTTTTCTTCATTGTCTTCAATCATAACCCCTCTTTCTCCGTGCTTGGTCCAAACATTATAGTGGGGCATGAAACCGGACTCAAACAGGTGGACGTGAATGGTTCTTGAGTTAGAGTAATTGTGATCATTCTTACAGCCATCACATGGACAAGGCATAAAACCATCTGCCCGCTTGTTTGCCTCAGCCGCATTCAGAAAAGTATGAACATAATTAATGAACTGGGGAGAGCATCGGTCATCGTACATCCATTACCGGCTCATCTTCATTACACAACACCGAAAATACCAAATTAATACAAGTTCATACATAAAGTTCATACATAAAGTTCATACAACACTCAAATGCAACATACAAATAACTCTCTAGCTAAAGCATTTAAATGCAACAACAAATGCGATCAAGATCGCAAGAAAGGTAACAATTGATCCAACAGCATAATGATACCAAGCCTCATTATCAATGGCATATTTTCTTATCTTTCTAATCTTCAAGCGCATTTTCTCCATCTTGATCTTGTGATCTTGACGACATCGGCAACATGCAATTCCAATTCCATCTTCTCCCCCTCAATTCTTTTCAATTTTTCTTTCAAATACTCATTTTTTTCTTTCAACTAAATTTAACCTCTCGACAATTGGGTCGGTTGGAATTTCCTGTTCACATAGCTCCTAGATAAAAAATATCTATGTCAACTTGATGGGCATAATTTGTCATGAACACAAAATGCAAAAAATAGTTTTAAAACAGAATATACCATATCCAAATCATAACACGGAAGAGGGCCGACGGGGACGGATATCAAAACCATGGCACTATGTATAACAAACAACGCACGGGTAAGATAATTATACCAGTAACTATATATCTAAATCACACAAACATTAATTTTTTTATATAAAAAAGATAAGAACAAGAGACGGTGCGGACGATCGACGGTGGTTAGGACGGAGACGGGAAGGCACTAAGTAAACCACACGTACATATGGAAACTAAGAGATATTTTGAGCTCAAACTGCATATAAATCAAATAAACTACCACATATAATTCCTCCCAAATTACTAAAACCCACAAATTAATGACAATATAAAGCATTGCAAGAGCTAATCTAGCAATGAGATGTGAAAGGACAAAGTTTCTTACCTTTGTGATCACTTGGATGGATGGGGTGCCTTCAAATCTTCACAAATTTTGGCAAAAATGGAGTGTGAGCTCGAGAGGAAGAGGGGAAGAACAGAGAAGGAGAGGGGAAAGGGGAAAAATAGAGGGAGCTCGGGAGTACGAAGGGTTTATGTAGGACGACCTTTAGTACCGGTTCGTGGCAAGAACTGGTACTAAAGGTGTTGGATGGGCCCCGGTCTGACAACATCCTGCCACCACTATCTTTAGTACCGGTCCGTGGCACGAACCGGTGCTAAAAGTTCGGCACGAACCGGTACTAACGAGACCGGCCCGCCTAGCCATTGGAATCAGCAATAATTTTCAAATTAGTGCCGGCTCATATCCAAACTGGGACTAATGAGCTGAAAATTTGACCATTTGTCTACTAGTGAATCCACACAAAACTTAACCGAACTTTTAGTGGCGAGGTTAGTGCATATGATCAATGAAATCCCATCATGTACTGCTCTAACATTATTGTATAATTGTGAACAAACATTACCCACTGTATACTATCACAATTATATGGCCCCAAGTCAAGGAGGCTTCAACAAGAATTCAAACATATGCAAATAATGAAGCTATAACAGCAATCTGTAAAAACTGGACAGTCTGTAGTAATCTGAACATTAATCATACTTCTGTAACTCTAAACATTCTGGCAAAATTAGGAAAAATCAACAATTTGCATAGCAAGACTTTTCAAGAAGTTTGAGATCCTTTCAACGTTCCAGTAAAAAATGTAAAATAGTGCACTACAGTCAAAGTTTCCATTTTTGCACCGCACAAACCAACAAGCAGTTTAATCATCCTAAAAGAAACTCTTGGCACTTTATTTTTATAATACAATGGAATTGTACAAGGGGATAATTATTTTTGTTGATAATTTTCTATAATCAAGGTTCACAAAGTTTCCATGGGCATGAACAAAGTTCAAGGCTAGCTCCGACTTTAACAATACTCGTCTTTCTCACTTTCGCTTTTCTATTTGAAAAAGTTTATGGTTCTCCTCTTTATTTATTTTTTGTTTTTTAACTTTATAAAAGCACGCAACAGAAATAAATGACGCTCTAAAACTTCCGGTTTTTCTCCCTGGCAGCGCTTTGTTTAAAGCCATCAAGCTAGGCATATAGTGCTCAAGTAATCGATCCACCCGGATCCCAAGTTATATCAAAAACAATTTTCATTAACAATGATTTGTTTTTTGAGTGCACTAGTGTTGTACATCTATTTTTTTGTGAGTAGTTGATATACATCTAATAGAATTTTTGGTCAGATTTGTAGCCCTATAGAGGCCATGTGATAGGCGTGCTCACCCAGCGGCATGCCCCAGCCCACATAGGTTCTACTTCTCAAAAAACAAAAAGCCCACATAGCTTCGCAGCCCAACCGAGCTCTGAGGACGCACGAATCGCTAGTGTTTTCCTTTTACAGCAAAATCGCTAGTATTTTAATCTCTCGTGTGATGCCTCGGTCGATCAGACACGTTCCATCGCCGCCCCCATGTGTTTCCCTGCTGGACGGATCGGACGTCTGGACATGCGACTCTCCAGATCATCTGGCTTAGGATTTTGGATCATCTTGCATCATAGGGGCAGCCCTCATATATTTTGTGACAGCAGGAGTAGCCCTCCTATTTCTCACTTCTGCTACATCTTCGCGACTGGTTGGACGGGTAAATTAGGTAATTTCTTTTGATCGTATCAACTAATTGTCCCTAGTTCTTTTGTATGGGACGGAATCAGCAAATTGATGATATTAAATTGAATTATGCTAGTCAACTTTTGTTTCATATTTACTACCTCCATTCCAAAACATAAGATGTTTTGGTAGACTTTTGTTGGTAGAGAAACAAAAAATACAAATCCAAGATGCGCGGCATTTGGCTTGTTTTGAGGGTTTTTTTAGTTAGTGTTCTTTAGCGTTATTTATAGCCACTTAGTTTTAGCACTAGGCTTCGTGAAATCCTGGCCCCGCCTCTGGTGAAGCTAGTAATTATCAACTAATCTCTTTGTGTTAGAAGCAGTGTGCTGCATTCATGACGGGCTGTCACGGCCTGATTTTTGGCCCTTTCTTTTTCTTTTATTTTTCTGAGGTTTTTGGTGGAGTTTTCTTTTTTCGTGGCTTTGTGGTCTGGAAACTGAAGAAGATGCCCTCTTCTTTCTTTCTAGAGTGGCTTGTCATACCCAAATAATTCCATAGACCTTTGCATTTTCATCCTAGCCCAAATCCCAATATTCTTTTATTGGGAATATTCCTTTTTCTATCAAAGGAATAACCATGTCTGCCCTAGGATGTGAAGGAACCTATATTTCAATCACTCCTAAAATTACCAAATAATTCTCATAAATTTTTTGGGTCATATCTTCATCAAATATGGCAAAACTTTTCCTTGCCATATTCGAAAATAATCCTCCAATATTCATTTTCCTACTCTGCCCTAAATGGCACTTTGTGAAAGAAGTGCTATTTTCCTTTTCCCAATTGTTCTCACACTTCTAGGACGTCTTTTACTGTCCATATCTTTGCCACATGCAAAAGTTCAACCTCATTTGCTTAGCAGTTATTTAATTATGATTTTCCAAAGTTCCTGCCTAGAAAGAAACTTTGTGAAGGACGTACAAGCTAGGCATATCCAAATGAGATGCAATTTTTCATGGTACTCAATATCATCATATCATAGCTCTCGACCAAAGTTTAGCTCTTGTAATGCCTCCATGTGAGGTCATCTTAGATTCTTTGATTCTGTCCAAACTTTGAGTTTGTGAAGAAAGTATATTTTATCTTGCTCCATTAAGGCTGAAAAATTTCCTGGACCTTCTCCTATCCATATAACCTAGATCCACCATTTTTGGGCATATTCCATTTAGCCAATTTTTCTCTTGAATTTTTGCAAGTTTCTGGTCAGTGGAAATGCTTGTGAAGCAAGTACCTTTTTGGTTTATCCAATTGGTATGAAACCTTTTGCAGCATCTTCATATGACCAAATAACTCAGCACTGCCCAAGTTGAGCTTAAGTTGATACAACATGTGAGAGCATCATCATGATCTTCATTATGGACCAGATTACTTAGTTATAAAGCAACTACATTAATTAGTGGTCCAAATACCTCCAAACTTTCCAGGACCGTAGTCCTTCCTATCCTAATCATCCGAGACAACACCATCTTACCCAATCATGTCCCTGTTGATCACCAGTACTCATCCAAAACTGATCCCATCGATCCAGTGCACCTCTTCTTGACCTATCGCTTTCCACAGCCTCAGTGATGCAAATGCCAAATCACTAGAAAAAGTTTCCCTGCCTGTTGCGTCCCCTCCTTGCCGTTCATAGTGGTGACCACCACCTTGGCATGTCATCCGTGTGCTCTGGTGCCTCTGTCCTCTTCTCCCTCTTTGTGCGTTGGTTCCCTTGGCGCCTAGCCATGTCCAGAGTCCTCCCCGAGCCGTCGCCGTCCCTCTGGAGCCCTTTCCCCCTCCATCCGTTTCCTCATCGACGCTAGCCACCGCTCGCCCACGGACGACCAGTGGAGACTTTGGCTCGGAGCTCGCTCATCTCTTCTTCCCCGTGCTCCCTTGGCCGCCTCTGCCACCGTGAGCTTCTACCTGTTCCTCCCCGTCGTCTACCTCCGAGATCGAGCACGAACCGCCTCTCCCCCGCCTATTTATTGCCACCCCGAGGCCGCTAGACCTCACCACTCGCTTCACCTCGCTCTCAGGAGCCCGCCCCACTTCTTCCCCGAGCTGAAGCTGCTCTCCTCGCCTTCCTCTGCCGCCATGGCCGCCGCCCCCTCCGGCCTAAATTCGCCCTACGCCGAGGCCCTCCCTCACTTCCACCAGCACCAGGGACCTCCATCCTCACCCTGGAGCCACCCCAAGCCCTCTTCTCCTTCTACGATGGCCGTTTGCCAGGACCTGGACTCCGGCCGAAGCCCTTCCTCGCCGTGTACCACGTTCGTCTCCACCTCGAGCTCCTCGGTGTCCGTATGGTGCGGGGATGGGTGCGCTCGCTCTCCAGGTCACTCTGGTGGCCGAGGAATCGCCGGAGATGGCCGGAGCAGCCCAGGCAAGCAGCAGCGCCGGCGGTCCTCCTCTGCCCTGCATGCGGCGTCGAGGAAGAAGGAGGAGGAGCCGGAGAGAGAGATGTCAGCAGCAGGCCCCACCTGGCAGTGAGTCAGCGCCCGGCCCACCTCCACGCGGGCCCCGCGTGTCATTCTCCGGCGTTGACCCCGGGCAGCCAGCGCGGATAATGGACGGGCCCCACCCTGCGGGACCCGCACGTCAACGAGAGAACCCCTACCACGTTAGATTAGTGGAAGCGCAGTTTATAGAAGACGTTTTCGAACTTGGAAAGCGTATTCTCTCTTAACTGTGGCTAAAAGTGCGCTTTCCTTTAGAGGAAATGTATTCCCACGAATACGCTTTCAGTTTTTCTATTTTGGCCTAGTCTGTAAATATTTATATTACAGATAGGTCCTTGGCAGAAAAACTATCATATCTCTTTGCTCGTAATTCCGCTTGAGGTGAATCTAACGCTCACGTCTTCGTTTCGTCGAGCCCGTCCTGTTGGTTCCATTTTCACTATGGTTTGACATACTGAAAATGCACATTTTTCCCTTGCCCCTAATCAACCCCCTCCGAGAGAGAACATTTTCCGGCGATTCTTTCCGCGATCTTTTCACACTACTTCCCGGAGCCTTCTTCACCCCAGGCAAGCCACAACCACCATTTGCATGATAGTCATGCAGAAGCATTGGTTTTCAACGCGAATATTTAATAACTGTTTGTTTGCTTTACTGCTGCTGTCATTATTTCGGTTGTGCTTATGGATCGGTGTTTACCGTCATTCTATGTTCTTATGCACCTGGTTATTATGTTCTACTTTCTAGTATTACTTTCATATGACATGTTTGCTAGTAGTACATGTTGATGTTGTGATGGTATTTGAGGCATGATTGTCGTCTGTTTCGAGTACCGTTGTTACGCATGTTCCTTTGCATCCCTTTGATTAAACACTTGCATGATAGTTTTATCGTTATGTTATTGCCTGATATTTATTGTTGATGCTTGTGGTCATGTTATGCTGTGAGTAGTGTTCTAGTTGTCATATTCTTGCTCGTCAGTATGCCATGCTCATCTGGATAAATAGTTAAATGTTGTTGTTATGCTCGTTGATTTTCATCCACCCCCATGCTTATGTTGATATCATGTTCATGCATTGTAGTTGCATCATGCTATTTTTATCATGGCTCAGCATATTTCATTCAAGTTTAACCGGATTAAATTGAACTTGAACAATTGTTGGCTGAGTCATTTTGCCACCAAATCAAGCTTTTTCCAACTCATCCACGCATACCTTATGGGGAGGTCTTAACTCGGTCCTTTGTTATGCCTCTCACCGGTGCCTCCCGCGAGGGAAGGTTATGGGCGCGCGCTACCCTGATCAGGTAGGCGGACATAACCTTGTGTGCTCCTTTTTGTTTTTATTAATTCTTGTCCCTGTTTGGGACCGTTTTGCCACGACGGTGGCCGTTGGTGTCTTTGGTAGACATGGGGCCACCCAAGACCTAGCCCTGAGAGGGACATGGTCGGAGTGGCCGGGAGAGTGGCATGACAAAGGGAGGATTTCGTCGGAATCTTTTGGTCCGCACGTATGGGAGTGCGAGGCCAGGGTTCCGTAGTGTGGGTAAAGTGCGCTACCTCTGTAGAGTGTGTGTGTTAAATCTATCGATAGCCGCGCCCGCGGATATGGGCCCAATTCGTGTCGGTCACACTGTGGGTCAACAGTAATAGTAATAATAATATGATTAATAAAAACCCTGGTTCGATGATGAAAGAAGTTGGTTGATGCTTATGTGATTGTGAGAGGATCATAGTGGTATCGTGAGTACCAATTGTTGGATATTTGGGATGTTATGCGAGAGTCAATGGTAAAGGTCAAGCTCCTTGTGGTCATAAATGATTACTACGATATTGTTAATACCAAGCTTGATTGGATCCTGAGATGATCGTGCGACGTCCGTGCTGGTAAGTGATGCATGTGCTGGTTACGAGGTAACCGAGAATAGTAAGTTGGTGAATGATATTGTCATCATCTTGCATGCTAGTATTATCATGTTCGTATTATTCTAGTTGTATCATGTTGTACATGCCATGTTGTTCTAACAGTATCATGTTAATCATTGCTTAATAATCTGTAATTGCCATGCTATTGTTTGTCTTGATTGATTTGGTTGCTGTGAGCTTGCAAGTATATTCAATGTACTGACCTGGCGTGTCATGCCAGTTTTTCAGGTCATGCCGGATATGATTGTGTGTTTTCCATGGATTCCTTGTTTGCGAGCTAGGATAAGCGTTCCAGCCAGAGTCCCTGCGGAGTGGAGTTCACCACCGCCGTCGCTGTTCCGCTTCTAGTTGCCATTCCGCTGCCTAGTGTTGTTCTGCTGCTTGCATGGAGCAAACGTGGCACGCGCAGTTTTGTCGTGCCGATGTAAACCCTTGTACCCACACTACTAGGAAAAGGGCTCTAGATGGAATTGACACTAATGGCGCACCAGACATGCGGTGCGCCATTAGTATATACTAATGGCGCACCATGTGTTGGTGCGCCATTAGTATCCAAATACTAATGGCGCACCGTTGACGTGGTGCGCCATTAGTAACAATTTTTTTTTCATTTTTTTCTCAAAACTACTAATGGCGCACCAGTGGATAGTGCGCCATTAGTAGTTGATACTAATGGCGCACCGTGGGAGTGGTGCGCCATTAGTAGTTCAACTTACTAATGGCGCACAACTCCCACGGTGCACCATTAGTATTATTTTTTCATATTTTGTTTTTATTTATTTTATTTTATTTTCAAAAAATACTAATGGCGCACCGTGGGAGTGGTGCGCCATTAGTAGTTGAACTACTAATGGCGCACCACTCCCACGGTGCACCATTAGTAACTTGGCCATTACTACAACCCC
>LR738713.1:870346523-870366525 GCA_902687465.1 Secale cereale
CAGTTAAAAAATAAATAAAAGAAAATGATGTAAATGTCAAAAAATAAAAGAAAATAAGTTTCCCATGTGATATGTGGTCTACTTGTTGGGAAAATTTACAAATATGAATTTTGACTTTATTTGCAAAATATCTCTGGAATTTAGTAAAACGGGTATAACTTTTGCATACGAACTCGGATTAAAAAGTTTTTTATATGAAAAATCATCTACTCGAAAAGTTACATCCGATTTTAACGGGACATTTTCAAAATCCCCAAAAACATAACAGAAAAAAAGTTACGGGGCTTTTAAGATCTATAGGCAAAAAATTCAAACTTACTAGTGGCACACCGTTTGCTAGGTGCGCCACTAGTAACAGAAAAAAAAATATAAAATTTTCGAAAAAAAAAATTTATAATTTTTTTTCCAAAATATGATACGTAATATGACCGGGAAGTTTGAAAATATATTTTCAAAATTTCATCATACTCATGAACATTAACAAACTCCTAGACATCAAGAAGGGTTAATAGGATTGATATGATAGATATATCAACAAGTGCGTGTGAAGTGAGCTGGTGCTGGGGTTGGATAGAACTACGAAGTTAAGCGTGCTCGGGCTGGAGTAGTGTGAGGATGGGTGACCTGATGGTAAGTTTGACCACAGAGTGCGATTTGACTTGAGATTAAGCAAATTGACCCCATATTAAGCCATAATGTTATGTAGTGCGCCATTAGTATGCCTAAGCATTTGGGTATAGATGGCCCCCTGCGAGGCATACAAATGGCGCACCATGCACTATATTAATGGCGCACCACTGGTGCGCCATTAGTAAATAATACTAATGGCGTGCTACTAATGGCGCACCAGTAGTGCGCCATTAATGGGCAAAACCGGTGCGCGATTAGTAGCCCTTTTCCTAGTAGTGCCACATAGATTGTAATAAAGAGCTGGTTTGATCTATGCTAAGCAGTGTCGTATTACAGAAGACTTCTCCTCGATCTCTTGGCTGGAATACGGGGCGTTCTGGTTTCTTTGAGCCGGGGTGCCACAGGCTTGGTATAAGAGCATGTTTGGTTGTAGGATACCCTAGCCCGCGCGAACGTTAGAATGCGGTAGTATAGAGTTTGGCTGGTTTGTTGCACTTGATTGCTGCATTTGTTTGTTGCATAGCATGCATATAGATTATTATCTTGTCGCTAATGGTTAATCTTGTGAGTATAGGTGGCATCTGTTTCGATCCACTACCTGCACCCTCCTTCTTTGCATGCCTGCTCTTCGGCGTTCGGTGTTATCTCTGTCCCAGCAAAGTGATGCCCTGGTGCCAAATGTTACAGACACCATTTGCAGGAGTTATGCTCCAGTATCGCGTTGATATCTTTTCGCCACCCACCCATATTATTTCGGTGATAGACCTGCCTCTATCCCAAGTTGTGCCATCCATCTCATCCCTTCGGCAACCCTTGCTGATTTTAGTTATCAGAAAAGGGCAATGCCAACCAACCCAGCTTTCCACCGCTATCCTACCTCGTTATCCTAATTCTTTGGACATGTACGGTTCCTTCCATAGGCTTGATGATGATGTGGTCGTGACTATGTTTCTCGCTACATGATCACCAAGTCCGTCCGCGCCTCCATATTAATCCAGTTCCAAACGGTGTTCAGCCAACACTTGGTGTAGCCTCGGTTACGCCAACTCCTCCCACACGCAGATTCACTTTCGTGCACACCGCTACAGCATATTAGACCGCAATACCGGAGTTTTCGCGAAATTTGTGTGCTTAGGTATGCATGCATATTATTGTTGTGAATAGCATTAATGTGTGTTATTGCTTGATTATTTATATTGTATGTATGCTTGTGTTCTTTTGTTTTAGTCATTTCTTTTGCTTCTTTCTTTGGGCCTTCAGTGTGGCATTATTTTCCCCTTATTAAACTTGCTCGTTAACCGACACCGGACCAGAAGAATCAGCAAGAAATTCTGATACTTGGAAGCTCAGATAAACAGAATGAAGTTATCAGCAGACTACAGTGAAAGTTGGAATATCTGGACTAAATGAAAAAGGAATCCTGGATGGACAGTCAATATCATTAGCGTGCACTGCTTACAACAGTATAGATAACCAAGTTTGCCTCAGTGTGCACTCTTCATGACAGAAATGGTCAGATTAGCAAGAATATAAACTATGTGCAAGACCAACAGTGCAGTTTCAGTCAAAGGTTTGATTCTTCGTCGAGGATGATCCTGAAACATGATGTACCTGGAAGAAAGCAAGAATGTGCCATATACTCATAACGGAGGATAGTCCAGTAAAACCCCGGTACATATAAGAAATCAACAACATTAATATTAAGATGGTATGCATATGTGGTAATCGGTCTGCATATTACAATGAGAAGCTTCTGCAGCACGAAACCCAGTCTTCCTCAGCAAGATACTCTCGATGGTTTCCATCATAAGCCATCCAATCATCCTCAGGATGGCACTGGTGCAGAATAGTACATTGTGAAGTGAGAGCAGATGGCAGAATCAGATCCGCTACAGTTGGTCAGATGCAAGAACCCGTCAAAATACAAGTCTGCCTAGGGAATCAGATCCTCGGATATATGTGAAGGTAGCCAGATATACACCTTAGTGTGACAAAGGACTATGAGGATTGTTGACAACACTGAGCTCTATACAAGTACCGGTGAACCTGGAATATGATCTTGATGAGCCCTTGTCTTCTTTTCTCCGGGTTCAGATGATCATTTCCCTACGGTTAAAACTTGAGAGACGATGAACCTGCAATTTGAATGATGCTACCATGTCGGGAGATCAGGATAAAAGTACGCCTGTCAGAATATTGCACCCGACAGAACCTATTGTCACACGAAGAAGCAATCACTACAAGAAATATGTCAACTAGTGACCTTCTGTCAGTGACCCTGGAAGAATTGGTCATAGATCTATGCCATTTCAGACCAATTGGTCAAAACTATTCGGGGGGCTCCAAACCTAAACTATAACGACCATTTTGGTCAGAAAGGTCGTAATTTCCTTACAAAAAATGGTCATAAAGCAGATAGCACTGGTCCGCTGCCTTATTTGTAGCTGATCATGACCAATATAGATGGTCATAACCTTGTAAATTGTGGTGGATTGCTACGACTAGGCGCCACCTCATCAGTTTTGCCTATGTGTCATGTCCATGTGGCAGTTTTTGCCCTAGGTTGTGAAGCAACCTATATTTCTGTCATTCCCAAAATTCCCCAAAAAATCTCATAATTTCTTTGGGTCATATCTTCGTCAAATATGTAAAAAAACCTTCCTTGCCTAGTTCAAAAATAATTCAAAAATATTAATTTTCCTATTCTGTTCAAAAAAACACTTTGTGAAGGAAGTACCACTTTGGCATGTCCAAATGGTATCCATTTTCTACAGTGCTTTCCTATGCCCAAATAACTATCCTCCACCAAATGCTAGCTCAATCCATTCATTATTTTGAGCCCAGCTTCTACATTCGTATTTATGTCTAGTGTGTTACTTTGCAAAGGAAGTACCACCTAGACTCCTCCTTTTGAGCTGAAAATTTGTGAAGACGGCCTTCTTAGTAACTGATCATCGTCAACCAAAACTCACACCCATTAGCCATGTGCATTTCCCGTACCGCTAATCAAACACTTGGCTGCTAATTCATGTTTGAGCATCGATCGGTCTCCTCGTGAGAATCTTATGTTGTAATTTTCTTCCTAACACCTACCTGGGGAGTGCCCAACCCACTAGACATGCCTAGGCTGCCCAGAACACATGGCAACGCCATAGTCACGTGGTGACCACGCGGCGGGCATGCGAGTTTACGCGCTCTAGAGTTGGGGCCCTCGACCACCGCCCAAACCTCGACGTATCGGCACCAAACCATGCATTTATGATTAAATAGGTACTTATGTATCTCGAAATGATTTTTGGAAAAAATAAATAGCAAACTATGAGGCAGCTGCAGTTCAAATTTGACCCGCTTCCAACCGAATCGGCGGAAATTTGTCTTTTCCATGAGAGGTGGATCAAAACTTTTTACACCCAACAATTTTGTCAATTGTGCATTAAATATGTCCTAGTATTTTAGAAAATTGATTTGGTCCAATTTTGCAACAATTATTTGGGAGGTCCTTCACAAAAAACCCTCCTTTTGGGCACTCGAAAAATGGAAAATAATTTTTTCGTCCAAAGAAAATGAAAACTTCCTTAGACAATATTGTTTGCCATTCCAATATGCACCCTTGTGCACAATATGAGATCATTTGAACAAACTATGCCATGAATGTGGCCATAGGATTGATCATTTGGCTTGAAAGCCATGAATCTTCACGCATGATAGCTCATTTTTGAGAACACTTTTTTAAAAGAATTGTCGTATTACAAGTTTATTATTTTTCCTGGTAACTTGGTCATATATAATGACACAATGCGAAGGTTTTCCAATTTTTTGATTTTTTTGATTATTTTATGCCCGTTTCAAAATGCAGTCAAAACGGCGGGAATGACCGTTCCTAGCTAGTGGTTGAATATTGGTATTTTTTTGGTGTTTCTATGATTAAATAGATACTTATGTACCTAGAAATGATTTTTTTTAAATAAAGAGAAAACTACAAGGCATCTACAGTTCAAATTTGACCCACTTCCAACTGAATCGGCCGAAATTTGTCTTTCTCACGAGAGGTGGATCAAAACTTTTTACACCCAACCATTTGGTCAATTGTGCATTAAATATGGCCTAGTATTTTATAAAAATTATTTGGTCCAATTTTGCAACAATTATTTGGGAGGTCCTTCACAAAAAAACCTCCTTAGGCAACATTGTATTCCATTCCCAGATGGAAAAATGGAAAATGAATTTTTTGTCCAAAGAAAATGAAAACTTCCTTAGGCAACATTGTATGCCATTCCAAGATGCACCCTTGTGCAAAATATGAGATCATTTTAACAAACAATGTCATGAATGTGGCCATAAGAATGATCATTTGGCTTGAAAGCCATGAATCTTCACGCATGATAGCCCGTTTCTGATAACACTTTTTAAAATAATTTCCGTATTACAAGTTTATAATTTGTGCTGGTAACTTGGCCACATATAATGACACAATGCGAAGGATTTCCAATTTTTTGATTTTTTTTTCGATTTTTTATGCCCGTTTCAAAATGCTGTCAAAACGGCGGGAATAACCGTTCCTAGCTAATAATTTTTTTTGATGTTTCTCTGATTAAATAGATACTTATGTACCTACAAATGATTTTTGGAAAAAACAAAGAGCAAACTACGAGGTAGCTACAGTTCAAATTTGACCCGCTTCCAACTGAATTGGCCGAAATTTGTCTTTTTCACGAGAGGTGGATCAAAACTTTTTACACGCAACCATTTGGTCAATTATGCATTAAACATGTCCTAGTATTTTAGAAAATTTATCTGGTACAATTTTGCAACAAATATTTTATAGGTCCTTCACAAAAAAACTCATTTTGGGCACTCCAAAAATGGAAAATGAATTTTTCGTCCAAAGAAAATGAAAACTTCCTTGGGCAATATTGTTTGCAATTCCAAGAAGCACCCTTGTGCACGATACGAGATCATTTCAACAAATTATGTCATGAATGTGGCCATAAGATTGATCACTTGGCCTGAAAGCCATGAATCTTCGCACATGATAGTTCATTTCTGAGAAGACTTTTTAAAAATAATTACAGTATTACATGTTTATTATTTTTTCTGGTAGCTCGGTCACATATAATGACACAATGCCAATTCAATTTTTTTTGAATTTTTTATGCCCGTTTCAAAATGCGCTCAAAACGACGGGAATGACCGTTCCTAGCTAGTGGTTGAATCTTGGAATTTTTTTGGTTTTTCTTTGATCAAATAGATAATTATGTACCTAGAAATGATTTTTGGAAAAAATAAAGAGAAAACTATAAGGCAGCTGCAGCTCAAATTTGACCCGCTTCCAACTAGATCGGCCGAAATTTGTCTTTTTCACCAGAGGTGGGTCGAAACTTATGACACCCAACCAGTTTGTCAATCATGCACTAAATATGGCCTAGTATTTTAGAAAATTGATTTGGTACAATTTTACAACAAATATATGGTAGGTCCTTCACAAAAAAAAACTCATTTTGGGCATTTGGAAAATGATTAAAAATAGCTAGAAAGATCAGAAATGCATACAAATTGGTACTTACCCATAAAATGTGGTCTAACTCTAGTGAAAATTTGTATGGTGCCCTTTTGCAAAATATTTTTGGTAGCTACTTCACAAAATCCCTTCAGGACTCTTCCCACGGAACGATGACATGGCGCCCATCCATCCATCCATTCATCTCACCATCCCACATCCATCCATCCATCCATTTATCTACAGAAAAAAAAGGAAAAGAGATACCCCCACCGCAGCCCAAACCCTAGCTCACATCACAGCCCTTCCCCCATCGCACCCCTCCTCCCCCATCTCCTCGCCGCCATCTCCCGATCCAATCTCTCCCCGCCGCCTCCCGATCCAACCTCCCACCACCGACCTCGCCGTCCACCGCCGCCGACCTCGTCCCTCCCTCCCATCACAAACCCAATCCCCAACACGAGCCGCTCTCCTAAGTGCGTCGAGCCGCCACAACCGCTGATTCATCCCTCTGCATCGCTCGCATCTAGCCACGCCATGGCCTCTTATGTCGCCGGATCTCACCTCCACCAGTCCATCGTCGCGCCGATGAGGGTGCCACCACCGTGCGGGCCCCGACCCTGCACCCCATGGCGGTCGGAGACAATGGTGGGGAAGGGCCCGATCCCCTGAAGAATCCTCCTCGTGGTCCACTGACGAATCCTCCTTGCGGTCTCCTCCGCTGCACTCAACATCTCGGCGGCGACGAGCCCATCGCGTGGCTTGCGGTGCCAGGGCATCGGGATCGACGGGAGGAGTGGGAGGACCCGGGCTAGCAAATCCGCCACATGGCGACGGCAAGGCTATGATTCGTGTCGCCATCCTCCCTCCGCGGAATCCTCATCCGACACTGCCCCGCCGCCGGCGTGCCCGCGCGCGCGGTCTCAGGTTCCTCCTTCCTGCCTCCTGCCCCCGGTGTAGGTGTAGCAATAGCTAGAGTTGTCCCGCGTGGTGATGTAAAACTTCGAGATCGGACGATTTGGTGATGCGATTCTGATGCGTGGTGGTCGCTCTCCTAGTTAGATTAGGGGTTACGATTAGTGATTCCCACCAGTGGGCTGGGCGCTGAGCTGCTGGTGTTATTTGGCTAATTCATTGATCACTTGTGGACCTCTGTTGTTTGTAAACTGAGAATCGTTGGTGGACCTCTATTTTCTGACGAACTAATTGTTGATATTTTCTCTTAGGAGACTGTTCTGAACCTAAAGGAGAAGATAGTTGATGTCGCCGAGATTCCTGTGGAGCAGCAGCGGCTGATTTTTAAAGGATGATCACCTCTTGTCAGAATACTGTATCCTTTTGTTTGCGCATTTTCTGTCGAGGCTATGAAGTCATTACTGAACCATCTGTATCTCCACATCAGTTATTACATTGATGAGTCATACCGAAGTTTTTGTCCTATTGAAGCTGCTTAGAAATACGAACGAGAACCTCAAATCATTGGAAGCTTTTGGTATGCATTTATCAAGTTCTGAGTTGTTCACTAATAACTGTCGGAGACTGTAGATCTCGCCGAAGATTACGTGCAATAACAGGAGGTTGTCATTGGTTATTGGTTTCTATCATTCACAGCATGATTTGTTGTCGTCATTTTTTTTCTTGTGACCTGCCATTTGTATACCTGTTCATCTTACACTTCAATGGATGCATTTTAAGTTGTTATCCTGCCACATTTATCCATGTATTGTATTAATTGCTCTGGTCACAACTATTGTCGTATATATGCATCCTTGACAATCTGAAGACCTGGAAGACGGATATACACTGCATTTGGTGGCTCAACGCACAACTTAGGGCCGACATTCCTCTGAGACATCTGAAGCAAGCCCCAATGCTAATGGTAAGTCAGATATTATCCCAATGTTCTGTTTACTCTTAATATAGGTCTATTAGTCACCAATACTTGCCTGCTATGCTATAGTAGACCTTGTTCATATTTATTAGCTAAGTTTGCTTGTCCTTGGTATCTATATGCATACCATTTGTATTTCAGGCTTTCTCTAAAATGAAATAATATGTCTATTAGTCACCAATACTTGAGTTAATCTAACTCCTTTCCTGCTATGCTATAGTAGGCCTTGTTCATATTTATTAGCAAAGTTTGCTTGTCCACAGTGATCCATATACATGCCATTTGTGTTTAATGCTTTATCTGAAATGAAATAACAAGGTTCACACTCCATCTAGTAGGAGTATTTTATATGTTGTTCATTTCTTTGTTAATTACTGTGCTACTCCCTGCTCCTGTATTCTATTAGCACCAAGTCTGCCTTGCCTGTTTATTATATACTTTATTCTTCTTGCTGGAGTACTAGAAGAGTAGTACTATCTTGCTACTGGTGACACTCCATGGAGTACTCACTGTTAATTTATTCCGAGTGGCCATAATTCCCTTCCTAGCAGCACCACAGAGTACCACCTGCTCTCTTGTATCACCCATAACAACAATTTACTAGCAGTATGTGTCTTGGGTACTATCTAGGCCCCTTCTACAACTACACCTAGTTACTTGTGTGTATCCTATTACTTACTAGTTAGTACACATGTGTAGTAGTACTGTACTATAATCTTCTTCCTCAACTACTACAATAGTACTTGTAGTAGTGGTGTCTTAGTGCAAGTGACAGTTTATCGAGTTTATTAACTCCAAATGAAGTGAACTGGGCATAATTCTCTAGATGCGGTACATAGTGCTATCTGTTTCCTTGCCTCACCAACAAAATGTACTAATATGTCTCTTGTGACACGCTAGGTCGATTCTACGCCTTTGAGAAACCTGTAGTACTTGTATCTCTGCATGTTTGAGCACTCGAGCAGTACTTCAAAATGGAGTAGCTTAATTCACTGAATTTGGTTGTAGTAATAGTTGATTCACTGAGAAGACTTAGTAATGAGTTGAAAATGTGATGATTTAGCTCACTTTCTTAATGTGATGCTGCTGCTGTACTCCATAAATTACTAAACATTTGTTAAAACTCCAAAAATACATCATTTGCTACCGGCCTATTAGTGGTAGTAGTATTTGCTACTGGAGTATTTAGAGATTAAGTTTCCTACTCCAAATTTTGTATGTTTTTGATGTGAAACGCTTATGCATGACTAAGTGTTCAGTTGATCCAATTTCGAGTCTGCACTTCTGTATGTTTTTTATGTGAAACATTTATGCATGACTAAGTGCTAAGTTGATACAATTTCTTTGGTAGACAAGCAAGGAAATATGTATTAACTTTCCTGAAAGTAGACAAGCATGATAATTCTGTTCAATTCTAATTTCTTTTGTAGTCAATTCTGTTGAACTGATTTCTGAATATTTCTGATGTGAAACCATCTACATCAGCAACACTTTGCATGACTAAATGCTAGTCAGTGATGATATCTGCATTCGTACTGTTTGGTACTATTTTATGTAGTTATGCGAATTGCATGTTTATTTGTATCCATTTGACCTTTTCACAATTAACTTAAGTTTGGATTTTCATGTTTATTGTCACAACCTTCCGGGAAGGCACGAGTGAGCCTACATGCCCATTGATGCGTACCTTTTGTCAGTTGGACCATCTACTTTAGCTTTCTGATGTGAAATCATATCTTAACCCTTAGAACTTGCATGACTAGTAGATCGATGGTGATATCTGCACGCATATTGACTTTACTGTTGCTCTCCGGCGGAAATTTCCCCCTTATGTAATGAGTTCATCTTGAATTGCATCTACCCATGAATGAGAATTGTACATACTATAATTTTCAGTTTTAACTAGGCTGAAATGTGCATGTTTTATCTTCTCAGCATTGTTCTTATTTACTTGCAAGTTTTTATTATGCAAGGTTCAGTCATGCCGTCTTTTCTTGTACTGCATGTTAATGTCATAAAAAATGCTCACACCAAGTTTGTGAACTGTGACCAGGTACCAGAGGCTGACCAGGTACTCCATTGGCATCTCTAGCTCCCACATGTCGCCCCTGGGCTGGAGCGCCCTCGTGGGCGATCGGCATCCTCCTGGTGGCGCCGCTCCTCACAAAGTGTTAAGTTGGATTACCACCTCATGTTGATGGCCTTGTTTCTAAACATTTAATAATGTTTATTTTTGGTGATCTAATATTGTTTAGGTTGTTGCTACTGTGATGGAAGATCAGAAGAGGCATGGACATGTGCACCACATCTTTAGTTGATTTTGCACCATGTTTTAGTGCTTGTGTATCTGTTTTTGCTTGTAAGCACACTTGTATGTGCTTGTGTATCTGTTTTTGCTTGCTTTAGTTGATGTTGGACGTGAAGTCTTGTATGTGTTGTAGTGTGTATTTGGATGAATGATTTTTGAATTTAATCCTTTAATTGAAAGAATTATTGAGTGTTTGCTGTTCAAATGTGTAAACTCGAAATCAGTGAATAAAAATACCAAATGTTTTATTGGACCAAATAATATATGGGATCTAAAAAGGCTACAGCCCAAATAATAGTGGACTGGATCATTGTGCATTTCTGGAAAATCTGAACGAAAAGGCCTAATGAAATGGTTTGCAAAAGTGCCATGGCCCAGAAAATAAAAAAGGCCGAATTGTAGGGTGTGGCCCATGAAGCCGACCAGAATTAACAAGGAAAAATAATAATTAACGGGCTGAATTAATGGCTCGGCCCATATAGACACCTAATTGTACCGGGCCGATCTTATCAACGACCTTTTCAATTGGTCGCGATTTTTCCACGTCAGATTGCCACGTCGGATCCGACATGGACTGGCCAGACAGCTAGCGACCAAAACAGAAGGTCATAGAATCAATGACCTTTTTTTGGTCTTAAACGTCTTTGACCATTCCACAAGAAAGGTCGTTAATTTTAGTGTCGGGGGAAACTGTCCGCCACGAACACCTATGGGACCGGAGCCCCTTGTCTGTGCGGTACGAGGGCGGAGGGAGCACAAAGAGCAGATCGAAGCAAACACGCGGGCAGTTTTACCCAGGTTCGGGCCGCACGGATGCGTAAAACCCTACTCCTGCTTGGTTGTGTATTGAGTTGAGCGCTCGGGGGCTTGAAGAAGCAGCTACACCGTGCGTGAGAGTAATCTAGGTTTCGAACCCCCTCCACGTTGTGCATGGGCCTCCTTTTATAGTGCAAGGGGTCACCGACAGGTGTCAACGTAGGAGAAAGGGGTAAAAAAGTAAAAGAGGTGGTAGTTGTAACAGTGCGGGAACAGTGGAGCTACAGTACAGAACAGTGGTCTATACCTACTTTAACAGTGGGGGACAAGGGCATTTAATGCCCGTCGCCGTCGACCCCAAAAGCTCCCGCCTTAGCGTCTCCTTCCGCCACGGCGACGGATTTATCGCCGTGGAGTGCCACCGTGTACCCCAGGCTGCACAGCCATCCGCCACGCGTCCCTGGATAGGCCCCAGGGCGACGCGTGGGCCGATGAGCTGGAGCGCGGGCACACAGCGCAGCCTTCCCGGCAAGTACCTTGCCGGGGCCTTGATCTTGCTGGGCCCGGGAACTTGCCGCTCCCCGGGCCCCTTGCCGGGGCGCGCATAGCGCCGAGGCGTTGTCTTCCGATGTCCCTGGCAAGTTCCTCTTGCCAAGGTCTTGTGTTAGTGGAGCAGTCTTGAGCCTGGCATGGCCTTCCCGGCAAGCTCCTCTTGCCGGGGTCTTGATCTTATGTCTTGTATACTTTGTTTTTGAATGGTTTAATAGGGGGCAGGAAGGTCTCCGGCGAGCATGCAGTAAACCTTGCCGCGGGAAGCTGCAACTGCCCGTGCACAAGTTGGGGTACTGGGGTACCCCTACCTTAGTACACCGACAGGAGCCCCCGGGCCTGGGCCACACACGGTGCCGAGCGCTGTTGGGCCAGGCCCAAAACAGTGCACGGGCACCAGCGGCCCGCGGCGCGCCGAATCCACTTCCATATCCGCCGCACCCCACGGTAACGGCACGCGTCGATTGCGGCGCCGTGGGATGGGACGTGCCCACGATCTCTTAATGGAAAAGGCGAAACGCCCCCCACTCCCCATAAAAGCAGAGGTAGCGGGCGCGGTTCCCCTCCCTGTGCTCTCATTACGTCGTCTTCCACCTGCAAAAGATTCCTTCTTGCGCTCCGCCTCCACAGCTCCGCCGCCGCCGAGCTCTTCGTCCCCTTCCTTCCGCCGCGCCCGCCATGGCCCCAAAGACCGACAAGGCGAAAGCGGAGAAATCCAAGAAGGAGAAATCCGAGCAAGCGGCCAAGCTCATCGCTTACCGGAAGCGGCACGTCGTCTTCCCACCGAAGCTCAGCGTGCAAGAACTCTGGAACAAGTATTACTTGTTCTGGTCCAAGGGAACCGATGCGCATCCCCGCACGCGAGCATACCCGGCCGTCGCCAAGGACAACTATCCCGGCGGGTATCACTTCTTTGCTGCCTTTTTCCATTGTGGTCTCTGTCCTCCTTTCTCGAACTTCTTCTGTGATATCATGAACACATACGGTTTCCATCTGCTTGATTTCACCCCCAACGCCATTCTCACCATGGCCGTTTTCGCACATATGTGCGAAAACTTCATAGGAGTCCACCCCAATGTAGCCCTCTTTAGACACTTCTTCACCCCTAGAGCCGAGGCCGATGCCCCCCTCTCCGGAGGAATTTCTTGGGTCTTCCGTCTTAATAAGAAAGGGGCGTACTTGCCGGGGGAGCTCCGCGGCAAGTGGGAGGAATGGCGAGCGGAGTGGTGCTGGATTGTAGAAGACCAGCCGCAAGCCTTCACTGCGCCGCGCACAACGCCCATCGTGCGCGGCAGAGATTGGAGTGATCTAGACTCCGACGACGTCAAGCTCGACATCGCCCTCGTCCGGATTCTTCGTCTTCGGATGGCCCGGCTGTCAGTTGCCGAGGTGGGCGCAGATTTCCTCCGCCGGCGCATCGCCCCTCTCCAAGACCGGAAGAGGCCGGCCTGGGAGTACGGCGGCCCGGCAGACATCATGAGGCTGCGCCCCGGGCTCAATTTCAACTTCACCACTCTGGAGCTGCGCGGAATGGTACGAGAACTCTTCAAGTACGACCCGACGCACCCTGAGTGGTTCAGGACTCCCCGGGAAGTGGTGCCGCTCTGCAACAACGCCGCGAGGGACCGGATCCTTGCCATGATGCCGATGTGCGACTCGCATGGCTTGGACCGCTCGTGGATCGCCCCGAAGCCCATCGACGTCCTCAACTTCTACGACAACCTCGCCGAGGTGGCGAGTAACAAGGAGGACCTCAAGCTGCACACGCGGGACACCACCGACCAGGAAATCGCCTATATAGCTTCTCGGGCTGAGGAGGCCGCCGCAGCCGCGGCGGCAGGAGTTTTCGGGTTCTCGCCGGAGGAGGCGGAGGCCGAGGAGGCGTCCACCCAGGCGGAGGAGGCGGAGATCCGCAGGTTGCTGAACCTCCCACCCGACGCGCTCGCCGGGGTCCCCTCGTTGAGGCACTCCGGGATCCATGGGATCGCGACGGAGGCTGCGGCAATGGAGGGCACCGCCGGAGGGAGCAGAGGCGCCGCGAGGGGCGGAGGCGCCAAGGGAAAGAGGGCCGTAGCGCTGGATGCTGGGCCCAGCGAGCCGGCCGGGGCAGAGGAGGAGGAGGAGGAGGAGGCCGAAGACGCCGGCGGATCCACGGAGTTGTACGCCGACGACCTCTCCTCGTCGGAGAGCTCCCCGCCCCCGGCAAGCCCGAAGCAGTCCCCGGCAAAGCGCCTCCGCAAGGCGGCGACGGGGGAGAGGGCGCAGGCGCCCCGGCAACAGCCACCTCGGCGGGCGGCTCCCCGGGGGAGTCAAGCCGCGCCAAGGCCGTCCGGCGCACCAGCCGCAACGGAGGCGGCCCGTGCGCGGACCACGACGGAGGCGCCCCGCAGGCCGGCAGCGAGCCGGCAGGGGTCTTCTCGGAGCGGAGCGGCGGCTCCGCCCGCTCCTCGGGCGCCGGCAGCCACAGGGGCTGGGTCCTCGCAGCCCCCAGCCCCGGTGAACACCAAGCGCGCGAGGGAGTCTTCATCTTCCGCTCCTCGCGCCGACGCGCCCACGGTGGAGTATGACTTCTCCGCCCTGAGCGAGGACGACGAGGAGGACCAAGAGTAAGGATTCGGGACCTCATATCTTCTTGATTTCTGTCTTGATTCTTCTGTTGATGCTGACTCTGTTTACTGTTTTGATTTCAGGACCCTGGCCCATCGCGCAGCGAAGAAGGCCAAGGCGCCCGAGGCCGAGGTCGCGGAAGGCTCAGCGGCAGCGGCAACAGGGGGTGTGCCGGAGCCGAGCCTGCCGGACTCGAGCGCTGCTCCGATGAGCAGCCCCCAGCGCAGCCCGCAGCGCAGCCCCCAGCGTAAGTCTGGGGTTCCTTCTTTTTTTGCTTTGGGGAACGCCTGAGTATTTGATTTTGTCTTCACGTGTTGACATCTCTTGTCTTGTTCCGTGCAGAGGAGGAGCCCCAGCGGGAAGAGCGCCCGGAGGCCATAGCTGAGGAGCCGCAGGCCCCGCCATCCCCGCCAAGGCAGAACTCTCCGGCAAGGGAGAGTGCTCCGTCAAGGGCGGGTACTCCGCCAAGGCAGAGTACCCCGCCAAGGACGAGCAGCCCGGCAAGGGCGGCCACCCCGCCAAGGCCAAGTTCCCCGGCGAGGGCGACTACTCCGACGAGGCCGAGCTCCCCGGCGAGGGAGCCCGCCGCTGAGGACGTTCGCCAAGGTAATCTTTGTGACTTGTCTTCTTGGCTTGTCTCTTTTTTTGGATATTTGCTTGAGTCTTGAATTTCTTTCTCTTCTTCTTCTTTCTAGATCTTCCTCCTCCTGTGCCCATGGAGACGGAGGTGATTATCCTTGAGGAGGAGGGCGCGCAGGGCGGCGACGGCGACGCTCCTGTCGTCGAGGAGGTGGGCGAGGCCGCCGAGCTGGCCGCGCAAGAGACTGCTCCGGCTGCGGACGCAGCGGCCGGGGAGGGGGACGGTGGCCGCATCGCCGACCCGGAGGCGGCGGGAGCATCGGATGCTGCACCGGCCACCGGTCCCTCCGCCGGCGAGGAGCAGAGGTTCTATCTCGAGGCCCCCAATGGCGTCTTCATCCAGATGCCGTGGGGGTCTTCGTCGCGAGCTCCTGCGGAGGGCGAGGCGTTCGACGGAGAGGTCCTCGCCTCCGCAGGCCTGAAGATCGTCCAGGCGCCCGGTGGAGGTGAGGGGCCCGAGGAGGAGCGGTTGCTTCATCAGCTCCTGGCCCTTTACCGGGCCAGGCAAGCAAAGCTCGCTTCCCGGGAGGCTCTTGCCGCCAAGGCCGCGGCAGAGATGGAGAAGCGTGCGGCGGAGCTCAGCGCCGCCAATCAGGCTGCCCTCCGCCAGGTGGCGGAGGAGCGTGAGCGTCTCGCCGGCGAGTACCAAGAGTGGGTGCTCGAGAAGGCTGAAGCCGATGAACAGCAGCGTCTCGCCGGGGTGGAGATGTCCCGGCGAGAGGGAGAGCTCGCGCAGCGGAAGGTCGAGCTGGATTCTCATGAAGAAGACCTTGCCGCTCGCGAGGCTGCCCTTGGCGGGGAGCTGAAGGAGGCGAAAGCCGCCGCGGTTGCCGCGGAGGACGCCAAGAAAGAGCTCGCCGCCAAGGTTGAACAACTGGAGAAGGCGATGAAAGTGAGCGCCGAGAAGGTTGCCGCGCTCATCTTGGAGCGCGAGAAGGATGCTCACACAAACTCAGAGCTTCAGGTGAGTTTATCCAAGAGGGGTGACGAGCTGAAGGCCGCCAAGGACTCCATTGAGGACCTGGAGCTGAAGGTCACCACCCTGAAGGAATCGCTCGATGCTGCCCGGGCCCAGGAGACCAAGTTGAAGGATGAGCTCCGCAAGGAGCGAACCTTGGTGGAGAGCGTCAACAAGGCGTCCGAGCTCTTCCGGCAAACTATTGAAGTGTGGACCGAAGAGCTGGTTTCTTCTGCGTCCAATATTGACCAGGAGTTGCTGGCGTTGAAGGTCGAACATCTTATATACTCGCCGGACCCGGATCTCCCGCACAGCGCCAAGCTCAGCCTCTTCTTCAGAGGGGTTGCTCCGGCTCTTGCAGGTCTCCGGAACCGCATCCCCGCGCAGCTGGCCGAGGAGTCGCGCCGGCTCTGCGCGGGAACTTTGGAGCGGATGTTGACGAAGATCGTGTACCGCAACCCGGGAATCAACCTCACGAACGTTCTTCGCACCCTGCCGGCAGATGCAGACACGGAGGCCCTGAAGGAGTAGGTTGGCCACATCATCGCCAAGGTGGCAAAGCTTGGCAGGAAGGAAGGCGACCGCGTAGACTAGGGCTCCATTTATCTTTATCTTTTTGTTGCTGCACATTATGTTATGAACTCATTAGTCCATCGCGACAAACTATCCTTTGTAAGATATTTGCTTTACTTCGATCAATCAGTGCAATGTTATCTTCCTTGTTTCAATCTTTGACTTTATATGTTTTTCACCCTACGCTCCCGGGGAGCTCGCCGGCAAGGGGCCCTTGCCGCGAGCGCTGAGTGCTGGACTCTGAGCAGCCTGCTGGCCAAGGTCCTCGCCGGCAAGCAACCTTGCCGCAGCTGGTCGCAACGCACTTAGCTTGCTGAGCGTACTCGGAAACGAGGCAAGGGCGCGACACTTGTCGCAGCTCACTTAAATCGTTGAGTGAACTCGAAAACAAGATAAGGGTGCGGCAAGCTACGGGTAGGTTCCTCCGCGCACAGGTTTTCCATACAAAGCGTGATCGTTCAAGGAAGACAACCAAAATTTTAAAATTTGAACTGGTCAAATTCTAACAACTTATCTTTCATATGCTGCTTGCTCATGTTGCTTGCTTTCCGGTAAGGCTTCTCTTACTTGAACAGCACTTAGTTCCTCCTCCATCTCCTTCCCCCCCGGCAAACTTGTGCGCGAGGAACGTTCCTTCTGCTTAAGAGAAAAGGAAAGGGAGAGGGAAACAAGCATATTGCCTTTCGGCGTAATAGTGCTTACCGTATGTCTGAGTGTTGCATCAAATGCCAAACAGAACATGCAAACATCAAAGAGAAGCATGCAAAAGGCAATCGATGCGAAAAACACGAAAACTTTACTGATGCACGGGGTCTGCGCCCGGCTTTGTACAAAGGGTTACATGCAACAGCGGCAAGGCTTGTACAAAAGGTGGTTGCCGGAGCGGATCACGGCAACCGCGCCTTAGGGGTGAAACTTGCGAAGATGCTCTATGTTCCAGGAGTTGCTCACCGGTAAGCCTTCTTCGGTCTCGAGGCGGACAGCGCCGGGCCTCGTAACTTGTCTCACCCGATAAGGGCCTTCCCACCTCGGCGTCAACTTGTTGGAATTCTTGGCGGACTGAACACGCCGAAGAACAAGGTCGCCTTCCTCGAGACTCCTGGCCTTGACTCTGCGGCTATGGTAGCGGCGCAAAGCTTGCTGGTATCGAGCAGCTCGTACAGCAGCCTGGAGACGTCCCTCCTCAAGGAGCAATGCGTCATCTTGCCGCAGTTGCTCTTGCTCGAGCTCATCATAAGCGAGTACTCGAGGAGATCCGTATACGAGTTCCGTGGGGAGAACTGCCTCTGCTCCATAGACTAGAGCAAAAGGTGTCTGTCCGGTGGCTCGACTTGGTGTCGTTCTGATTGACCAAAGAGCCGCCGGGAGCTCCTCTATCCAATTCCTTCCGCACTTGCGCAGCCTGTCAAAGGTCCTTGTCTTGAGTCCGCGCAGCACTTCAGCATTTGCCCTCTCCGCTTGGCCGTTGCTCCTCGGGTGAGCAACAGAAGCGAAACAGACCTTGGCGCCAAGGTCTTGGACGTACTGCTTGAAGGTGCGACTAGTAAATTGCGTACCGTTGTCGGTGATGATCCTGTTCGGGATCCCGAAACGGCAAACAATCGACCTGAAGAACCTGACTGCTGACTGTGCCGTCACCTTCCTCACCGGCTCTACTTCTGGCCACTTTGTGAACTTGTCGATTGCAACGTACAAGTACTCAAAGCCCCCGACAGCGCGAGGGAAAGGGCCGAGGATATCGAGCCCCCAGACCGAGAAGGGCCATGACAAAGGGATTGTTTGGAGAGCTTGAGCTGGCTGATGAATTTGCTTTGCATGGAACTGGCACGCTTCACACTTGGTTACTAGTGCAGTTGCATCTTGGAGGGCTTCTTGCCAAAAGAACCCTTGCCGGAAAGCTTTCCCGGCAGGTGCCCTTGCGCCAATGTGGTGGCCGCATATGCCTCCGTGTATTTCTGCCAACAGCTTCTGTCCATCTTCTCTGGAGATGCATTTCAACCTGACACCGTTGAGTCTTCTTCTGTATAGCTCGTTATCCACGAACTGATACATACTTGACTGCCTGGTTATCTTCTCTATCTCTTGAGGGTCGTCGGGAAGTTCTCCAGTTTGCAGAAAACGGACGATCTGCTGCGCCCATGCCGGAGCCTGAGGCTCGACGGCAAGGACTAAAGGCTCGAGGGCCGCTGCGGGAACCTCAGCTTCTACGGCAAAGACCTCTGGTCCTGTCGGAGCTGACGATCCCCCGGCAAGCTCGCCGGGGCGAAGCTTGTCGGGAACACTTGCTTCAACTGCACAAGCCCGAGGGCTTGCAGGAGCAAACTGTTCCTCAGCGTTGTTGTTGATCTTGGGAACTTTGGCGGCGGGTTCAGGAAGATCCGCCGGCAAGTAGTCGCCGGAGACCAACTTTCTCTTCTTGGACTGCCCAATTGATGGTGTAACGGATGGCTGAGTCAGCTTGAGTAAGAAGGTCCCTGGTTCCACAGGTAACTTCATCGCGGCGCACTTTGAAAGGCCATCTGCAATTTCATTTTGAGCTCTCGGGACGTGCTCCATCTGCAGACCTTCAAAGTGCTCTTCAAGCTTTCTCACTTCATCGACATATGCTTCCATCAAAGGGCTCTGATAGCTCTTGTTAACTTGTCGGACCACCAACTGGGAATCGCCTCGCACAATCAGCTTTCTGATCCCAAGTTCGGCCGCAATTCTGAGGCCGGCAAGTAAGCCTTCATATTCTGCAGTGTTGTTTGTCGCTTGCTCCCTGGGAAAGTGCATCTGGATAACATATTTGAGGTGCTCTCCGGTGGGCGCGATGAGTACCACGCCGGCACCGGCGCCTTGCAGCGAGAAGGCACCATCAAAATACATTACCCATTCACTTGTTGCTTCTTGCACGGGTGCACTCGTTTCTTGAATTTCTTCGTCTGGCGTCGGGGTCCATTCGGCAATGAATTCTGCCAAGGCTCGGCTCTGTATGGTTGAAGTACTTTCAAACTTGAGTCCAAAGCTTGACAGCTCCAGTGCCCACTCGACGATCCTGCCTGTTGCCTCTGGATTGTGCAATATCCTCTTCAACGGAAAGCGAGTGACCACTGTTATCTCATGTGCTTGGAAGTAGTGGCGCAGCTTCCTCGAGGCCATGAGGAGGCCGAAAAGCAATTTTTGCACACCAGAGTACCTTGATCTAGCTCCCTGGAGAAGGGAACTTACAAAATACACTGGGCGCTGCACCATCTTCTTCCGCACCTCTCCTTGTTCCTGCGCAGAGTCTTCCTTGTCGGGGCCAGAGCTTGTCGGGACAGCCCCCTGCTTGTCGCTAGATTCGCTTGCCGGTGATGCTGACTCCTCGTCGGACTCCCTCTCCGCTACTAACGCAGCACTAACCACCTGGTTGGTTGCCGCTAAGTATAGCAACAACTTTTCCTGTGGTCTAGGTGCGACAAGTATAGGAGTGGAGGACAGGTACCGTTTCAAATCCTGCAACGCCGCCTCCGCTTCCGGAGTCCACTTCATGGGACCTGCCTTTTTCAAGATTTTGAAGAAAGGTAGGGCGCGTTCTGCGGACTTTGAAATGAACCTACTGAGGGCAGCAAC
>LR738713.1:870367507-870487900 GCA_902687465.1 Secale cereale
GTGAAGTCTATACACAGTCTCCACTTCCCGTTGGCCTTGCGCACGACGACTGGGTTTGCCAACCACGTCGGATGGATCACACCTCTAACTAGACCTGCTGCCTCTAGTTTCTTGATCTCCTCATTGATGAACTCTTGGCGCTCCACGGCTTGCTTTCTCACTTTCTGCTTGATGGGCCGCGCATGAGGACAGACAGCAAGCTTGTGCTCAATCACCTTCCTGGGAACACCGGGGATGTCAGATGGTTGCCAAGCAAACACATCGACATTCGCCCGCAGGAAGGCGACGAGCGCGCTTTCCTATTTGCTGTCAAGGGTGGCACTGATGGTGAAGGTACCACCAGTGCCATCCTCCTTCGCGGACACTTTCTTGGTTGCCGGAGGAGCAGCCATTCCTTTCTTGCTCTTGCCGGTGGAGCTCGATGGAACGTCCTCGACGGCAGCGCAGCACTCCGAAGAGGTGCGGTTGCCGGAGTGGGTCCCAGAGCACTTGCCAGACTTGGTCTTCGTCTTCTTCCCCCCGGGAGCTTCAGCGGCAAGAGTATCCTTCTCGGCCGCAGCTGCCGCATCCCGGTAAATCTTGTCGGCGCAAATAAGCGCATCTTTCTTGTCGCTGTGGACAGTGATGACGCTTATCGGCCCCGGCATCTTCAGCACGTTGTAGGCATAGTGGGAAGCTGCCATGAACTTGGCGAGGGCGGGACGGCCGAGTATTCCATTGTAGGGCAATGGAATATCGGCGACGTCGAAGGTGATGCGCTCAGTCCTGAAGTTGAGCTCCCCGCCAAAGGTCACCGGCAGAGTGATCTTTCCCTTGGGATTGCTCCTTCCCGGGTTGATTCCTTGGAATGAACCGGTCTCTTCGAGCTCGCCATCTTGGATTTGGAGTTTCTTGATCACAGCAGAGGAGATCAAGTTCAGGCCGGCCCCGCCGTCAACCAACATTTTGGTGACCTTGAGGTTGCGGATGGTGGGAGAAACCAGCATCGGCAAGCACCCGACCGCGGTGGTGCGGTCAGGGTGATCCTCAAGATCAAAAACGATGGGCGTGCTGGACCATTTGAGGAGCCTGCGCGACTCCACGGGCGGCTCCGCTGCATTCACCTCACGCACCCACTGTTTTAGCTGGCGGTGGGAGGTGTGCAGGGAGGCGCCACCGTCGACGCACAGGACTTCCGTGGCCTTCTGGAACTCCTGCTCGCTGTTCTCGTCGTCCTCCATGTCTTCATCGTCGTCTTCGTCGTTGTCGCGACCCCGGGGAGGTCGATCCCCTTGCCGCTGCTTGGCCTTGCCGCGGCGTCCTCCCCGGCCGTTAAACGGCCGCTTCTTGCTGGGCTCTTCCCTGCCACCTTGGGCCTTCTCCTTGTCGCGCCTCTCGTACTCAGCTTTTTGCTGCTCGACGAGGTATTCGACGCGCTTGCAGTTGGAGAGATCGTGACCCTTGGTGCGGTGAATCTTACAGTATTGCTTGTCGGAGCTACCCGGCTTGTCGGCCGCCGCCGCAGGGGCAGGCTCCTTGCCGGAGCCGCCGGCCTGCGCTTGCTTGGCGGGGGCCTCCTTGCCGGACTTCTCGACGGCAAGCACTTCCTTCTTGCCCTTCTTTCTGTTGTTCCGCCGCCGGCTCTTCTTTGCCGGGGCGGCGTCGTCGCTGTCACTTCCCCCTGCGCCAGCATCCTCCCCGGGGAGTTTCCTCCCCTCTTCTGCGCGGGCGCACTTGTCAGCAAGAGCGTAGAGCTCGCTGACGTCCCTGATCTTGGTCATCGCCATCTCCTCACGCATGCGGCGGTTACGCACGTTCTGATGGAACGCGCTAATAACCGCGGCAGGGTGAACGTCAGGGATGTTGTGCTGCACCCGGCTGAAGCGTTGGATATACTTGCGCAGGAGCTCGCCTTCCTTCTGGGCCAAGATGTGGAGATCGCTCTCCTGGCCATGGGGTTTGTGGCCGCCGGTGAAGGCGCCAACGAACTGATGGCAGAGGTCGGCCCAAGAAGAGATAGAGCCTTCCGGCAAGTGCATGAGCCACGAACGGACGTTCGGCTTCAGCACGAGCGGGAAGTAATTGGCTAGGATCTTCTCGTCGCGCCCCCCGGCAGCTTGCACTGCGATAGTGTAGACGCTGAGAAACTCCGAGGGGTGCGTCTTGCCGTCGTACTTCTCCGGTACGTCGGGCTTAAAGTTCTTCATACTGGGCCACTGGACGCGTCGCAGCTCGCGGGTGAACGCAGGGCAGCCTGCCGCGTACGGCAAGTCGCCTGGTTCACCGGGCGCGTGCGCGTCGACAGTGTTCCCAGCTCTCTTGTCGGACTGTCGCCGAGCTTCTCGGCGGCGCTCGATCGTGGTTCGAGCGTCTTCATCTCGCCGGTCGTCGAGGACCTGGCGCTGGTCCCGACGGGCCCGCGGGTCCGACGAGGCTGTGGAGCCGTCGTCGGGGTTGTTCCGGCGGGGCGGCGTCTTCTGCTTCTGCGGCGGGGAGTGCACGCTTGTCGCACCCCCAGCAGTCTTGTCGCCGATAGCCTTCGTCTTCTCAGCTTGCCGCGGCCGTGAGGTCGACGGCTGCTGCGGAGAGTCGTTGTTGGCGAAGTCTATCAGGCTCCGGATAGTGGCCCTCCATTCTTCGGCCTTGTCGGCCGCCGGAGGAAAATCGAGGAGCAGCTGCGCCCTTGCGAGCGCTTCTGCCGGAGTAGTGGGGAACGCGGGTGAGCGGTGCGAGGAGCGGGATACGCTCGGACTTCTAACAACGTTAGAAGGAGCGGGATCCCGCGCCGGCGCCTTCGCTTTGCTTGTGCCCGGACGGGGGTCCGGGGCGTCCCGCGAGCCTCCAGTTTGGCCTTGTCCCAGCAAGCGGATACCACCTCCCGTGGTATGGCGCTGCGGGGTCGTCGTGTGCTGTGATGGACGCGGCGCATCCACGGAGACCGAGGTCCGGTCGTCCGTCCTGTTCTTGGATCTGGTGGCACCGTGAGTGTCCTCGCCGTCAACCACCCTTCCGACGGCGTCTCCCCCGCCCACCGTTGGCTCTGGTGGCGGCGGATGAGACGCAGACGGGCCTCCGACCTCCGAAGGCTTCTTCTTCGGGGCCATGGAGTTGTCGCTGATGAAGTTGCTGATGAAGCTGGAGAGGTTGATGAAGAATGCGCCCGCGCGAACGCCGGATCAGGTTCGCACAACCTCGACGCCCCCTACCTGGCGCGCCAAAGATGTCGGGGGAAACTGTCCGCCACGAACACCTATGGGACCGGAGCCCCTTGTCTGTGCGGTACGAGGGCGGAGGGAGCACAAAGAGCAGATCGAAGCAAACACGCGGGCAGTTTTACCCAGGTTCGGGCCGCACGGATGCGTAAAACCCTACTCCTGCTTGGTTGTGTATTGAGTTGAGCGCTCGGGGGCTTGAAGAAGCAGCTACACCGTGCGTGAGAGTAATCTAGGTTTCGAACCCCCTCCACGTTGTGCATGGGCCTCCTTTTATAGTGCAAGGGGTCACCGACAGGTGTCAACGTAGGAGAAAGGGGTAAAAAAGTAAAAGAGGTGGTAGTTGTAACAGTGCGGGAACAGTGGAGCTACAGTACAGAACAGTGGTCTATACCTACTTTAACAGTGGGGGACAAGGGCATTTAATGCCCGTCGCCGTCGACCCCAAAAGCTCCCGCCTTAGCGTCTCCTTCCGCCACGGCGACGGATTTATCGCCGTGGAGTGCCACCGTGTACCCCAGGCTGCACAGCCATCCGCCACGCGTCCCTGGATAGGCCCCAGGGCGACGCGTGGGCCGATGAGCTGGAGCGCGGGCACACAGTGCAGCCTTCCCGGCAAGTACCTTGCCGGGGCCTTGATCTTGCTGGGCCCGGGAACTTGCCGCTCCCCGGGCCCCTTGCCGGGGCGCGCATAGCGCCGAGGCGTTGTCTTCCGATGTCCCTGGCAAGTTCCTCTTGCCAAGGTCTTGTGTTAGTGGAGCAGTCTTGAGCCTGGCATGGCCTTCCCGGCAAGCTCCTCTTGCCGGGGTCTTGATCTTATGTCTTGTATACTTTGTTTTTGAATGGTTTAATAGGGGGCAGGAAGGTCTCCGGCGAGCATGCAGTAAACCTTGCCGCGGGAAGCTGCAACTGCCCGTGCACAAGTTGGGGTACTGGGGTACCCCTACCTTAGTACACCAACATTTAGTTTACGACGGCCAGCTTTTGACCATTTGTTTTTGGTCACAAAAAGGTCACAAATGGAAAATAATGACCATTCAGTGACCAATAGTCAAGGTCACAAGATGACATATTTCATGTAGTGAATATGACCCCGCTCTATCAACCAAGGACCTAGATCTAGAAAATAATAATGAAGGAGCAAGACCAATGGTGCAGATATGAAAATGGTTGCATGACTCACATGGTGCAGGGACCCCGGACAGTCTGAGTCAGTATCGACCGTCATAGATATTTACCTAAGGGGTCTACTCAATTTTGAACCACCACCAGTCAAGGATAGGATATTATCAGATAAGGTCACATCCCTTATGGTGGAGCCAGTCAGCATGATTCAGAAATTCCCGTGATAAGTCAGAATTTGTCAGAAAAATGGTTATGCCTCAACTCATTGTTTGGAAGCCGAGCGATTTGCATTTAGTGGAAAAACCAAATGCAAGGAGTCAGATCTTGGGTGTTCATCAGGAAAAGTATGATCACCAATTCATGGACAGTTGCCAGTACAGGCACAGCAATCGGAAATCCCCCTCGGATTTGTAAGACAGACATATATTTCAGACATGGTAAATCTCAGCTAAGTCAACAGCTATGAAGAAAAATGGAGCCAGTATAAGCATGAATATGTGACGTAAGATCTGTCAGGATATGGATACAGCGAAGCAAACCACCCGAGAACCAGTTAGGTAAGCCAGATGAAGAATTTAATGGGAACAATCAATAAAGGAAAAATGATACACGAGTTGGAAATGGTTTCCTTAAGGTAGTATATTCATACTTATTCCCTGAGCAACCAAATCTCGAGGACGAGATTTCTATAAGGGGGAAAGGTTTGTCACACCCTGATTTTTGGCATTTTCTTTTTCTTTTGTTTTTCTGAGGTTTTTGCTGGAGTTTTCTTTTTCCGTGGCTTTATGGTCTGGAAACTAAAGAAGATGCCCTCTTCTTTCTTTCCAGAGTGGCTTGTCATACCCAAATCATTCCCTAGACCTTTCCATTTTCATCCTAGCCTGTCGGTGTACTAAAGTAGGGGTACCATTAGTATCCCGAACTTGTGCACGGGTAGTCGCAGCGTCCCGCGGCAAGGGTTGCCGGGTGATCGCCAAGATCCTCCTTGGTTCCTTTGGAGCCATACAAGAACATAGTATCCAAGCCAAGGAGATAAGGCCCCGGCAAGAGGAGCTTGCCGGGAAGGCCACTCGAGGCACAAAGCCACTCAAGGCGCAAGACCCTGGCAAGAGGAGCTTGCCGGGAAGGCCAACCAAGGCATCTCAAGAAACTTGCCGCGACGCGCCACGCGTCCCGGCAAGGCCCGGTGAGCGACAAGCTCCCGGAAGCGACAAGATAGCGACCGCGGCAAGGCGCTTGCCACGGCAAGCTTCCACTCAGTACCCGCGCTCCAGCGCATCCACCCACGTGTCGCTCTAGGACCCTTCCAGACGCACGTGGCGGGCGGCTGTGCAGCCAGGGGTACACGGTGGCAAGCGGTGCTGACAAAGTAGCCATCGTGGCGAACGGTGGCGCCCCCTGACGGCCCTTTTTGCACTGTTTGGGCGACGGTGATGGGCATTTAATTCCCTTGTCCCCTGCCGTCAGGGATAGGTGTGATGCACTGTACCAACTACCACAATATTTTTCCATTTTTACCCTCAACTGCGTTGCCACCTGTCGGTGACCCCTTGAGCATATAAAAGGAGGCGCATGCGCAACATAGAGGGGGGTTAGACATTCGAACACTCTCACGCTCGGTCTTGCTAGCCGCTGAAGTGTACTGTAGCTCCCAGCGCTCCCGAGCCAAGAACTCAATAACAATCCACAAAGCAGGAGTAGGGTTTTACGCATCCGTGCGGCCCGAACCTGGGTAAACTGCTCGTGTGTTTCGCTTCGATCTGCTCTTTGTGCAATCTCCGCCCCCTGCCGTACCGAAAAGGGGCTCCGTCACCATAGGTGTTCGTGGGTGGATCAGTTTCCCCGACATCTTTGACACGGCAGGTAGGGGGCGCGTCAAGGTTGTGTGAACCTGATCCGGTGTCCACACGAGCTAGATCTCCATCATCTTCATCAACATGCCGCTGAAGAAGAAGGCTTCGGAGGCGGCAGCTCCGTCCGCGTCGATCCCACCACCGCCGGAGCCAACGGCTGGTGGGGTAGACGCCGGAGGAAGAACGAACGTCGACAAGGGAACTCACGGTGCTGCCAGGTCCAAGGACAAGGCTGCGCTGCCCATCGGCGGCGTAGCCGGCTCCCACGACGACCGGGCGCACTCCAAGACCTCGGCAGCCGCGCATGCACCGCGCCCATCTCAGGAGGCGCGGGACCGACAGCGTCGTGGTACCCACGGTACCATATGCTTGCTGGGCCAAGGTCAAGCTGGTGGGTCTCGGGACGCTCAAGACCGGCATGCTCGCCAACATGCCGGCACGAGCAAGGCACGGTCGCTTGGACGGGATGCTGGTCCTTCTAACGTAGTTAAAGGTCCGAGCATATCCCGCTCCTCGCACCGCTCGCCACCGCTACCCGCCACTCCAGCAGAAGCTCTAGCACGAGCTCCACTGCTCCTAGACTTTCCTCCAGTGGCGGACAAGGCCGACGACTGGAGGGCCACCATTCAGAGTCTCATCGCCTTCGCCAACGACGACACACCGCATCAGCCAAGCACATCACAGCTACGACAAGTCAGCCAGGCGCGGGCCGATGGCGACAAGACCGGTGGGGGTGCAACCACCGTGCACTCTCCGCCCCGAAGGCCAAGATCGCCGACTCGCCGGATCAACCTCGACAGCGACTCCACCGCATCGTCGGATCCGCGAGCTCGTCGCGATCAACGCCAAGTTCTTCAAGATCGACAGCAAGAAGACGCTCGCACTCGCATCGAGCGTCGAAGAGAAGCGCGGCGTCAATCAGACCAGCGCGCTGGGCCCGCTGTTGACATGCATGCGCCAGGGGGACCAGGCGACTTGCCGTACGCGGTGGGTTGTCCTGCGTTTACTCGTGAGCTACGGCAAGTCCAGTGGCCCAGCATGAAAAACTTCAAGCCAGACGTACCAGAGAAGTACGACGGCAAGACGCATCCGTCAGAGTTCCTCAGCATCTACACAATCACGGTGCAAGCTGCTGGGGGGCGGGACGACAAGATCCTTGCCAACTACTTCCCTCTGGTACTCAAACCCAACGTCAGGTCCTGGCTTATGCACTTGCCGTGTTGGGGAACGACGCATGGGAAACAAAAATTTTCCTACGTTCACCAAGATCAATCTAGGAGATGCATCTACGAGAGGAGAGTTGGATCCACATACCCTTGTAGATCGCTAAGCGGAAGCGTTCAAGAACGCGGTTGATGGAGTCGTACTCGCCGTGATTCAGATCGCCGAAGATCCTAGCACCGAACGGACGGTGCCTCCGCGTTCTTCACACGTGCAGCCCGGTGACGTCTCCCACGCCTTGATCCAGCAAGGAGAGAGGGAGAGGTTGGGGAAGACTCCATCCAACAGCAGCACGACGGCGTGGTGGTGGTGGAGGAGCGCGGGACTCCAGCAGGGCTTCGCCAAGCGCTGCAAGAGACGAGGAGGGAGAGGGGTAGGGCTGCGCCAAGAGGGAGACGTTCTCGTGTGTCTAGCAGCCCCAAAACCTCACATATATATAGGGGGAAGGGAGGGCTGCGCCCCATTTACGGTTTCCCACCCCTAGGGGTGCGGCCAGCCCTAGAAAACCCATCTAGGGTGCGGCCAAGGGGGGGAGAGAGAGGGGGCGCCCTAGGGTGGGCCTTAAGGCCCATCTGGACCTAGGGTTTGCCCCCCTCCACACTCCATGCGCCTAGGGACTTGGTGGGGGGGCGCACCAGCCCCCTTGGGGCTGGTCCCCTCCCACCCTTAGCCCACGCAGCCACCTGGGGCTGGTGGCCCCACCTGGTGGACCCCCGGGACCCTCCCGGTGGTCCCGGTACATTACCGATATCGCCCGAAACTTTTCCGGTGACCAAAACAGGACTTCCCATATATGAATCTTTACCTCCGGACCATTCCGGAACTCCTCGTGACGTCCGGGATCTCATCCGGGACTCCGAACAACATTCGGTAACCGCGTACATACTTTCCCTATAACCCTAGTGTCATCGAACCTTAAGTGTGTAGACCCTACGGGCTCGGGAACCATGTAGACATGACCGAGACAACTCTCCGGCCAATAACCAACAGCGGGATCTGGATACCCATGTTGGCTCCCACATGTTCCACGATGATCTCATCGGATGAACCACGATGTCAAGGATTCAATCAATCCCGTATACGATTCCCTTTGTCTATCGGTATAGCACTTGCCCGAGATTCGATCGTCGGTATACCGATACCTTGCTCAATCTCGTTACCGGCAAGCCTCTTTACTCGTTCCGTAACACATCATCCCGTGATCAACTCCTTGATCACATATTGTGCACATTATGATGATGTCCTACCGAGTGGGCCCAGAGATACCTCTCCGTCATACGGAGTGACAAATCCCAGTCTCGATTCGTGCCAACCCAATAGACACTTTCGGAGATACCTGTAGTGCACCTTTATAGTCACCCAGTTACGTTGTGACGTTTGGTACACCCAAAGCATTCCTACGGTATCCGGGATTTGCACAATCTCATGGTCTAAGGAAAAAATACTTGACATATAGAAAATCTTTAGCATACGAACTACACGATCTGTGCTAGGCTTAGGATTGGGTCTTGTCCATCACATCATTCTCCTAATGATGTGATCCCGTTATCAACGACATCCAATGTCCATGGTTAGGAAACCGTAACCATCTATTGATCAACGAGCTAGTTGTCTAGAGGCTCACTAGGGACATGGTGTTTGTCTATGTATCCACACATGTATCTGAGTTTCCTTTCAATACAATTCCAGCATGGATAATAAACGATTATCATGAACAAGGAAATATAATAATAACCAATTTATTATTGCCTCTAGGGCATATTTCCAACAGTCTCCCACTTGCACTAGAGTCAATAATCTAGTTCACATCGCCATGTGATTAACACTCACAGGTCACATCGCCATGTGACCAACATCCAAAGAGTTCACTAGAGTCAGTAATCTAGTTCACATCAATATGTGATTAACACTCAATGAGTTCTGTGTTTGATCATGTTATGCTTGTGAGAGAGGTTGTAGTCAACGGGTCTGCAACATTCAGATCCCTATGTACTTCGCAAAAATTTATGTCATATCGTAGATGCTGCTATCACGTTCCACTTGGAGCTATTCCAAACTGTTGCTCCATTACACGTATCCGGTATCTCCACTTAGAGTTATCCGGATAGGTGTTAAGCTTGCATCGACGTAACTCTTTACGTCGAACTCTTTATCACCTCCATAACCGAGAAACATTTCCTTACTCCTCTAAGGATAATTTTGACCACTATCTAGTAATCCACTCCTGGATCACCTTTGTACCCTCTTGCCAGACATGTGGCAAGGCACACATCAGGTGCGGTACTTAGCATGGCATACCGTACAGAGCCTATGACAAAAGTATAGGGGACGACCTTCGTCCTTCCTCTTCCTTCTGCCGTGGTCAAGTTTTGAGTCTTACTCAACTTCACACCTTACAACTCAGGTAAGAACTCCTTCTTTGACTGATCTATTTTGAACTCCTTCAAAATCATGTCAAAGGTGTGTGTTCTTTTGAAAGTATCATCAGGCGTCTTGATCTATCTGTATAGATCTTGATGCCCAATATGTAAGCATCTTTGTCCAGGTCTTCCTTTGAAAAACTCATTTCAAACAACCCTTTATGCTTTCCAGAAATTCTACATCATTTCGGATCAACAATATGTCATTCACATATACTTATCAGAAATGTTGTAGTGCTCCCACTCACTTTATTGCAAATACAAGTTTCCAACAAACTTTGTATACCCAAAAACTTTGATCACTCCATCAAAGTGTATATTCCGACTCCGAGATGCTTGCTCTAGTCCATGGAAGGATCGCTGGAGCTAGCATATCCTTTTAGCATCCTTAGGATCGACAAAACCTTTCTGATTGTATCACATACAACCTTTCCTTACGAAAACTGGTAAGGAAACTTGTTTTGTCATCCATCTGCCAGATTTCATAAATGCAGCTAATGCTAACATGATTCCGACGGATTTAAGCATCGCTACGGGTGAGAAAATCTCATCGTAGTCAACTCCTTGAACTTGTGGAAAACTCTTCGCCACAAGTCGAGCTTCATAGACGGTGACATTACCGTCCACGTCCGTCTTAGTCTTAAAGATCCATTTGTCTCAATTGCTTGCCGATCATAGGGCAAGTCCACCAAAGTCCATACTTTGTTTTGATACATGGATCCTATCTCGGATTTATCGGCTTCTAACCATTTGTCGGAATATGGGCCCACCATCGCTTCTCCATAGTTTGTAGGTTCATCGTTGTCCAACAACATGACCTCTAAGTCAGGATCACCGTACCACTCAGGAGTAGTACATATCCTTGTCGACCTACGAGGTTCGATAGCAACTTGATCTGGAGCTTCATGATCACTATCATTAGTTTCCTCTTCAACGTCGTAGGTTCCACAGAAACATCTTTCTGTGTTGCACTACTCTCCGGTTGAAGTGAGGGTTCGACGACCTCATCAAGTTCTATCTTCCTCCCACTCAATTCTTTCGAGAGAAACTCCTTCTCGAGAAAGGACCCGTTCTTAGGGACAAACATTTTTTCCCTTGGATCTGAGATAGGAGGTATACCCAACTGTTACCTTTGGGTATCATATGAAGATGTATTTGTCCGCTTTGGGTTCGAGCTTTTCCCGGCTGAAGCCATAAGCATCGCAGCCCCAAACATCAAGAAAACGACAACTTTGGTTTCTTGCCAAACCATAGTTCATACGGCGTCGTCTCAACGGACTTAGATGGTGCCCTATCTAAAGTGAATGCAGCTGTCTCTAATGCATAACCTCAAAATAATAGCGGTAGATCGGTAAGATACACCATAGATCGCACCATATCTCATAAGGTTCGATTACGATGTCCGGACACACCATTACGCTGTGGTGTTCCAGGGGACTTCAATTGCGAAACAATTCCACAATGTCTTAAGTGATTGCCAAACTCATAATTCAGATAATATCCCCTTGATCAGATCGTAGGAACATGATCTTCTTGTTATGATGATTCTTAATCTTCACTCTGAAATTGTTTGAACCTTTCAAACGTTTCAGACTTTTGCTTCATTAAGTAAATATACCATATCTACTCAAACCATCATTGAAGATGAGAAAATAACGATATCCACCACACGCCTTAATTCTCATTGGATCACATACATCAGCATGTATGATTTCCAACAAGTCACTTGCCCGTTTCATTGTACCTGAAAACGGGATCTCAGTCATCCTGCCCAAGAGGCATGGCTCGCATGTGTCAAGCGATTCAAAATCAAGTGACTCCAAACATCCATCAGCATGGAGTTTCTTCATGCATTTTATGCCAAAATGACCTAAGCGGCAGTGCCACAAGAAAGTGGTACTATCATTATTAACTCTACATCTTTTGGCATTAATATTATCATCATGTGTATTACTATGATCGAGATTCAACGAACCATTGGGTGCATGACCATAAAGGTATTATTCATGTAAACAGAATAACCATTATTCTCTAACTTAAATGAATAACCGTATTGCGATGAACATGATCTAATCATTTTCACGCTCAACGTAGACACCTGATAACATTTATCTAGGTTCAACACTAATCTCGAAAATAGAGGAAGTGTGCGATGGTGATCTTATCAACCTTGGAAACACTTCCAACACATATCGTCACCTCGCCCTTAGCTAGTCTCCGTTCAGTCCGTAGCTTTTGCTTCAAGTCACTAATAATAGCAACTGAACCGGTATCCAATACCCAGGTGCTACAAGGAGTACTACTAAGGTACACATCAATAACACGTATATCAAATATACTTTGTTGAAGTTGCCAGCTATCATATCTACCATGTATTTGGGGTGGTTCCGCTACCATGTGACCGTTCCCCTTACAACAGAAGCACTTAGTCTCGAGGTTTGGGTTCAACCATGGGTTCCTTCATCAGAGCGACAACAGGTTTGCCATTCATGAACTTGCCCTTCTAGCCCTTACCCTTTTGAAACCAGTGGTCTTGTTAAACCATCAACACTTGATGCTCCTTCTTGATCTCTACTTTTGCGGTACTAAGAACCGCTGACAGCACCGGGATTATCACCATCCTTTGCTTGTCATAGTTCATCACGAAGTTCTAGTAGCTTGGTGATAGTGTCTAGAGAATTCCGCCAACCACTATCTCACCTGGAAGATTAACTCCCACTTGGTTCAAGTGATTTCAGCACCCAGACATTCTGAGCACATGCTCACAAGTTGAGCTATTCTCCTCCATCCTTTTGGCAAAAGAACTTGTCAGAGGTCTCATACCTCTCAACACGGGCATGAGCCTGAAATCCCAATTTCAGCTCTTAGAACATCTCATATGTTCTATGGCGTTCAAAACGTCATTGGAATCCCGATTCTAAGCCGTAAAGTATGGTGCACTAAACTATCAAGTAGTCATCAGGACGTCTCTGTCAGGTGTTCACAACATCCACAGACAACGTTGTAGGGGTTTGCACATCGAGCGGTGCATCAAAGACGTAAGCTTTCTGTGCAGCAGTGAGGACACTCCTCGGACTACGGACCCAGTCCGCATCATTGCTTACAATATCTTTCAACTTAGTCTTTCTCTAGGATCGTATTAAACAGGGAGCTACAACGCAGTTATTGGTCTACTACATAATTTGTGAAGACAACTTAGACTATTGTTCATGACAAGTGAGTTTTAACTAATCAAATTACTTATAACTCCCACTCAAATTGACATCCCTCTGGTCATCCGAGCGTGACATGATCCAAATCTACCAACCCAAGTCCGATCATCACGTGAGATGAGGTGGTGTCAATGGTGAACATCTTCATGTTGATCATATCTACTATATGACTCATGCTCGACCTTTCGGTCTTCCGTGTTCTTAGGACATGTCTATACATGCTAGGCTCGTCAAGTCTAACCCGAGTGTTCTGCATGTGCAAAACTGGCTTGCACTCGTTGTATGCGAACGTAGAGTCTATCACACCCGATCATCACGTGGTGCTTCGAAACGACGAACCTTCGCAACGGCGCACACTCGGGGGGAACACAATTTCATCTTGAAATTTTAGTGAGGGATCATCTTATAATGCTACCGTCGTCCTAAGCAAAATAAGATGCATAAAAGGATTAACATCACATGCAAATCATAAGTGACATGATATGGCCATCAACTCGTGCTTTTGATCTCCATCTCCAAAGCACCGGCATGATCTCCATCGTCACCGGCGTAACACCATGATCCCCATCATCATGATCTCCATCATCGTGTCGCCACGGGGTTGTCGCGCGCCCACCATGCTCTTACTACTATTGCTACCGTTTAGCGATAAAGTAAAGCATTACATAGCGCTTAATGATTGACACGCAGGTCATACAAAATTTAAAGACAACCCTATGGCTCCTGCCGGTTGCCGTATACATCGACATGCAAGTCGATATTAACTATTACAACATGATCATCTCATACATCAAATATATCTCATCATGTCTTTGGCCATATCATATCACATACATACCCTGCAAAAACAAGTTAGACGTCCTCTAATTTGTTGTTGCATGTTTTACGTGGCTGCTATGGGTATCTAGCAAGAACGCTTCTTACCTACGCAAAGCCACAACGGTGATATTTAAGTTGCTATTTAACCTTCTACAAGGACCGCCTTTGTCGAATCCGATTCAACTAAGGTGGGAGAGACAGACACCCGCTAGCCATCTTATGCAACAAAAGTCACATGTCTGTCGATGGAACCGGTCTCATGTACGTGGACATGTAAGGTTGGTCCGAGCCGCTTCATCCCACAATACCGCTGAATCAAGAAAAGACCAAGGAGGGAAGCAATCTAAACATCAACGCCCACAAACTCCTTTGTGTTCTACTCGTGATTGCATCTACGCAAAGACCTAGCTCATGATGCCACTGTTGGGGAACGACGCATGGGAAACAAAAATTTTCCTACGTTCACCAAGATCAATCTAGGAGATGCATCTACGAGAGGAGAGTTGGATCCACATACCCTTGTAGATCGCTAAGCGGAAGCGTTCAAGAACGCGGTTGATGGAGTCGTACTCGCCGCGATTCAGATCGCCGAAGATCCTAGCACCGAACGGACGGTGCCTCCGCGTTCTTCACACGTGCAGCCCGGTGACGTCTCCCACGCCTTGATCCAGCAAGGAGAGAGGGAGAGGTTGGGGAAGACTCCATCCAACAGCAGCACGACGGCGTGGTGGTGGTGGAGGAGCGCGGGACTCCAGCAGGGCTTCGCCAAGCGCTGCAAGAGACGAGGAGGGAGAGGGGTAGGGCTGCGCCAAGAGGGAGACGTTCTCGTGTGTCAAGCAGCCCTAAAACCTCACATATATATAGGGGGAAGGGAGGGCTGCGCCCCCCTTTAGGGTTTCCCACCCCTAGGGTGCGGCCAGCCCTAGATCCCATCTAGGGGGGCGGCCAAGGGGGAGAGAGGGGGAGGCGCACCACTATTGGGCCCTAGGGCCCAACTGCCCTAGGGTTTGCCCCCCTCCCCTCTTGGAGGCGCCCTGGGACTTGGTGGGGGGGCGCACCAGCCCCTTTGGGGATGGTCCCCTCCCACACTTAGCCCACGTAGCCTTCTGGGGCTGGTGGCCCCACCTGGTGGACCCCCGAGACCCTCCCGGTGGTCCCGGTACATTACCGATATCGCCCGAAACTTTTCCGGTGACCAAAACAGGACTTCCCATATATGAATCTTTACCTCCGGACCATTCCGGAACTCCTCGTGACGTCCGGGATCTCATCCGGGACTCCGAACAACATTCGGTAACCGCGTACATACTTTCCCTATAACCCTAGCGTCATCGAACCTTAAGTGTGTAGACCCTACGGGCTCGGGAACCATGTAGACATGACCGAGACAACTCTCCGGCCAATAACCAACAGCGGGATCTGGATACCCATGTTGGCTCCCACATGTTCCACGATGATCTCATCGGATGAACCACGATGTCAAGGATTCAATCAATCCCGTATACGATTCCCTTTGTCTATCGGTATAGCACTTGCCCGAGATTCGATCGTCGGTATACCGATACCTTGCTCAATCTCGTTACCGGCAAGCCTCTTTACTCGTTCCGTAACACATCATCCCGTGATCAACTCCTTGATCACATATTGTGCACATTATGATGATGTCCTACCGAGTGGGCCCAGAGATACCTCTCCGTCATACGGAGTGACAAATCCCAGTCTTGATTCGTGCCAACCCAACTGACACTTTCGGAGATACCTGTAGTGCACCTTTATAGTCACCCAGTTACGTTGTGACGTTTGGTACACCCAAAGCATTCCTACGGTATCCGGGATTTGCACAATCTCATGGTCTAAGGAAAAAATACTTGACATATAGAAAAGCTTTAGCATACGAACTACACGATCTGTGCTAGGCTTAGGATTGGGTCTTGTCCATCACATCATTCTCCTAATGATGTGATCCCGTTATCAACGACATCCAATGTCCATGGTTAGGAAACCGTAACCATCTATTGATCAACGAGCTAGTTGTCTAGAGGCTCACTAGGGACATGGTGTTTGTCTATGTATCCACACATGTATCTGAGTTTCCTTTCAATACAATTCCAGCATGGATAATAAACGATTATCGTGAACAAGGAAATATAATAATAACCAATTTATTATTGCCTCTAGGGCATATTTCCAACATGCCGGACAACTCCATTTCTTCTTGGGCAGATCTCTGCCATCAGTTTGTCGGCGCCTTTACGGGCGGCCACAAACCCCATGGCCAAGAGAGCGACCTTCATCTGCTCGCCCAGAAGGAAGGAGAGCCCCTGCGCAAGTATATCCAGAGGTTCAGCCGCGTACAGCACAACATCCCAGACGTCCACCCTGCCGCGGTTATCAGTGCGTTCCACCAGAACGTGCGTAACCGCAGGATGAGGGAGGAGATGGCGATGTGCAAGATCAGGGATGTCAGCGAGCTATATGCCTTGGCCGACAAGTGTGCGCGTGCTGAGGAGGGGAGGAAACTCCCCGGAGAGGATACAGGAGCAGGAGGATCTGACAGTGAGGATGCCGCCCCGGCAAAGAAAAACCGGCGGCGGAACAACAGGAAGAATAAAAGCAAAGAGGTGCTAGTCGTTGAGCAGTCCGGCAAGGAAGGTGGCGCCAAGAAATCCCAAGTTGGAAGCTCCGGCAAGGAGACTGCCGCATGCACCAACTGCTAGGCTGTGGCGGCCGCCGACAAGCAGGACGGCACCGACAAGCAGTATTGCAAGATTCACCGCACCAAGGGCCATGACCTCCAGAACTGCAAGAGGGTCGAACAGCTCATCGAGCAGCAGAAAGCTGAGTACGAGCGACGCGACAAGGAGAAGGCCCAAGGAGGTGATGTAGGATCCAGCAAGAAGCTGCCATTCAACGGCCGGGGAGGATGCCGCGGCAAGGCCAAGCAGCGGCAAGGAGACAGACCTCCCCGCGGCCGCGACAAGGATGAAGATGACGAAGACGACGAAGACATGGATGATGTTGAGACCAGTGAGCAGGAGTTCCAGAAAGCCACATAAGTCTTGTGCGTTGACGGCAGTGCTTCTCTGCATGCTTCGCACCGCCAACTTAAACAGTGGGTGCGGGAAGTTAATGCAGCAGAACCACCTGTCGAATCGCGCAAGCTTCTGAAGTGGTCCAGCACGCCTATCATTTTTGATATTGAGGATCACCCTGATCGCACAACTGCGGTCGGGTGCTTGCCGATGTTGGTTTCGCCAACTATCCACAACCTCAAGGTCACTAAGATGTTAGTTGACGGTGGGGCCGGCTTGAACCTGATCTCCTCTGCTATTCTCCACAAACTCCAGATCCCTGACACCGAGCTCGAAGAGACCGGCACATTCCAAGGAATCAACCCGGGAAGGAGCAAGCCGAAGGGGAAGATCACGCTGCCAGTGACGTTTGGCGGCGAGCTGAACTTCCGGACTGAGAAGGTTACTTTTAACGTTGCCGATTTTCCATTTCCTTACAATGGGATACTTGGCCGTCCAGCACTCGCCAAGTTCATGGCAGCCTCTCACTACGCATACAACATGTTGAAGATGCCAGGCCCGATAAGCGTCATCTCTGTCCCTGGCGACAAGAAAGATGCTCTTATCTGCGCCAACAAGATCTACCGGGAAGCAGCAGCCGCAACAGATCACAAGACACTTGCCGCTGAAGCTCCCGGGGGGAAGAAGAAGACCAAGCCCGGCAAGAGCTCTGATGCCTACTCCGGCAAGCGCACCTCTTCGGAGTGCTGCGCTACCGTTGAGGACGCACCATCGAGCTCCACCGACAAGTGTAAGAAGACGATGGCAGCTCTGCCAGAAACCAAGAAGGTGTCCGCCAAGGAGGACGGCACTGGTGGTACTTTCACCATCAGTGCCACGCTTGACCCTAAATTGGAAAGCACGCTCGTTGCTTTCCTGCGGGCGAACGTCGACGTGTTTGCATGGCAACCGTCTGACATCCCCGGTGTTCCCAGGAAAGTAATTGAGCACAAGCTTGCCGTCTTTCCTCATGCGCGGCCCGTCAAGCAGAAGGTCAGGAAACAAGCAGTGGAGCGCCAAGAGTTTATCGCAGAAGAAATCAAGAAGTTGGAACCAGTAGGCCTTGTCAGAGGAGTGCTCCATCCCACGTGGTTGGCCAATCCTGTAGTCGTGCGTAAGGCAAACGGGAAATGGAGGCTTTGTATCGATTTCACTGATGTGAATAAAGCTTGTCCCAAAGACCCATTTCCCTTGTCGCGCATCGACCAGATTGTTGACTCCACGGCCAGATGTGACCTGCTTTCATTTCTTGACGCATACTCAGGATACCATCAGATCTTCATGGCAGAAGAAGATGAGGAAAAGACCGCATTCATCACTCCATGTGGCACGTACTGTTTCATACGGATGCCTTTTGGTTTGAAGAATACTGGTTCAACATTTGCAAGGGTGGTCCATACAGCTTTTGAGCCACAGATACACAGAAATGTAGAAGCATACATGGATGACATAGTGGTCAAGAGCAAGGATAGGGCTACTCTGATCCAATACTTAGAAGAGACCTTTGCAAATCTGCGCAAGATCCAGCTCAAGCTCAACCCCGAGAAGTGCGTGTTTGGAGTCCCTTCCGGCAAGCTTCTCGGGTTCTTCGTGTCTCAGAGGGGAATTGAAGCCAATCCCGACAAGATCAAGGCCATTGAGCATATTGAAGCACCGAAGCGCGTCAAGGATGTACGAAGACTTGCCGGTTGCGTGGCTGCCCTCAGCAGGTTTATCTCTAAGTCAGCTGAGCGCGCCCTGCCGTTTTTCAAAATTTTGAAAATGGCAGGTCCAATGAAATGGACTCCGGAAGCGGAGGCTGCGCTGCAAGACTTGAAGAGGTACCTGTCCTCCACTCCAATACTTGTCACACCTAAACCACAAGAGAAGTTGCTGCTGTATCTAGCGGCAACCAATCAAGTGATTAGTGCTGTGTTGGTAGCGGAGAGGGAGGCAGATAACGAGCCAGCGACCGCGGCAGGCACATCCAGCGACAAGAAGGGGGCTTCTCCGACAAGCTCTAGTCCCGACAAGGATGGATCTGCGCAGGCGCAAGAGGAGATAGGGAAGAAGATGGTGCAGCGCCCAGTTTACTTTGTCAGTTCCCTTCTGCAGGGGGCTAGGTCAAGGTACTCTGGTGTGCATAAGTTGCTTTTCGGCCTTCTCATGGCCTCGAGAAAGCTGCGCCATTACTTCCAAGCACATGAGATCACAGTTGTCACTCGCTTTCCGCTGAACAGGATACTGCTGAAGGAAATATGCCCTTGAGGCAATAATAAAGATGTTATTTGCATTTCCTTATATCATGATAAATGTCTTTTATTCATGCTAGAATTGTATTAACCGGAAACTTGGTACATGTGTGGATACATAGACAAAACAGTATGTCCCTAGTATGCCTCTACTAGACTAGCTCATTGATCAAAGATGGTTATGTTTCCTAGCCATAGACATGAGTTGTCATTTGGTCAACGGGATCACATCATTAGGAGAATGATGTGATGGACAAGACCCATCCGTTAGCGTAATACTATGATCGTTTAGTTTTTCTGCTATTGCTTTCTTCATGACTTATACATGTTCCTATGACTATGAGATTATCCAACTCCCGAATACCGTAGGAACACCTTGTGTGCTATAAAACGTCACAACGTAACTGGGTGATCATAAAGATGCTTTACAGGTGTCTCCGAAAGTATTCGTGGTGTTGGCATAGATCAAGATTAGGATTTGTCACTCCGAGTGTCGGAGAGGTATCTCTAGGCCCTCTCGGTAACACAGATCACAAAAAGCCTTGCAAGAAAAAGACTAATGAGTTAGTCACGAGATGATGTGTTACGGAACGAGTAAAGAGACTTGCCGGTAACGAGATTGAACTAGGTATAGAGATACCGACGATCGAATCTCGGGCAAGTAACATACCGTTGACAAAAGGAACAACGTATGTTGTTATGCGGTTCTGACCGATAAAAGATCTTCGTAGAATATGTAGAAGCCAATATGAACATCCAGGTTCCGCTATTGGTTATTGACCGGAGATGAGTCTCGGTCATGTCTACATAGTTCTCGAACCCGTAGGGTCCGCACGCTTAACGTTTGATGACGATCGGTATTATGAGTTTATGAGTATTGATGTACCAAAGGTATTTCAGAGTCCCGGATGAGATCACGGACATGATGAGGAGTCTCGGAATGTCCGAGACATAAAGATTGATATATTGGACGACTATATTCGGACACCGGAAGTATACCGGAAAAGTTTCAGATTTAACGGGATTGCCGGAGGGGGTTACCGGAACCCCCTACGAAGGGGGATGGTCCATAGTGGGCCTTAAAGGAAAGAGAGAGGCAGCCCATAGGGCTGGCCGGTGCCCCACCTAGGGCTCCTAGTTGGACTAGGATTGGGGGGAGCGCCACCTCTCCTTTTTCCTTTCCCTCTCTTCCTTCTTTTGGTGATTCCTACTAGGAATAGGATTGCAATCCTATTCCTAGTAGGATTGCACTCCTAGCCGCACCAGGGAAGGGCCGGCCGGCCTCCCCCCTTGCTCCTTTATATACGGGGGCAGGGGGGCACCCAAAGACACACAAGTTGAATTGTTTTAGCCGTGTGCGGTGCCCCCCTCCACAGAAACACACCTCGGTCATACCGTCGGGGAGCTTAGGCGAAGCCCTGCGCCGGTGAATACATCATATCCGTCACCACGCCATCGTGCTGACGAAACTCTCCCGTGAAGCTCAACTGGATCAGGAGCTCGTGGGACGTCATGAAGCTGAACGTGTGCTGAACGCGGAGGTGCCGTACGTTCGGTGCTTGATCGGTTGAATCATGAAGAAGTTCGACTCATCAACTGCGTCACCTGACGCTTCCGCTCCCGGTCTACGAGGGTACGTAGACACACTCTTCCCTCTCGTTGCTATGCATCTGGTAGATAGATCTTGCGTGATCGTAGGAAAAGTTAAAAATACTACGTTCCCCAACAGTGGTATCAGAGCCAGGTCTATGCGTAGATGATATGCACGAGTAGAACACAATGAGTTGTGGGCGATACTAGTCATACTGCTTACCAGCATGTCATACTTTGCTTCGGCGGTATTGTGAGATGAAGCAGCCCGGACCGACATTATGCGTACGCTTACGCGAGACTGGTTTCACCGTTACGAGCACTTGTTGCTTAAAGGTGACTGGCGGGTGTCTGTCTCTCTCACTTTAGCAGAATCAAGTGTGGCTACGCCCGGTCCTTGTGAAGGTTAAAACATCACATACTTGACGAAACATCGTTGTGGTTTTGTATGCGTAGGTAAGAACGGTTCTTGCTAAAGCCCGTAGCAGCCACGTAAAACTTGCAACAACAAAGTAGAGGACGTCTAACTTGTTTTTGCAGGGCATGTTGTGATGTGATATGGTCAAGACATGATGAGTTATACGGTTTTGTATGAGATGATCATGTTTTGTAATGTTATCGGCAACTGGCAGGAGCCATATGGTTGTCGCTTTATTGTATGAAATGCAATCGCCATGTAATTGCTTTACTTTATCACTAAACGGTAGCGATAGTCGTAGAAGCAATAGTTGGCGAGACGACAACGATGCTATGATGGAGATCAAGGTGTCACGCCGGTGACGAAGGTGATCATGAAGGTGCTTTGGAGATGGAGATCAAAAGCACAAGATGATGATGGCCATATCATGTCACATATTTTTAATTGCATGTGATGTTTATCTTATTATGCTTCTTATTTTTCTTAGAACGACGGTAGCATTATAAGATGATCCCTTACTAAATTTCAAGGTATAAGTGTTCTCCCTGAGTATGCACCGTTGCGAAAGTTCGTCGTGCTGAGACACCACGTGATGATCGGGTGTGATAAGCTCTACGTTCAAATACAACGGGTGTAAGCCAGTTTTGCACACGCAGAATACTCGGGTTAAACTTGACGAGCCTAGCATATACAGATATGGCCTCGGAACACTGGAGACCGAAAGGTCGAGAGTGAATCATATAGTAGATATGATCAACATAAGATGTTCACCATTGATACTAATCCATCTCACGTGATGATCGGACATGGTTTAGTTGATTTGGATCACGTGATCATTTAGATGACCGGAGGGATGTCTATCTAAGTGGGAGTTCTTTAAATTAAAATGATTAAATTGAACTTTAATTTATCATGAACTTAGTCCTGATAGTTTTTGCATATCTATGTTGTTGTAGATCAATGGCCTGTGCTACCGTTCCTTTGAATTTTAATGCATTCCTAGAGAAAGCTAAGTTGAAAGATGATGGTAGCACTTACACGGACTGGGTCCGTAACCTGAGGATTATCCTCATTGCTGCACAGAATAATTATGTCCTTGAAGCACCGCTAGGTGACAAGCCCCCTCCCGCTAATGTGGACGCTTTGAACGTCTGGCAATCGCGGTCTGATGACTACACGATAGTTCAGTGTGCCATGCTTTACGGCTTAGAACCGGGACTTCAACGATGTTTTGAACGTCATGGACCATATGAGATGTTCCAGGAGTTGAAGTTAATATTTCAAGAAAATGCCCGAATTGAGAAATATGAGATTTCCAATAAGTTCTACAGCTGCAAGATGGAGGAGAATAGTTCTATCAGTGAACACTTACTCAGAATGTCTGGGTACTACAATCATATGACTCAACTTGGTTGCAAAGTTGACGAGGATAGTGTTATTGATAGAGTTCTTCAATCACTGCCACCAAGCTATAAAGGCTTTGTGATGAACTATAATATGCAAGGGATGCAAAAGACAATTCCCGAGCTCTTCGCTATGCTCAAAGCTGCGGATGTAGAAATCAAAAAGGAGCATCAAGTGTTGATGGTTAACAAGACCACTAGTTTCAAGAAAAAGGGCAAGGGAAAGAAGGGGAACTTCAAACAGAATAGCAAAACAGTTGCTACTTCCACGAAGAAACCCAAATCTGGAGCCAAGCCTGAAACTGAGTGCTTCTACTGCAAGGGGACTGGACACTGGAAGCGGAACTGCCCCAAGTATTTGGCGGATAAGAAGGATGGCAAGGTGAACAAAGGTATATGTGATATACATGTTATTGATGTGTACCTTACTAATGCTCGTAGAAGTACCTGGGTATTATATACTGGTTCGGTTGCTAATATTTGTAACTCGAAACAGGGACTACGGATTAAACGAAGATTGGCTAAGGACGAGGTGACGATGCGCGTGGGAAACGGTTCCAAAGTCGATGTGATCGCCGTCGGCACGCTACCTCTACATCTACCTTCGGGACTAGTATTAGACCTAAATAATTGTTATTTGGTGCCAGCGTTAAGCATGAACATTATATCTGGATCTTGTTTGTTGCGAGACGGTTATTCATTCAAATCATAGAATAATGGTTGTTCTATTTTTATGAATAATATCTTTTATGGTCATGCACCCTTGAAGAGTGGTCTATTCTTATTGGATCTCCATTGTAGTGATACACATATTCATAATATTGAAACCAAAAGATGCAAGGTTAATAATGATAGTGCAACTTATTTGTGGCACTGCCGTTTAGGTCATATTGGTGTAAAACGCATGAAGAAACTCCATAATGATGGACTTTTGGAATCACTTGATTATGAATCAGTTGGTGCTTGCGAACCATGCCTCATGGGCAAGATGACTAAAACTCCGTTCTCCGGAACTATGGAGCGAGCAACAGATTTGTTGGAAATCATACATACTGATGTATGTGGACCAATGAGTGTTGAAGCTCGCGGCGGGTATCGTTATTTTCTGACCTTCACTGATGATTTAAGCAGATATGGGTATATCTACTTAATGAAGCACAAGTCTGAAACATTTGAAAAGTTCAAAGAATTTCAGAGTGAAGTAGAGAATCATCGTAACAATAAAATAAAGTTTCTACGATCTGATCGTGGAGGAGAATATTTGAGTTACGAGTTTGGTCTTTATTTGAAACAATGTGGAATAGTTTCACAACTCACGCCACCCGGAACACCACAGCGTAATGGTGTGTCTGAACGTCGTAACCGTACTTTATTGGATATGGTACGATCTATGATGTCTCTTACCGATTTACCACTATCATTTTGGGGTTATGCTTTAGAGACAGCTGCATTCACGTTAAATAGGGCACCATCTAAATCCGTTGATACGACACCTTATGAACTATGGTTTGGCAAGAAACCAAAGTTGTCGTTTCTTAAAGTTTGGGGCTGCGATGCTTATGTGAAAAAGCTTCAACCTGATAAGCTCGAACCCAAGTCGGAAAAATGTGTCTTCATAGGATACCCAAAAGAGACTGTTGGGTACACCTTCTATCACAGATCCGAAGGCAAGATATTCGTTGCTAAGAATGGATCCTTTCTAGAGAAAGAGTTTCTCTCGAAAGAAGTGAGTGGGAGGAAAGTAGAACTTGATGAGGTAATTGTACCTTCTCCCGAATTGGAAAGTAGTACATCACAGAAAATTGTTCCAGTGATTCCTATACCAATCAGTGAGGAAGATAATGATAAAGATCATGAAACTTCGGATCAAATTTCTGCTGAACGTCGTAGATCAACCAGAGTACGTTCCGCACCAAAGTGGTACGGCAACCCAGTTCTGGAAATCATGTTACTAGACCATGATGAACCTACGAACTATGAGGAAGCGATGATGAGCCCAGATTCCGCAAAATGGCTTGAAGCCATGAAATCTGAGATGGGATCCATGTATGAAAACAAAGTATGGACTTTGGTTGACTTGCCCGATGATCGGCAGGCCATCGAAAATAAATTGATCTTCAAGAGGAAGACCGACGCAGTCGGTAATGTTACTGTTTACAAAGCTCGACTTGTTGCGAAAGGTTTTCGACAAGTTCAAGGAGTTGACTACGATGAGAATTTCTCAGCTGTAGCGATGCTTAAGTCTGTCCGAATCATGTTAGCAATTGCCGCATTTTATGATTATGAAATCTGGCAAATGGATGTCAAAACTGCATTCCTGAATGGATATCTCAAAGAAGAGTTGTATATGATGCAACCAGAAGGTTTTGTCGATCCAAAAGGTGCTAACAAAGTATGCAAGCTCCAGCAATCCATCTATGGACTGGTGCAAGCATCTCGGAGTTGGAATATACGCTTTGATGAGGTGATCAAAGCATATGGTTTTATACAGACTTTTGGAGAAGCCTGTATTTACAAGAAAGTGAGTGGGAGCTCTATAGCATTTCTAATATTATATGTAGATGACATATTGTTGATTGGAAATGATATAGAATTTCTGGATAGCATAAAAGGATACTTGAATAAAAGTTTTTCAATGAAAGACCTCGGTGAAGCTGCTTATATATTAGGCATCAAGATCTATAGAGATAGATCAAGACGCTTAATTGGACTTTCACAAATCACATACCTTGATAAGATTTTGAAGAAGTTAAAAATGGATCAGTCAAAGAAAGGGTTCTTGCCTGTATTACAAGGTATGAAGTTGAGTAAGACTCAATGCCCGACCACTGCAGAAGATAGAGAGAAAATGAAAGTCATTCCCTATGCCTCAACCATAGGATCTATCATGTATGCAATGCTGTGTACCAGACCTGATGTGTGCCTTGCTATAAGTCTAGCAGGGAGGTACCAAAGTAATCCAGGAGTGGATCACTGGACAACGGTCAAGAACATCCTAAAGTATCTGAAAAGAACAAAGGATATGTTTCTCGTATATGGAGGTGACAAAGAGCTCGTCGTAAACGGTTACGTCGATTCTAGCTTTGACACTGATCCGGATGACTCTAAGTCACAAACCGGATATGTATTTCTATTGAACGGTGGAGCTGTCAGTTGGTGCAGTTCCAAGCAGAGCATCGTGGCGGGATCTATGTGTGAATCGGAATACATAGCTGCTTCAGAAGCAGCAAATGAAGGAGTCTGGATGAAGGAGTTCATATCCGATCTAGGTGTAATACCTAGTGCATCGGGTCCAATGAAAATCTTTTGTGACAACGCTGGAGCCATAGCCTTGGCGAAGGAATCCAGGTTTCACAAGAGAACAAAGCACATCAAAAGACGCTTCAATTCCATCCGCGATCTAGTCAAGGAGGGAGACATAGAGATTTGCAAAATACATACGGATCTGAATGTTGCAGACCCGTTGACTAAGCCTCTTCCACGGGAAAAACATGATCAGCACCAAGACTCCATGGGTGTGAGGATCATCACTTTGTAATCTAGATTATTGACTCTAGTTCAAGTGGGAGACTGAAGCAAATATGCCCTAGAGGCAATAATAAAGATGTTATTTGTATTTCCTTATATCATGATAAATGTCTTTTATTCATGCTAGAATTGTATTAACCGGAAACTTGGTACATGTGTGAATACATAGACAAAACAGTATGTCCCTAGTATGCCTCTACTAGACTAGCTCATTGATCAAAGATGGTTATGTTTCCTAGCCATAGACATGAGTTGTCATTTGGTCAACAGGATCACATCATTAGGACAATGATGTGATGGACAAGACCCATCCGATAGCATAGCACTATGATCGTTTAGTTTTTCTGCTATTGCTTTCTTCATGACTTATACATGTTCCTATGACTATGAGATTATGCAACTCCCGAATACCGTAGGAACACCTTGTGTGCTATCAAACATCACAACGTAACTGGGTGATCATAAAGATGCTCTACAGGTGTCTCCGAAAGTATTCGTGGTGTTGGCATAGATCAAGATTAGGATTTGTCACTCCGAGTGTCGGAGAGGTATCTCTGGGCCCTCTCGGTAACACACATCACAATAAGTCTTGCAAGCAAAAGACTAATGAGTTAGTCACGAGATGATGTGTTACGGAACGAGTAAAGAGACTTGCCGGTAACGAGATTGAACTAGGTATAGAGATACCGACGATTGAATCTCGAGCAAGTAACATACCGTTGACAAAAGGAAAACGTATGTTGTTATGCGGTTCTGACCGATAAAAGATCTTCGTAGAATATGTAGGAGCCAATATGAACATCCAGGTTCCGCTATTGGTTATTGACCAGAGATGAGTCTCGGTCATGTCTACATAGTTCTCGAACCCGTAGGGTCCGCACGCTTAACGTTTGATGACGATCGGTATTATGAGTTTATGAGTATTGATGTACTGAAGGTAGTTCGGAGTACCAGATGAGATCACGGACATGACGAGGAGTCTTGGAATGTCCGAGACATAAAGATTGATATATTGGACGACTATATTCGGACACCGGAAGTATACCGGAAAAGTTTCGGATTTAACGGGATTGCCGGAGGGGGTTACCGGAACCCCCTACGAAGGGGGATGGTCCATAGTGGGCCTTAAAGGAAAGAGAGAGGCAGCCCATAGGTCTGGTCGGCGCCCCACCTAGGGTTCCTAGTTGGACTAGGATTGGGGGGGGGGGGGCCACCTCTCCTTTTTCCTTTCCCTCTCTTCCTTCTTTTGGTGATTCCTACTAGGAATAGGATTGCAATCCTATTCCTAGTAGGATTGCACTCCTAGCCGCACCAGGGAAGGGCCGGACGGCCTCCCCCCTTGCTCCTTTATATACGGGGGCAGGAGGGCACCCAAAGACCCACAAGTTGAATTGTTTTAGCCGTGTGCGGTGCCCCTCTCCACAGAAACACACCTTGGTCATACCGTCGTGGAGCTTAGGCGAAGCCCTGCGCCGGTGAATACATCATATCCATCACCACGCCGTCGTGCTGACGAAACTCTCCCGTGAACCTCAACTGGATCAAGAGCTTGTGGGACGTCATCAAGCTGAACGTGTGCTGAACGCGGACGTGCCGTACGTTCGGTGCTTGATCGGTTGAATTGTGAAGAAGTTCGACTACATCAACCGCGTCACCTGACGCTTCCGCTCCCGGTCTACGAGGGTACGTAGACACACTCTTCCCTCTCGTTGCTATGCATCTGGTAGATAGATCTTGCATGATCGTAGGAAAATTTAAAAATACGACGTTCCCCAACAACTGCAGAATCCAGAAGCGACGGGCAGGATTGTTGAGTGGGCACTGGAACTGTCAAGCTTTAGCCTCAAGTTTGAAAGCACTTCAACTATCCAAAGCAGAGCATTGGCAGAATTCATAGCAGAGTGGACGCCAACACCAGATGAAGAAATTCCATAAACGAGCATCCCCGTCAAGGAAGCAAGCAAAGAGTGGCTGATGTACTTCGATGGTGCTTTTTCGCTGCAAGGCGCCGGTGCTGGCATGCTGCTTGTCGCACCCACCGGAGAGCACCTCAAGTACTTAGTCCAGATGCACTTTCCCAAGGAGCAAGCAACAAACAATACTGCAGAGTATGAAGGTTTGCTTGCCGGTCTCAGGATCGCGGCAGACCTTGGGATTAAGAAGCTTATTGTAAGGGGTGACTCGCAGCTTGTCGTCCGCCAAGTGAACAAGAATTACCACAGTCCGTTGATGGAAGCTTACGTCAATGAAGTGAGAAAGCTTTAAGAACACTTTGACGGCCTACAGATGGAGCATGTACCAAGAGCTCAGAACGACATCGCCGATGGCCTGTCAAAGTGTGCCGCACTTAAGTTACCTGTGGAACCAGGGATCTTTGTGCTCAAGCTGACTCAACCATCCGTAACACCATCGACTAGACAGAGCAAGAACAGGAAGTTGGTTTCCGGTGACTATCTTCCAGCAGAGCTTCCCGAAGCCGCCGCTAAGAAGGTCCCCAAGATCAATGCCAAGAGTGCTGAGGAGCAATCTGCTCCGGCAAGCCCTAGGGTTTGTTCCGTTGCAGCAGAGGCTCCCGACAAGTTTTGCCCCGGCAAGCTTGCCGGGGAACATCAAGCTCCGGCTGAGACACAGGTTCTCGCCGTAGAAGCAGATGTTCCCGCAGCAGCAGATGTGCCTTTAGTCCTTGTTGTCGAGCCACAGGCTCCAGCATGGGCCCAGCAAATTGTCCGTTTCCTTCAGACAGGAGAACTTCCCGAAGAACAAGAAGAAGCGGAAAGAGTAGCCCAGCAGTCAAGTATGTACCAGTTTGTTGACAACACCCTATACAGAAGAAGTCTCAACGGTGTGAAATTGAAGTGTATTCCCCGGGAAGATGGACAAAAGCTGTTGGCAGAGATACATGGAGGCATATGTGGTTACCACATTGGCGCAAGAGCACTTGCCGGCAAAGCATTCCGGCAAGGTTTCTTTTGGCCGGAAGCCCTTCAGGATGCAACTGCACAAGTAACCAAGTGTCAAGCGTGCCAGTTCCATTCCAAGTAGATACATCAGCCAGCTCAAGCTCTCCAGACGAACCCATTATCCTGGCCATTTTCGGTCTGGGGGCTCGACATCCTCGGCCCCTTTCCCCGCGCAGCCGGGGGCTTTGAGTACTTGTACGTTGCAATCGACAAGTTCACAAAGTGGCCAGAAGTGGAACCAGTGAGAAAAGTGACCGCACAGTCAGCAGTCAAGTTCTTCAGGTCGATTGTTTGCCGTTTCGGGATCCCTAACAGGATCATCACCGATAACGGTACGTAATTCACGAGCCGCACCTTCATGCAGTACGTCCAAGATCTTGGCACCAAGGTCTGCTTCGCTTCTGTTGCTCACCCAAGAAGCAACGGTCCTACGGAGAGGGCAAATGCTGAAGTGTTGTGTGGCCTCAATACCAGAACTTTCGACAGGCTGCACAATTGCGGAAGAAACTGGATCGAGTAGCTGCCGGCGGCTCATTGGTCGATCAGGACGACGCCAAATCGAGCCACTGGACAGACACCTTTCGCTCTAGTCTATGGAGCAGAGGCAGTTCTCCCCACGGAACTCGTATACGGATCACCTCGAGTGCTCGCTTATGATGAGCTCGAGCAAGAGCAACTGCGACAAGATGATGCGCTGGTCCTTGAGGAAGACCGTCTTCAGGCTGCTGTACGAGCTGCTCGCTACCAGCAAGCTTTGCGCCGCTACCATAGCCGCAAAGTTAACGCCAGAAGTCTCGAGGAAGGCGACCTTGTTCTTCGGCGTGTTCAGTCCGCCAAGAATTCCAACAAGTTGACGCCAAAGTGGGAAGGCCCTTATCGGGTGAAACGACTCACTAGGCCTGGCGCTGTCCGCCTTGAGACCGAGGATGGCTTTCCGGTGAGCAACTCCTGGAACATTGAGCATCTTCGTAAGTTTTACCCGTAAGGCGCGGTTGCCGTGATCCGCTCCGGCAACCACCTTTTGTACAAGTCTTGCCGCTGTTGCATGTAATCCTTTGTACAAAGCCGGGAGTAGAACCCGTGCATCAGTAAAGCTCATGTGCCTCGCACATCTTGTCATTTCATGCTTTTTATATTTTGCATGTGTTATCTGATACTTTGTGCAGCACCTACCCCCGGTAAGCCATAACGAGCCCAAAGGCTCCATATCTGTATTTTCTCTTCCTTCTTTTTTCTCAAGGAAAGGAAGGTTCCCTCGCGCACAAGTTTGCCGGGGGGGGGGGGAGGAGAAGATAGTGGTATGGACCGGGCGTCATCCAAGAGAGTTTCGCCTTGCCGGGGAGCAAACAACACAAAAGCTAAGTTGCCAAAGTTTGAGCAATCAGATTTTTAAAATTTTAAGTTATCTTCCTTGAACGACCGTGCTTTGTATGGAAAACCTGTGCGCGGAGGAACCTACTCGTAGCTAGTTGCGCCCTTATTTTGTTTCGAGTCCGCTCAACAACTTAAGTGTGCTGCGACTAGTGTCGTGCCCTTACTTTGTTTTCGAGCACGCTCAACAACTTAAGTGCGCTGCAACTAGTTACGACAAGGTTTCTTGTCGACAGCGGCACCACCAGCAGGCTGCTGACGTTCCGCACTCAGCGCTCGCGGCAAAGGTGCCCGCACCGGCAAGTTCCCTAAAAGTGTAGGGAAGAAACATACAAAGCAAAGGAGTCGAGTAAAGGAAATAACATTGCAATTACTACCCAAAATAGAGTTATATTACAAAGTGACTTGTCGCAGCTCTAATAGACTGTTTTCCATAACATGGCTCACAGCGACAAGGAAAGAAGAAAATGGGCAAGCCTAGTCCACACGGTCGCCCTCGACCCTCTTGATGCCGCTCACCTTGTCCACAAAGGGTGCGACAAGGGCCTTGAGCGCCTCCAGACCGGCGTCCTGCGGCAGGGAACTGAGGACGTTGGTGAGGTTGAGGCCTGGATTGCGGAAGGCCACCTTCATCAGCACATTTTGAAGGGCTCCCGCGCAAAGCTTGCGCAATTCGTCCGCCAGTTGCTTTGGGATCCTTTCCTGGAGCTGCTGGAGGGTCGTCGCCACGCCTCTGAAGAATAGGGTAAGCTTGGCGCTGGGGTGGAGGTTCTCGTCGGAGGAGTACCCGAGATACTCCGCCCCCAGCCGCGCCATCTCCCTGTCGATATCCGCGGCGGCGTTCACAAGACCTTCCGTCCAGTGCTCGACGGTCGCCCTGAAGTTGTTCTGGGTGATGGCAGCACTCTCCAGCAACGCCTTCTCGGCCCTGACCTCCTCCTTCAGGGCCGCCTCCCGCTCCTTGGCGCCATCCAGCGTCTTGGTCAAAGTGATTAGCTTCAACTCAAGATTAGCATTGGAGTTCTTGACGGCGGCAAGCTCCTTGCCCTTCTCGGCGAGGCGGACCTGCAGCTCAGAGTGGCTCTGGGCGTCCTTCTCCCGCTCAAGCTTGAGCGTGGCGATCTCTTCGCCTCTCGCCTTGAGGTCGGCCTCCAGCTGCGCCACCTTCGTCTCCAGCCCCTCCTTGGCGGTCTCGCCAGCTGCGGCAGCGTCCTTCGCCTCCTGGAGGGCCCCACCAAGTGACTGCTCGCGCGCGGCAAGCTCCTCCTCGTGGCTGTCGAGGTTGACCTTGCGCTGCGCCAGCTCGCCTTCTCGCGTGGATAGACTCTCAGCGGCAAGCCGCTGCTGCTCTTCGACTTCTGCCTTCTCGAGGAAGAAGGCCGCCTGCTCTTCGGCAAGTTGCTCCCGCTCCTCTGCCAAGGACCGGAGAGTTGCCTGGTTGAGGGCCCGGAGCTCCTCCGCGCGCTTCTCAATGTGAGCCCCCGGCTTGGCGGCCCGCGCTTCGCGGGACTCCAGCTTGGCCTGCCGGGCGCGGTAGAGCGAGAGCAGCTTCCGCAACAGCCGCTCCTCTTCAGGCTCGCCACTGCTGCTGCTCGGCGCGTCGACAAGCGTCAGCCCGGCAGCGGCGAGCACTTCCCCATCAAAGTTTTCCCCTTCGACCCTCGCCCTGGAGCTTGACGCCCAGGGGAGCTTGATGAAGACCCCGTCGCCGGCCTTCAAGTAGGCGCCTGGCTCGGGCTCCTCGGAGCCTGGGGCTATGGCAGCGGCGGAGGGATCGGCGGTCGGCGTAGCGCCTGGCGCTCCTGCGGCCTCAGGGCCATGAGTGCAATCGCCGGACTCCTCATCGGCTGCTGCTGCAGCAGCCTTGGTGGCCTCGTCGCCGGCGGGCTCGTCAGCACCGACCGCCTCTTCGATAACAGTGGCATCGCCGGTGTTGCCGCGCGTGTCCTCCTCAACAGCAGCCTCCGTCTCCATAGGCTCCGCAACAGATGGATCTGACAGAAGGAGAGGGGAGGAAAACAGTCAAGCAAATATCCAAAAAAGAAGAATCAAAAGAAGAAAAGCCCAAAGGAAGTTTGAGGCAAGAAGATTACCTGCGCGAGCCTGCTCCTCGACGGTGTCCCTCACTGGGGAGCTCCCCCTTGGCGGCGTAGCTATAGTCCCCGCCGGCGGAGGGCCGCTGGTGCTGTCCCTCACCGGAGAACTTGCCCTTGGCGGAGAATTCGCCCTTGGTGGAGAGCTCTCCCTTGCCGGGGAACTTTCCCTTGGCGGCGTAGTTGTAGCGGGTGGCGCTTCGCGGGCGGTCTCCGGGCGCTCTTGGAGTGTCTACTCTGCTCCTACACAAATCAACGTACAAGACGTCAGCAAAGGTAGAACCCCCACGCACGCCTAACAGCGGAAAGTAAACCACACACTTATGCTGGGGGCTGCGCTGGGGGCTGCTCTGAAGATCAGTTGCCGGGTCCGGCAAGTTTGTCTCAGGCGCACCCCCTGCTGTCGCGGCGGGCTCGTCCTTGATGACGATCACCGGGACTTTGGCCCTCTTTGCCGCCCTCTGGGCCACAGTTCTGAAAAAAGTAACAGGTTCAGAGTGAGGCAAAAGATATACAAGACCAAACAGCAAGAATCAAAGAAATACAAGAACAACCAAATCTTACTCTTCTTCCTCCTCGTCGGAGCTGAGCGCAGAGAAGTCAAAGTCTGGCTCATGCGCCCCGGCGCGAGGGGGCGGAGGAGTAGGCTCCCTTGGACGCTTGGCAGGAGCAGTGGCGGTGGTCTGAGATGACACCGCTCCGGCTGCCGCTGAGACGTGAGGAGCGGCAGGAGCAGAAGCGGCGTTCCGAGAAGACCCCGCCCCAGTTGCCGCCGAAGAACGAGGCACTCCCGCAGCAACCTTGCTTGCCGCGGTGGAGCGTGTCGCGCGGCGTGGCGCCTGTTGGCCCGTCTGCTGCTCCGTTACGTCCCCGGCCTTGCGGAGACGCTTTCTTGGCGGGGCTGGAGGCTCTGCTGGTGGTGGTGAGCTGCCTGACGACGAGGAGGAGGAGGAGTCGATCCCCAGCGAGCCGCCCGTATCCTCGGCGGGCTCGCTCGACTCGTCACCCTGCTCTGCGGGCTCGCTCGGCTCGGCGTCTTGCCCGGCAGGCTCTCCCTCGCCGGCGGGTTTTCCCGCGCCAAGGAACTACTCCCGCTCGGCAAGGCTTGCCGCCTCCGCTGCCTCCGCCTCCTCCACGGTGTACCCGAACTCGCCCGCGGCCGCGGCTGCCGCCCCCTCCTCCAGCCTGGTGGCGATGTAAGCCATCTCCTTGTCGGTGGTGTCGCGGGTGAGGCCCTTCCTCTCGTCGGCGCAAATTGGTGTTTCTTCCAAGGTGTCGAAGAACGCCTGCACGGCTTCCTCAGCAGGCTCTTGCCAAGTTGAATTGATCCCGTGAGAGTCGCAACGCGGCATCATTGCGCGGATGCGGCTGAGCACGGAGTTGTTGCACAGCGGGACGACCCCCTCGGCAACCAGAAGACTTCGGGATGATCGGGGTCATATTTGAACAGCTCCTGGAGCATCCCGTTAAGCTCCAGGACAGTGAAATTGAAGTTGAGGCCCGGGCGCAGCCTCATGATATCTGCCGCGTTCTTGAACTCCCAGGCGGGCCTCTTCCTCTCCTGCAAGGGGGCGATGCGGCAATGAAGGAAATCCGCGCCAACTGCGCCTACAGTGAGCTTGGCGCGCCTGAGGCGAAGGATCCGGGCGGTGGCAATTTTCAATCTACTGTCTTCCGGGGCCAAGTCGCTCCAGTCGTTGCCGCGTACTACTGGGGCTTGGCGCCGGGCGGTGAATGGCTGTGGGTCCTCCTCTACAATCCAGCACCAGTCCGCTCTCCACTCATCCCATTTGCCGCGAAGCTCTCCCTCCAGATAAGCTTCCTTCTTGTGCGTCCTCGAGATCCAGGAGACACCGCCGGACAAAGGCTCTACCCTCTAAACTCGGGGCGTGAAGTAGTGGCGGAAGAGGGCAACATTGGGATGGACTCCAACAAAGTTTTCGCACAGATGTGCGAAAACTGCCATGGTCTGAACGGCGTTGGGGGTGAAGTCAAGGAGGTGGAACCCGTAGGTGTTCATGATGTCGCATAAGAATTCAGAGAAAGGCGGGTAGAGCCCGCAGTAGAAGAACAAGGCGAAGAAAGCGTATCCATTCGGATACATGTCGCAAGCAATGGCTGGGAGTACCTTGGTGCGCGGATGCGCCCGCGTCTCCCCCGACCAGAAGAGATAGAAGTTCTCCCTCAGCTTCCTCGCGACAAGCTTGGGGGGAAGACAACCCGCTTCTTTCACAGCGCCACGAGCCGCAGCACCTCGGCCGACTTCGCGGTCTTCCCCTTCTCGCCTTTCGGAGCCATGGCGGAAGCGGTGAGGGAGGTCGACGGCGCTGGTGGTGCTGGTGGCAACGGGGGGCGGAGCGCTGCTCTCTTTCGACTTTGCGAAGGAGGGGAGCGGCGGAGGATTTCAAGGAGCAGCAATGGGCGGATGGACGAACTGCCCCTGTTTCCCCTGCTTATAAGGGGGGAGGGGGCGGACGTTCCGCATTTCCGATTAAAGAAACAGCCCACGATCTCTCCCACGACGCCGCGATCGACGCGTGCCGTTAGGGGAGGGCGCGGCGGATACGGAAAAAGATACGGCGAGAACCGGGGCCACGCGTGCCCTTGCACTGTTTTGGGCCTGGCCCAACAGCGCTCGGCACCGTGTATGGCCCAGGCCCGGGGGCTCCTGTCGGTGTACTAAAGTAGGGGTACCCTTAGTATCCCAAACTTGTGCACGGGCAATCGCAGCGTCCCGCGGCAAGGGTTGCCGGGTGATCGCCAAGATCCTCCGTGGTTCCTTTGGAGCCATTCAAGAACAAAGTATCCAAGCCAAGGAGATAAGGCCCCGGCAAGAGGAGCTTGCCGGGAAGGCCACTCGAGGCACAAAGCCACTCAAGGCGCAAGACCATGGCAAGAGGAGCTTGCCGGGAAGGCCAACCAAGGCATCTCAAGAAATTTGCCGCGACGCGCCACGCGTCCCAGCAAGGCCCGATGAGCGACAAGCTCCCGGAAGCGATAAGATAGCGACCGCGGCAAGGCGCTTGCCGCGGAAAGCTTCCACTCAGTACCCGCGCTCCAGCGCATCCACCCACGTGTCGCTCTGGGACCCTTCCAGACGCACGTGGCGGGCGGCTGTGCAGCCAGGGGTACACGGTGGCAAGCGGTGCTGATAAAGTAGCCATCGTGGAGAACGGTGGTGCCTCCTGACGGCCCTTTTTGCACTGTTTGGGCGACGGCGATGGGAATTTAATGCCCTTGTCCCCTGCCGTCAGGGTTAGGTGCGATGCACTGTACCAACTACTACAACATTTTTCCATTTTTACCCTCAACTGCGTTGCCACCTGTCGGTGACCCCTTGAGCATATAAAAGGAGGCCCATGCGCAACGTAGAGGGGGGTTAGACATTCGAACACTCTCACGCTCGGTCTCGCTAGCCGCTGAAGTGTACTGTAGCTCCCAGCGCTCCCGAGCCAAGAACTCAATAACAGTCCACAAAGCAGGAGTAGGGTTTTACGCATCCGTGCGGCCCGAACCTGGGTAAACTGCTCGTGTGTTTCGCTTCGATCTGCTCTTTGTGCAATCTCCGCCACCTGCCGTACCGAAAAGGGGCTCCGTCCCCATAGGTGTTCGTGGGTGGATCAGTTTCCCCGACATAGCCCAAATCCCAATATTCTTTTATTGGGAATATTCTTTTTTCTATCAGAGTAATAACCCTATCTGCCCTAGGTTGTGAAGCAACCTATATTTCCATCACTCCTTGTCGGTGTACTAAAGTAGGGGTACCTTAGTATCCCGAACTTGTGCACGGGCAGTTGCAGCGTCCCTCGGCAAGGGTTGCCAGGAGACCGCCATGATCCTCCGTGGCTTCCTTTGGACCATTCAAGAACAAAGTATACAAGTCAAAGAGACAAGACCCCGGCAAGAGGAGCTTGCCGGGAAGGCCAACCAAGGCGCATCAAGAGAGCTTGCCGCGGCGCGCCACGCGTCCCGGCAAGACCCGGTGAGCGACAAGCTACCGGGCGCGACAAGATAGCGACCGCGGCAAGGCACTTGCCGCGGCAAGCTTCCACTCAGTACCCACGCTCCAGCGCATCCACCCACATGTCGCCCTGGGGCCTTTCCAGGCGCACGTGGCGGAAGGCTGTGCAGCCAGGGGAACACGGTGGCAAGCGGCGATGACGTGGCTGCCGTCGTGGCGGACGGTGGCGCCATGACGGTCACTTTTTGCACTGTTTGGGGCGACGGCGACGGGCATTCAATGCCCTTGTCCCCTGCCGTCAGAGTTAGGTAGAGAGCACTATGCATACACTGTTCCAACTACCACCCATTTTACATTTTTACCCTCGACTGCGTTGCCACCTGTCGGTGACCCCTTTGACCTATAAAAGGAGGCCCATACGCAACGTAGAAGAGGTTCCGATCATCGATCACTCTCACGTTCGGTCTAGCTAGCGGTTAGAGCATACTGTTGCTCTCCTCGCTCCCGAGCCAAGAACTCAATAACAAACCAAGGCAGGAGTAGGGTTTTACGCATCTGTGCGGCCTGAACCTGGGTAAACTGCTCGCGTGTGCGCCTCGATCCGCTCTTTGTGCATCCTCCGCCCCCTTGACGTACCGAAAAGGGGCTCCGGTCCCATAGGTGTTTGTGGCCGATTAGCTTCCCCGACATCTTTGGCGCGCCAGGTAGGGGGTGCGTTGATACGTCCAAAACGTATCTATAATTTCTGCTTGCTCCATGCCTCTTTTGTGTGATATTGCTATGATATTTATGCACTTCCATACACTTTTGATCATATTTGGACTAACCTATTAACTCAGTGCACCACAGTGCCAGTTCCTGTTTTCTGCTGTTTTTCTATTTCAGGTTTCCCCCATATTAAAAGTGCATTAAAAATTCCGGGAAAAATACAGGAAAAATCAGCGTACCGGGAGCTTCAAGAAAAACCAAAGCAGGTCCAGAGGGGAGCCTGGGGTGGCCCAGGCGGCCACCCGGCGCGGCCCTACCCCTGGCCGCGCCAGGGGGGCGCCTGGGGCACACCTTCGCCTCTGGTGAACCCCCTTCGCATATATATTCCTCGCGTCCCGAAACCCTCGAGGACGGAACCCTTTTTCGCGATCTCACCTCTGTTCCGCCGCCGCAGCGCTTCCAAGATCGGGAGCATCAGGAGAACTCTTCCCGGCACCCTGCCGGAGGGGAGAATCACCACCGGGAGCTTCTCCACCACCATGGACGCTTCCCGGATGAGTCGTGAGTAGTCCACCTTGGACCATGGGTCCATGATCAGTAGCTATGTGATGTTCTCCTCCCCTCTTTGTTCTTCATGGTTTAGACCTCGTGAGCTGCCCTACATGATCGAGGCACATATATAATCTTTATGCTGTTGCCCTACTGAGTTTGCTGGGATCCAATGGATTATGAGATTATGTTCAGATTGCTTGTGAGTAATATATTTGATTCACCTCTTTTATATTTATGTTCTTGAGGAATTGTTGCATGTTCTCCGTTGCTGTTTATTGCTTTGGCCGAGTAGTAGGTAGTAACTCCAAGAGGGAACGTTATGCTTGATTGTGGGTTCATGCCCCTTGATGACTAGCTTGAGTGACAGAAACATGAGTCTAGGGGATGTGATGTTGCCGCAAGGGGGAAAACAACGGTGCTTGTACTTGCGGGTGCAAGGATTGTTTACTTTACGCAAAGTTCTTTTAATGCAGTTGTGTGTTGTTTTGAGTCTACACTTTGGGTGGGATTCGCAACTTAATACAGCGAGATGTTCTGGATAGATATCTCAAGGTGGATGATTAGTAGTAGATGCAGATGGATTTCGGTCTACTTGCCTTGGCGTACCGCCCATGCTTTTGAGCCTCTACCTTTCTTTACATCATAGTTAGCATTGGTTTGCGCACATAATCCTGTCAATTTCCCAGCTGTAATTTGTTTACCTCGCTTAGCTGTTTTATCGTCTTTTGGGAGAGAGACATCACTAGTGAACATCATGGGACCCCGGTCCATATTACCATCACTGATCACACCTGCTATTTACTTCCTATTCTTATTTCCTAGTTGTAGTCATACCTATCATTATTATCTCTTGTGTTTGATCCTTTGTAAACGACAAGGCCGAAGGGATTGACAACCTCTCTGTACTCGTTGGGAGCAAAGTTATTTGTATCTGTGTGCAGGTCCTGTCAACCGCTAAGTATCTGGCGCCGTTAGTCGTTGACACCTATTTGTCGACCCTCGGAGTCTCACGGGATTCGATCCTTGGTATCTTTGCCAAGGGAAACTTGCCGTTACGCTACATCTCAAACCTTCCACTTGGGGTAACCAACGAGGGGCGAGAAGCCATCAAGCAAAGTTTTTGGCGCCGTTGCCGGGGACTCCACTCTTCAAGATTGGGGAGTTGCACGCTATCTTTTATCTTTGCTTTTTAGTCTTGTTAGTTTACCTTTCAGTTTTTGCTTTAGCGTCCCTTACCAAAAATCACAAAAAAAAAATTATTTGCTTTTCTGTTAGTAGTCCTTTCTGTTTAGTCAAGCATGTTAGGATTTGGTGCTTTGAGGGAATCAGAAGTTCTAGATTTCCATCAAAGGGATGGAGAAAATATGAAGAAAGCATGGGACAGAATTTCTAATGCACATAGGAGAATTATGCCTTGGATACCTATCAAAATTGTGCTTAGAAATTTTTACCATGGTCTTTTTAAATGGTGTAAACACTGTCTTGATATTATAGCTGAAGGAGATTTCCTAGAGTGTGATGAAGCTAGAGCTCTTGAAATTATACATGGTCTATCTAGTTACTTTGTTTATGATCATAGTTTTGATACTGTCATAGATAGACTTGCTACTATTGAGAAGAGAATGGATGCTCTAGACTTGATGAAGGTAGAGAAACCCAAACCCAATAAGAGGGATATTTTGGAAATAGACAATGATTGGGAGCCTTTTGTTAGGATTAGCATCTCTAATCAAGACTTCCTTGCTTATTGTGATATTGGATCTATGGTTTCTACTATGCCAAAAATTGTTCATGATTCTTTAAAATTTAACATGGACAGATTATCATCCTATCGTGAACATGCTGATGAAGATATTTCTGAGATCCAGGGAAGAATAAAAGACGTGCCAGTTACATTCCTTAAAGGGATTGCAATGGTTGATTTCATCATCATGAAGCCAAACCAAGGAAATATAGTGCTTGGAAGGGACTTCCTCCGAGCCGTAAAAGGCTTCATCAATATAGGTAAGGGACAAATCCGCCTACGCGGGAAGGCAAAAGGTACGTACCCCTTTCCTAGAAGGAACAAGGGTGAGCTTGTTGAGGAACCATTTGAAGCAATTTATAACTCCGATTATTATGATGACTTTTGATTCCTCCTTTTTGCATCATGCCTAGCTTAAAGGCATAAAAGAAAGTGCTTTTGGGAGGCAGCCCACAACGAATTAGGTTTTATTTTGCTTTTGTTGTGTCTTGATATTTGTTACTACAGTAGCATTATCATTGTATCTTTTCTTTTCAGCTTTGTGCCAAGTTTAGCCTCCGATTGCAAGAAAGTTCAAAAGTTGTGACGTGCAGTCCAGATAACAGAATCTGTCCTTGGACAGAACAATTCGTATAAAATCAGCAGATCATCTTTTTGATCTGAATTTTTTTTACAGCGTGCTCTATACAATTGGCTTTCGGGCGTCTGTTCTGAGTTTTTTGATTTGAGTTGCAGAAGTGCCTCGAAAAAATTATTTACTACCTGCTGGTCTGTTTTTCACGGATTCTGTCCTGTTTTGCCTTTTCTTCGTTTTGCAAACCTTGAGCTTGCTTTTTCTTTGCAAAAACCTTTTGGAAATCTTGAGAAACAGTAGCTCTTAAAGATTATCCTTATTTCTAGTAGGGAAAAGTTATTTTATTATGGGTACTAACCTCTCTAATCAGATTATGATGAGTTATGTATGAAGGGAGTTTTCAAGTGTGCGAGGGAAGATGATAAAAGAAGATTCAGGAGAGTCAAACGCTCAAGCTTGGGGATGCCCCCGTGCACCCCCAAGAAATATACAAGAAGACTCAAGAGTCTAAGCTTGGGGATGCCCCCATGCATCCCCTTCTCCATCAACAATTATCAGTTCGTCTTTCGTTCCACTATATTTTAATCACTTCATGCGTTATGTGCTATGCTTGGAGCGTCTCGCTCTTAGTTTCCTTTTTAGTTTTCTTTAGCTTTGCTTTCTGTTCATAACAAGTTAGAACCCAGCTTTCTTTGTGTGGGAGAGAAACACGCTCCACTTCAACATAGAACACAACATAGGATTTTCATGCTTATCTTTGCTGTGTATGTTCTTTGTCTTTCCATAGCTGCTGTCATGTTTAGCTCTTAGTTTTCATGCTTTTCTTTTTAAAGAGCTTTTGTTTAGTTGGTTTCTGAACTCTCTTGAGTTTTCATGTTTATCTTGTTAAGAGAGTTTTGCCTGTTGCACTGAGTTGTGTGTCTTAACTTAAAGTAGGTAACTGAGGTTGCTATTTAATTTTAGTAGTAACTTGCAATAGTTTTGAGGTATTGCCATGAGTAATGTCTGAACTTTTGGTGTCAAGAGCTTTAGCCTATTAGTGATAGATGTCGTATTTCGGGCAATCCGTGTTTATTTTCGAAAACCTACAAATAGTTGAGAACTTTAGCTACTAAATGGATCACTAATCTTTGGAGGGATCGAATATTAGAGTACACTCACGTACCATGAGTCGAGGATGCGCAAGGATAACCAAACCCCCATACACTCCTCCTCGGGGTACTTGTCTCTTTGTGAACCTCCTAATTAGATTGAGAGTTACCGATAATAAGTGCATGTGTTCTTCGGACTAATGTGAGTATTCGAAAGTTGACACTTCCACCTAGCCATATTTTTCTAGCCTCTTCGGTACCGTGCATTGCCCTTTCTCACCTCGAGAGTTGGCGCATACTTCGCCGGTGCATCCAAATCCTTGGCACGATACGTTCTGTCCTCATGAGCCTCATTATATCCTTCCTCAAAACAGCCACCATACCTACCTATCAAGGCATTTCCATAGCCTTTCCGAGATACATTGCCATGCAACATCCATCTTCTCATGACTTGATCTTCATGTCATACATGCTTTTTGCTTGATCGATGAGCCGCATGCTAGTTGGGCCTTGCCTTAATCATTGCTACATGACGCGCTAGTATCATTGCATATCCTGCTACACCGGCAGAGGCATACATTTTCATACATCATGATAGTTTCATTTTCTTTATGTTGAGTACTTTTGTAAAGTGTGAAAGATCTTCTATACTTCTTGTAATATATAGAGTGTTGCCCCTAAAGTGAGGAAAAGATCCCAAAGAGGACAAAATCAAAAGATCCCAAAGAGGACAAATGAGAGTTAAATAGAAAGAGCCATTGAGGCCACAAAAAAAATAAAAAAATAGAAAAAAAAGAGAAAAAGAAATAAAAAGAGAGAAGGGGGCACACTACTATTTCCTTTTGAGAGATCCACACTCGTACTCCATCTTATACCTTGTGCTCCATAGAGATTATCATTCATGCATATAGCTATGTGGGGACCTTCACACTATAGAACTTGGCTTGTATATTCCAATGATGAGCCTCCTCAAAAGAGCTCTAGGTCTTCTTGAGCAAGCAAGTTGGATGCACCCCCACTAGTTCCATTGGAGAGCTTACCTTAGCTCATATGTGAATCCGTTGCATGGCAATCCCTACTCCTCGCATCATATCTATCATTTGGCTTTCTCTCGCCTATGATTGTCCTCATTGATGTGAGCCTTTCACCACCTTTTTGTCTTCCCCCTCTATCATTTTTCTCTCTTTGCCATCCTAAGTGTCGACTTTCTTGCTTACGCTCATCCATTGCATGAGTGCTCAAAATATCGAAAGGGAATGGATCATTTTGACTTGTACCTGGCTGACGGTCTGGGGATGAGTCAAGATAAGATTCCAAAGAAGACCAAGTGTGAAACTTTAGTAGATTAAGTTCTCAACAATACAAAAACTATGTTTTATTCTCTCATATATCCCTATCCCCTTTCTTGCACGCAAACACCATTTGGAGACATTCGAGTCACGGACAGCGAGAGCTCTTGCACCTTTATGTTCTTATGTTACTTGTTACAATGCTAACATAGACTCTTGCTTGTTATGACTTGAATTGAATTACATTCCTTGATTGCTTTACTTAAAAGTTCTTATATGGTTGATAGCATGTCACCACAGAAATTATGTTTGTTATCATTTACCTACTCGAGGACGAGCAGGAATTAAGCTTGGGGATGTTAATACGTCCAAAACGTATCTATAATTTCTGCTTGCTCCATGCCTCTTTTGTGTGATATTGCTATGATATTTATGCACTTCCATACACATTTGATCATATTTGGACTAACCTATTAACTCAGTGCACCACAGTGCCAGTTCCTGTTTTCTGCTGTTTTTCTATTTCAGGGTTCCCCCATATTAAAAGTGCCCTAAAAATTCCGGGAAAAATACAGGAAAAATCAGCGTACCGGGAGCTTCAAGAAAAAACAAAGCAGGGCCAGAGGGGAGCCTGGGGTGGCGCAGGCGGCCACCCGGCGCGGCCCCACCCCTGGCCGCGCGAGGGGGGCGCCTGGGGCCCCACCTCCGCCTCTTGTGACCCCCCCTTCGCATATATACTCCTCGCGTCCCGAAACCCTCGAGGATGGAACCCTTTTTCGCGATCTTGCCTTTGTTCCGCCGCCGCAGTGCTTCCAAGATCGGGAGCATCAGGAGAACTCTTCCCGGCACCCTGCCGGAGGGGAGAATCACCACCGGGAGCTTCTCCACCACCATGGACGCTTCCCGGATGAGTCGTGAGTAGTCCACCTTGGACCATGGGTCCATGATCAGTAGCTATGTGATGTTCTCCTCCCCTCTTTGTTCTTCATGGTTTAGACCTCGTGAGCTGCCCTACATGATTGAGGCACATATGTAATCTTTATGTTGTTGCTCTGCTGAGTTTGCTGGGATCCGATGGATTATGAGATTATGTTCAGATTGTGTGTGAGTAATATATTTGATTCACCTCTTTTATATTTATGTTCTTGAGTAATTCTTGCATGTTCTCCGTTGTTGTTTATTGCTTTGGCCGAGTAGTAGGTAGTAACTCCAAGAGGGAACGTTATGCTTGATTGTGGGTTCATGCCCCTTCATGACTAGCTTGAGTGATAGAAACATGAGTCTAGGGGATGTGCTGTTGCCACAAGGGGGAAAACAACGGTGCTTGTACTTGCGGGTGCAAGGATTGTTTACTTTACACAAAGTTCTTTTAATGCAGTTGTCTGTTGTTTTGAGTCTACACTTTGGTTGGGATTCACAACTTATTACCAGCGAGATGTTCTGGATAGATATCTCAAGGTGGATGATTAGTTGTGGATGCATATGGATTTCGGTCTACTTGCCTTGGCGTACCGCCCATGCTTTTGAGCCTCTACCTTTCTTTACAGCATAGTTAGCATTGGTTTGCGCACATAATCCTGTCAATTGCCCAGCTGTAATTTTTTACCTCGCTTAGCTGTTTTATCGTCTTTTGGAAGAGAGACATCACAAGTGAACATCATGGGACCCCGGTCCATATTACCATCACTGATCACACCCGCTATTTACTTCCTGATCTTATTTCCTAGTTGCAGTCATACCTATCATTATTATCTCTTGTGTTTGATCCTTTGTAAACGACAAGGCCGGAGGGATTGACAACCTCTCTGTACTCGTTGGGAGCAAAGTTATTTGTATCTGTGTGCAGGTCCTATCAACCGCTAAGTATCTGGCGTCGTTAGCCGTTGACACCTACTTGTCGACCCTCGGAGTCTCACGGGATTCGATCCTTGGTTTCTTTGCCAAGGGAAACTTGTCGTTACGCTACATCTCAAACCTTCCACTTGGGGTAACCAACGAGGGGCGAGAACCCATCATGCGTCGAGGTTGTGTGAACCCGATCCGGCGTCCACGCGAGCTAGATCTTCACCAACTTCATAAACTTCAACATCTTCATCAGCATGCCGCCGAAGAAGAAGGCTTCGGAGGCAGCAGGCCCGTCCGCGTCGATCCCGCCACCGCCGGAGCCAACGGCTGGTGGGGTAGACGCCGGCGGAAGGACAGACGCCGGCGAGGGAACTCACGGCGCCGCCAAGTCCAAGGACAAGATGGACGACCGAGTGCAATCCAAGACATCGGCGTCCGTGCACGCACCGCGTCCATCTCAGGAGGCGCGGGACCGGCAGCGTCGTGGTACACAAGGTACCATACGCTTGCTTGGCCAAGGTCAAGCTGGCGGTTCTCGGGACGCTCAAGGCCAGCATGCGCACCAACATGCCGGCACGAGCAAGGTGCGGTCGCCGGGACGGGAAACTACTCCTTCTAACGTAGTTAGAAGTCCGAGCATATCTCTCTCCTTGCAGCGCTCCCCGCCACTCCGGCAGAAGCTCTAGCTCGAGCTCAACTGCTCCTCGACTTCCCTCCAGCGGCAGACAAAGCCGATGACTCGAGGGCCACCATCCAAAGCATCATCGCCTTCGCCAACGGCGACACTCCGCAGCAACCGAGCGCGTCACGGCCGCGGCAAGTTAGCCAGGCGCGGGCTGATGGCGACAAGACTGTTGGGGGTGCAACCACCATCCACTCCCCACCACGAAGGCCAAGATCGCCGACTCGCCGGATCAACATCGACGACGACTCCACGGCGTCATCGGATCTGCGAGCTCGCCGCGATCAGCGCCAAGTCCTTGACGACCGACGATAAGAGGACGCTCGAACCCGCATCGAGCGCCGAAGAGAAGCGCGGCGACAATCTGACCAGTGCGCTGGGCCCGCTCTTGACATGCAAGCGCCAGGGGAACCAGGCGACCTGCGATACGCGGCAGGTTGCCCTGCGTTCACTCGTGAGCTGCGGCAAGTCCAGTGGCCCAGCATGAAAAACTTCAAACCCGACGTACCCGAGAAGTACGACGGCAAAACACATCCGTCGGAGTTCCTCAGCATCTACACCATCGCGGTGCAGGCTGCCGGGGGACGATACGAGAAGATACTCGCCAACTACTTCCCGCTGGTGCTCAAGCCAAACGTCAGATCTTGGCTCATGCACTTGCCGGAGAACTCCATTTCTTCTTGGGCTGACCTGTGCCATCAGCTTGTTGGCGCCTTTACAGGCGGCCACAAACCTCATGGCCAGGAGAGTGACCTTCACATACTTGCCCAGAAGGAAGGAGAGTCCCTGCATAAATATATCTTGAGGTTCAGCCGTGTCCAGCACAACATCCCAGACGTCCACCCTGCCGCGGTTATTAGCGCGTTCCATCAGAACATGCGTAACCGCCGGATGAGGGAGGAGATGGCGATGTGCAAGATCAGGGACGTCAGCGAGCTGTACGCCCTGGCCGACAAGTGCGCACGCGCTGAGGAGGGGAGGAAACTCCCCAGAGAGGATACTGGAGCAGGGGGATCAGACAGTGAGGATGCCGCCCCGGCGAAAAAGAACCGGCGGCGGAACAACAGGAAGAAGAAGAACAAGGAAGTGCTTGTCGTCAAGCAGTCCGGCAAGGAGGCTGGCGCCAAGAAAGCCCGGACTGGTGGCTCCGGCAAGGAGACTGCCACGTGCACCAACTGCAAAGCTGTGGCGGCCGCCGACAAGCAGGACGGCTCCGACAAGCAGTACTGCAAGATCCACCGCACCAAGGGCCACGATCTTCAGAACTGCAAGAAAGTCGAATACCTCGTCAAGCAGCAGAAGGCTGAGTATGAGCGACACGACAAGGAGAAGGCCCAGGGAGGTGATGGTGGATCCGGCAAGAAGCGGCCATTCAACGGCCGGGGAGGACGCCGCGGCAAGGCCAAGCAGCGGCAAGGAGACAGACCTCCCCGCGGCCGCGACAAGGATGAAGACGAAGACGAAGAAGAAGACATGGATGACGGAGAGGCCAGCGAGCAGGAGTTTCAAAAAGCTACAGAAGTTTTGTGCGTTGACGATGGTGCTTCTCTGCATACTTCACACCGCCAACTCAAGCAATGGGTGCGTGAAGTCAATGCGGCAGAACCACCCGTTGAGTCGCGCAAACTTCTGAAGTGGTCCAGCATGCCTATCATCTTTGATATTGCGGACCACCCTGATTGCACGAATGCGGTCGGGTGCTTGCCGATGTTGGTCTCACCAACTATCCGCAACCTCAAGGTCACCAAGATGTTAGTTGACGGCGGGGCCGGCTTGAACTTGATCTCCTCCGCTATGGTTCGGAAACTCCAGATCCCCGATAGCGAGCTCGAAGAAACCGACACATTCCAAGGGATCATCCCGGGAAGGAGCAGGCCAAAGGGGAAGCTCACGCTGCCAGTGACATTTGGCGGAGAGCTGAACTTCAGGACTGTGAGGATCACTTTCGACGTTGCTGATTTTCCATTGCCTTACAATGGAATACTTGGCCGTCCAGCCCTCGCCAAGTTCATGGCAGCATCTCATTACGCCTACAACATGCTCAAGATGCCAGGCCCGATAAGCGTCATCTCTGTCCCTGGTGACAAGAAAGATGCCCTTATCTGCGCCGACAAGATCTACCGGGAAGCAGCAGCCGCAACAGATAGCAAGACACTTGCCGCTGAAGCTCCCGGGGGGAAGAAGACCAAGTCCGGCAAGAGCTCTGGAGCCCACTCCGGCAAACACACCTCTTCGGAGTGCTGCGCTGCCATCGAGGACGCACCATCGAGCTCCACCGGCAAGTCAAGAAGACGATGGCAGCTCCACCAGAGACAAAGAAGGTGTCCGCCAAGGAGGACGGCACTGGTGGTACTTCCACCATCAGTGCCACGCTTGACCCTAAATAGGAAAGCGCGCTCGTTGCTTTCCTGCGGGCGAACGTCGACATGTTTGCATGGCAACCGTCTGACATCCCCGGTGTTCCCAGGAAAGTGATTGAGCACAAGCTTGCCGTTTGTCCTCACGCGCGGCCCGTCAAGCAGAAGGTTAGAAAGCAAGCAGTGGAGCGCCAAGAGTTCATAGCAGAAGAAATCAAGAAATTGGAAGCAGCGGGCCTTGTCAGAGGAGTGATCCATCCCACGTGGGTGGCCAATCCTGTAGTCGTGCGCAAGGCGAACGGGAAGTGGAGGCTTTGTATTGACTTCACTGATGTGAGTAAAGCTTGTCCTAAAGATCCATTTCCCTTGCCGCGCATTGACCAGATTATTGACTCCACGGCCGGATGTGAGTTGCTTTCATTTCTTTTTTGCATACTCCGGGTACCATCAAATCTTCATGGCAGAAGAAGATGAGGAGAAGACATCTTTCATTACTCCATGTGGCACTTATTGCTTCATACGCATGCCTTTTGGTTTGAAGAATGCTAGTTCAACGTTTGCAAGGGTGGTCCATACAGCTTTTGAGCCACAGATTCACAGAAATGTCGAAGCATACATGGATGACATAGTGGTTAAGAGCAAGGACAGGGCTTCCCTAGTGCAAGATCTAGAAGAAACCTTTGCAAATCTGCGCAAGATTCAACTCAAGCTTAACCCCGAGAAGTGCGTGTTTGGAGTCCCCTCCGGCAAGCTTCTCAGGTTCTTTGTGTCCCAGAGGGGGATTGAAGCCAATCCCGACAAGATTAAGGCCATTGAGCAGATCGAAGCACCGAAGCGCGTCAAGGATGTACGGAGACTTGCCGGCTGCGTGGCTGCTCTCAGCAGGTTTATCTCTAAGTCTGTAGAACGCTCCCTGCCGTTTTTCAAAATTTTGAAAAAGGCAGGTCCAATGAAATGGACTTCGGAAGCGGAGGCAGCGCTGCAAGACTTGAAGAGGTACCTATCCTCTACTCCAATACTTGTCGCACCTAAACCACAAGAGAAGTTGCTGCTGTACCTAGCGGCAACCAATCAAGTGGTTAGTGCTGCGTTAGTAGCGGAGAGGGAGGCGGATGATGAGCCAGCGGCCGCGGCAAGCACACCCAGCGACAAGCAGGGGGCTTCCCCGACAAGCTCTGGTCCCGACAAGGACGGATCTCTGCGGATGCAAGAAGAGGTGCGGAAGAAGATGGTGCAGTGCCCAGTTTATTTTGTTAGTTCCCTCTTGCAGGGGGCTAGGTCAAGGTACTCTGGGGTGCAGAAGTTGCTTTTCGGCCTCCTCATGGCCTCGAGAAAGCTGCGCCATTACTTCCAGGCACATGAGATAACAGTGGTCACTCGCTTTCCGCTGAAAAGGATATTGCAAAATCCAGAAGCAACAGGCAGGATCGTCGAGTGGGCACTAGAAGTGTCAAAGTTTGGCCTCAAGTTCGAAAGCACTTCAACTATCCAGAGCAGAGCCTTGGCAGAGTTCATAGCAGAGTGGACGCCAACGCCTGTCAAAGAAGCAAGCAACGAATGGATAATGTATTTCGATGTGCCTTCTCGCTGCAAGGCGCCGGTGCCGGCGTGCTGCTTGTCGCACCCACCGGGGAGCACCTCAAATACGTGGTCCAGATGCACTTTCCCAAGGAGCAAGCGACAAACAATACTGCAAAGTATGAAGGTTTGCTTGCCGGTCTCAGGATCGCGGCAGACCTTGGGATCAAGAAGCTGATTGTAAGGGGTGACTCGCAGTTGGTCGTCCGCCAAGTGAATAAGAACTACCAGAGTCCGTTGATGGAAGCTTACGTCGATGTAGTGAGAAAGCTTGAAGAACACTTTGACGGCCTGCAGATGGAGCACGTTCCAAGAGCTCAGAACGACATCGCAGATGGCCTGTCAAAGTGCGCCGCACTTAAGTTACCTGTGGAACCAGGGATCTTCGTGCTCAAGCTGACTCAACCATCTGTAACACCGTAAACTGGGCAGAGCAAGAAGAGGAAGTTGATTGTTGGCGACTATTTTCCGGCAGAGCTTCCCGAAGCCGCCACCAAGAAGGTCCCCAAGATCAACGTCAAGGATGCTGAGGAGCAATCCGCTCCGGCAAGTCCCAGGACTTGCTCCGTTGAAGTGGAAGCTCCCGAAAATTCTTGCTCCGGCAAGCTTGCCGGGGATCGTCACGCTCCGGCTGAGACACAAGTTCTCGTCGTAGAAGCGGACGTTCCCGCAGCAGCAGATGTGCCTTTAGTCCTTGTTGTCGAGCCACAAGCTCCAGCATGGGCACAACAGATTGTCCATTTACTTCAGACAGGAGAACTTCCCGAAGAGCAAGAAGATGCTGAAAAAGTAGCCCGGCAGTCAAGTATGTACCAGTTTGTCGGCAACGAACTGTACAGAAGAAGACTCAACGGTGTGAAATTGAAGTGTATTCCCCGGGAAGATGGACAGAAGCCGTTGGCAGAGATACACTGAGGTATATGTGGCCACCACATTGGCGCGAGAGCACTTGCCGGCAAGGCGTTCCGGCAAGGTTTCTTTTGGCCAGAAGCCCTCCAGGATGCAACTGCACAAGTAACCAAGTGTCAAGCGTGCCAGTTCCATTCCAAGCTGATACACCAACCAGCTCAATCTCTCCAGACGATCCCTTTATCCTGGCCATTTTCGGTCTGGGGGCTCGACATCCTCGGCCCTTTTCCCCGCGCAGCCGGGGGCTTTGAGTACTTGTACGTTGCTATCGACAAGTTCACAAAGTGGCCGGAAGTGGAACCAGTGAGAAAGGTGACCGCACAGTCAGCAGTCAAGTTCTCCAGGTCGATTGTTTGCCGTTTCGGGATCCCTAACAGGATCATCACCGACAACGGCACACAATTCACAAGTCGCACCTTCATGCAGTACGTCCAAGACCTTGGCGCCAAGGTCTGCTTTGCTTCTGTTGCTCACCCGAGAAGCAACGGTCAAGCGGAGAGGGCAAATGCTGAAGTGCTGCGCGGCCTCAAGACAAGGACTTTTGACAGGCTGCACAAGTGCGGAAGGAACTGGATCGAGGAGTTGCCGGCGGCTCTTTGGTCGATCAGGACGACGCCAAATCGAGCCACTGGACAGACACCCTTTGCTCTAGTCTATGGAGCAGAGGCAGTTCTCCCCATGGAACTCGTATACGGGTCGCCTTGAGTGCTCGCTTATGATGAGCTCGAGCAAGAGCAGCTGCGACAAGATGACGCGCTGCTCCTTGAGGAAGACCGTCTTCAGGCCGCTGTGCGAGCTGCTCGCTACCAGCAAGCTTTGCGCCGCTACCATAGCCGCAAAGTCAATGCCAGAAGTCTCGAGGAAGGCGACCTTGTTCTTCGGCGCGTTCAGTCCGCCAAGAACTCCAACAAGTTGATGCCGAAGTGGGAAGGCCCTTATCGGGTGAAACGAGTCACTAGGCCCGGCGCTGTCCGCCTAGAGACCGAAGATGGCTTTCCGGTGAACAACTCCTGGAACATCGAGCATCTTCGTAAGTTTTATCCATAAGGCGCTGTTGCCGTGATCCGTTCCGGCAACCACCTTTTGTACAAGTCTTGCCGCTGTTGCATGTAATCCTTTGTACAAAGCCGGGCGCAGACCCCGTGCATCAGTTAAGTTTATGTGCTACGCACACCTTGTCATCTTCATGCTTTTTCGTATTCTGCATGTACTATCTGACACTTTGTGCAGCACCTACCCCCAGTAAGCAATAACGAGCCCAAGAGCTCCATATCTATATTCTCTCTTCTGCCTTCTTTCTCCAGCAGAGGAAGGTTTCCTCGCGCACAAGTTTGCCGGGGGGGATGGAAGATAGTGGTGTGGACCAGGTGCCGTTCAAGAAAACCTTGCCTTGCCGGGAAGCAAACAACACAAAAGCTAAGTTGCCAAAGTTTGAGCAATCAAATTTTAAAAATTTTGAGTTATCTTCCTTGAACGACCGCGTTTTGTATGGAAAACCTATGCGCGGAGGAACCAACTCGTGGCTAGCCGCGCCCTTACTTTGTTTCGAGCACGCTCAACGGCTTAAGTGTGCTGCGACAAGTGTTGCGCCCTTACTTCGTTTTCGAGTTTGCTCAACAGTTTAAGTGTGCTGCGACTAGTTGCGACAAGGTTTCTTGTCGGTAATGGCACTGCCAGCAGGCTGCTGAAGTTCCGCACTCAGCGCTCGCGGCAAGGGTGCCCGCGCCGGCAAGTTCCCTAAAAGCGTAGGGCAGAAACATACAAAGCAAGGGAGTCAAGTAAAGGAAATAACGTTGCATTAACCGCCTAAGATAGAGTTATATTACGAAATGACTTGCCACAGTTCTAATAGACTATTGTTTGTAACATGGTTAACAGCGACAAGGGAATGAAGAAAGCAGACAAGACTAATCGGCGCGGTCGCCCTCGACCCTCTTGATGCCGCCCACCTTGTTTACGATGGGCGCAACGAGAGCCTTAAGCGCCTCCTGGTCAGCGTCCGGCGGCAAGGACCTCAGGACGTTGGTGAGGTTGAGGCCTGGGTTGCGCAACGCTATCTTCATCAGCACCTTCTCTAGGGCGCCTGCACAAAGCCTGCACGACTCGTCCGCCAACTGCTTCGGGATCTTCTCCCGGAGTTGCCGGAGGGCCGTCGCCACGCCCTTGAAGAACAGAGTGAGCTTGGCGCTGGCGTGGAGGTTCTCGTCGGTGGAGTACCCGAGATAATCCACCCCCAGCTCCACCAGCTCCTTGTCGATGTCCGCGGCGGCATTGACAAGACCTTCCGTCCACAGCTCGACGGTCCGCCTGAAGTTATTCTGCGAAATGGCGGCGCTGTCCAGCAACACCTTCTCGGCCCTGAGCTGTTCCTTCAGGGCCGTATCCCGCTACTTCGCGCCTTCCAGCGTCGTAGTAAGAGTGTACAGCTTCAGCTCCAGATCAGCGATGGAGTCCTAGGCGACGGCAAGCTCCTTGCCCTTATCGGAGAGACGGACCTGCAGCTCGGAGTGGCTGTGGGCGTCCTTCTCCCTTTCAAGCTTGAGGGCGGCAACCTCCTCGCCGCTTGTCTTCAGGTTGGCCTCCAGCTGCGCCACCCTCTGCTCCAGCTGCCTCTTGGCGGTCTCGGCGGCTGCGGCAGCATCCTTTGCCTCCTGCAAAGCTCCGCCAAGCGATCGCTCACGTGCGGCAAGTTCGTCCTCATGGCTATCGAGGTCGACCTTCCGCTGCGTCAGCTCACCTTCCCGCCTGGATAGCTCCTCAGCGGCAAGCCGCTGCTGCTCCTCCGCCTCAGCCTTCTACAAGATAAATGCCTGATGCGCCTCGGCAAGCTGCTCCCTTTCCTCCACCACGGATCGGCGAGCCGCTTGGTTGACGGCTCGGAGCTGTTCTGCACGCTTCTCCAAGTCAGCGCCCTCCTTGGCGGCCAGAGGCTCTCGGGACTCCAGCTTGGCTTGCCAGGCGCGGTAAAGGGACAGAAGCTTCCGCAGAAGCCGCTCCTCCTCGGGCTCGCTGCTGCTGCTTGGTGCGTCGACGAACTTCAGTCCGGCGGAGGCGAGGACCTCCCCGTCAAAGACCTCTCCCTCGACTGGCGCCCTGGAAGTGGACGCCCATGGGAGCTGGATGAAGACACCGTTGCCGGCCTCCAGATAGGCGTCTGGCTCGGCTGCGGCAGCGGAGGGATTGGCAGCCGGCGCAACGTCTGACGCTCCTGCGGCCTCAGGGCCGTCAGTGCGACTGCCGGACCCCTCCTCAGCTGCTGCACCAGCGGCCTTGGCTGCCTCGTCCGCGGCGGGCTCATCAGCATCGGCCACCCCTTCGGTAGTGGCGGCTTCGCCGGTGTTGCCACGCGCGTCCTCCTCGACGGCGACCTCCGTCTCCATTGGCTCTACGGCGGACGGGTCTGGCAGAAGGAATGAAAAGACAAGCAAATATCCAAAAAGAAGAAATTCAGAAGAAGAAAAGTCCAAGAGTTTACCTGCGCGGGCCGGCTCCTCGGTGAGGTTCCTCACCGGGGAGCTCTCCCTCGGCGGCGTGGTGGTAGCCCCCGCCGGTGGAGGGCCGCCAGCGCCATCCCTTGGCGGGGTGCTCGCCCTTGGCGGGGTGCTCGCCCTTGGCGGAGTATTCTCCCTCGCCGGGGAGCTCCTTCTTGGAGGTGTGGTCGAGGCGTGCGGCACGTCGGGGGCGGTCTCCTGGCGCTCCAGATGCTGCTGCTCTGCTCCTGCACAAGTCAACAAACAAGATATCAGCAAGGAAGGAAGTCCCACGCGTGCCCGACAAGCGGAAAATGAACCACACTTATGCTTGGGGCTGCGCTGGGGGCAGCTCCGAAGAACAGTTGCCGGGTTCGGCAAGCTCGTCTCGGGCGCGCCCCTTGCTGTTGCGGCGGGCTCGTCCTCGATCACCGGGACCTTGGCCCTCTTCGCCGCCCTCTGAGCCAGAGTTCTGAAAAGGACAGGTTCAGTGTCAGGCGAAAGAGATACAAGACAAGAAACAACAGAAAATCAAAGAAGTACAAAAATTACGAAGACTTACTCTTCTTCCTCCTCGTCGGAGCCGAGGCGCGGAGAAATCAAAGTCCGGCTCACGTGTCACGACACGGGGCGGGGGAGGAGTGGGCTCCCTCGGCTGCTTGGCGGGAGCAGGGACGGTGGTCTGAGAAGACCTCGCTCCGGTTGCCGCCGAAGCGCGAGGGGCGGCGGGAGCAGGAGCGCCGGTCTGGGAAGATCCCCCTCCTGTTGCCGCTGAAGCACGAGTCACTCCCTTGGCGGCCTTGCTTGTCACGGTGGCGCGCGCCGCGCGGCACTGCGGCTGCTGGCCCGCCTGCCGCCCCGTCGCGTCTGCGGCCTTGCGGAGGCGTCTTCTTGTCGGAGCTGGAGGACTTGCTGGTGGCGGCGAGCTGCCCGAGGACGAGGAGGAGGAGCCGATCTCCAGCGAGCCGCTCGAGTCTTCGGCAGGCTCGATTGACCCGGCACCCTGCTCGGCGGGCCCACTCGACCCGACACCCTGCTCGCTGGGCTCGCTTGTCCCGGCGATCGACCGGGCAAGGATCCCCGCTTTGCGGAGCTCTTCCTCCTCGGCAAGGCTTATCGCCTCCGCTGCCTCCGCCTCCTCCACAGTGTACCCAAACTCACCCGCGGCCCTGGCTGCCGCTGCCTCTTCTAGTCTGGTGGCAATGTATGCCATCTCCTGGTCGGTGGTGTCGCGGGTGAGGCATTTCTTCTCGTCGGAATCGACTGGCAGTTCCACCAAGTTATCGAAGAATGTCTGCACAGCTTCGTCGGAAGGTTCTTGCCAAGTGGGATCGATCCCGTGGGAATCGTACAGCGGCATCACGGCACGGATGGCGCTGAGCGGCGAGCTGTTACACAACGGAACTACGCCCGGCGGCAGCGCAAACCACTCAGGATGGGCGGAGTCGTACTTAAACAATGCTTGGAGCATCGCGTTGAGCTCCAGCACCGTGAAATTCCAATTGAGGCCCGGGAGCAGCCTCATGATATCTGCCGTGTTCTCGAACTCCCAAGCAGCCCTCTTCCTCTCCTGCAAGGGAGCGATGCGACGGTGGAGAAAGTCTGCACCGACCGCGCCTACAGTGAGCTTGGCTTGCCGGAGGCGAAGGATCCGGGTGGTGGCGATCTTTAGTCTGCTGTCCTCCGGGGCCAGGTCGCTCCAGTCGTTGCCGCGTACTACTGGGGCTTGGCGCCGGGAAGTGAATGGCAGCGGGTCATCCTCTACGATCCAACACCAGTTGGCTCTCCATTCATCCCACTTGCCGCGGCGCTCCCCTCCAGATAGGCTTCCTTCTTGAGCGTCCTCGAGATCCAGGAGATTCCGCCAGACAGAGGCGACCCTGCCTCGACTAGGGGCGTGAAGTAATGGCGGAAGAGAGCTACATTGGGGTAGACTCCGACAAAGTTTTCGCACAGATGTGAGAAAACGGCCATGGTCAAGACGACGTTGTGGGTGAAGTCAAGGAGATGAAACCCGTAGGTATTCATGATGTCGCAAAAGAACTCAGAATAGGGCGGGCAGAGCCCGCAGTAGAAGAACATAGCAAAGATGGCGTAGCCGGTCGGGAACATCTTGCAGGCTACGGCGGGGAGTACCTTGGTGCGCGGATGCGCCTTCGTCTCCCTCGACCAGAAAAGGTAGAAGGAATCCTTCAGCTCCTCCGCGTCAAGCTTCGGCGGAAAGACCGCCATCTTCTTCCGCATTGTTGCTAACCGCAGCGTCTCGGCGGACTTCACGGCCTTCCCCTTCTCGCCTTTCGGAGCCATGGCGGGGACGGTGGGGGAGGTCGACGTCGCTGGTGATGCTGGTGGCGGCGGAGGGGGCGGAGCGCTGCTCTCTTTCGACCTTCGGGGAGGAGGGGAGCGGCGGGGGTTTTTGAGGGTCGAAGAAGCAACGGGCGAATGGAAGGAACTGCCCCTGTTTCCCCTGCTTTTAAGGGGGGAGAGGGGGACGTTCCGCATTTCCCATTAAAGAATCAGGCCACGATCTCTCCCACGACGCCGCGATTGACGCGTGCCGTTCGGGAAGGGCGCGGTGGATACGGAGTGGGATACGGCGTGCCGCAGGCCGCGCGTGCCCGTGCACTGTTTTGGGCCTGGCCCAACAGCGCTCGACAGCATGGCTGGCCCAGGCCGGGGGGCTCCTGTCGGTGTACTAAAGTAGGGGTACCTTAGTATCCCGAACTTGTGCACGGGCAGTTGCAGCGTCCCGCGTCAAGGGTTGCCAGGCGACCGCCAAGATCCTCCGTGGCTTCCTTTGGACCATTCAAGAACAAAGTATACAAGTCAAAGAGACAAGACCCCGGCAAGAGGAGCTTGCCGGGAAGGCCGCTCAAGGCACAGAATCACTCAAGACACGAGACCCCGGCAAGAGGAGCTTGCCGAGAAGGCCAACCAAGGCGCATCAAGAGAGCTTGCCGCGACGCGCCACGCGTCCCGGCAAGACCCAGTGAGCGACAAGCTCCCGGGCGCCACAAGATAGCGATCGCGGCAAGGCACTTGCCACGGCAAGCTTCCACTCAGTACCCACGCTCCAGCGCATCCACCCACGTGTCGCCCTGGGACCCTTCCAGGCGCACATGGCGGAAGGCTTTGCAGCCAGGGGAACACGGTGGCAGGCGGCGATGACGTGGCTGCCGTCGTGGCGGACGGTGGCGCCATGACGGTCACTTTTTGCACTGTTTGGGGCGACGGCGACGGGCATTCAATGCCCTTGTCCCCTGCCGTCAGAGTTAGCTAGAGAGCACTATGCATACACTGTTCCAACTACCACCCATTTTACATTTTTACCCTCGACTGCGTTGCCACCTGTCGGTGACCCCTTTAACATATAAAAGGAGGCCCATACGCAACGTAGAGGAGGTTCCGATCATCGACCACTCTCGCGTTCGGTCTAGCTAGCGGTTAGAGCATATTGTTGCTCTCCTCGCTCCCGAGCTAAGAACTCAATAACAAACCAAGGCAGGAGTAGGGTTTTACGCATCCGTGCGGCCCGAACCTGGGTAAACTGCTCGCGTGTGCGCCTCGATCCGCTCTTTGTGCATCCTCCGCCCCCTTGCCGTACCGAAAAGGGGCGGTCCCATAGGTGTTCGTGGGCGATCAGTTTCCCCGACACTCCTAAAATTCCCAAATAATTCTCATAAATTGTTTGGGTCATATATCTATTAAATATGGCAAAACGTTTCCTTGCCATGTTCAAAAATAATCCTCCAATATTCATTTTCCTACTCTGCCCAAAATGGCACTTTGTGAAGCAAGTCCTATTTTCCTTTACCCAATTTCCCTCAAACTTCTTGGACCTCTTTTACTGTCCATATCTTTGCCATATGCCAAATTTCAACCTCATTTTCCTAGTAGTTATTTAATTATGATTTTCCAAAGTTCCTGCCCAGAAAGAAACTTTGTGAAGGAGGTACAAGCTAGGCATATCCAAATGAGTTGCAATTTTGCATGGCCCTCAATATCATCATATCATAGCTCTCCACCAAAGTTGAGCTCATGTAATGTCTCCATGTGAGCACATCTTAAATTCTTTGATTCTATCCAATATTTTAGTTTGTCAAGAAAGTATATTTTATCTTGCTCCATTAAGGCTGAAAATTTTCCTAGACCTTCTCCTATCTATATAACCTAGCTCCACAAAATTTAGGCATATTCCATTTAGCTAATATTCCTCTAGAATTTTTGCAAGTTTCTGGTCAGTGGAACTTCTTGTGAAGCAAGTACCATTTTGGTATATCCAATTGGTATGAAACCTTTTGCAGCATCTTCATATGAGCAAATAAGTCAGCACTGCCCAAGTTGAGCTTAAGTTGATACTCCATGTGAGAGCATAATCTTGATCTTCATTCTGGACTAGATTACTTAGTGGTCCAAATCCCTCCAAACTTTCCAGGACCGTAGTCCTTCCTATCCTAATAATCCCAGACAACAAAATCTGACCCAAACAAGTCCCTGTTGATCACCAGTGCTCATACAAAACTGATACATCAAACTTTTCAGAGGAAAAATGCCATCGATCCAGTGCACCTCTTCTTGACCTATCGCTTTCCCCAGCCTCGGTGATGCAAGGACAAACCAGTAGACAACGTTTCCGTGCCTCTTGCGTCCCGTCCTTGCCATTCCCAGTGGTGACCATCGCCTTTGCATGTCATCCGCGCGCTCTGGCACCTCTGTCCTCTTCTCCCTATCGGTGCGTTGGTTCCGTTGGCGCCTAGCCATGTCTAGAGTCCTCCGCGAGCCGCCGCCATTCCTCTGGAGTCCTTGCCTCCTCCATCTGTTTCCTCACCGACGCTAGCCGCCGCGCGGCCACTAATGAGGAGTGGCGACTTTGGCTTGGAGCTCGCTCGTCTCTTCTTCCCCGTGCTCCCTTGGCTGCCTCTGCCCCCGTGAGCTTCTCCCTATTCCACCCCGTCGTCTACCTCCGAGCTCGAGCACGCGCACACGCATCGGTGGCTTCAGCCACTGATACGTCCCAAACGTATCTATAATTTCTGCTTGCTCCATGCATGTTTTGGGTGATATTGCTATGCTTTTGATACACTTTCATACACTTTTGATCATATTTGGACTAACCTATTAACTCAGTGCACCCCAGTGCCAGCTTCTGTTTTCTTCTATTTTTGTATTTCAGGTTTTCCCATTACTTAAATTGCTAGAAAAATTCCGGGAAAAATATATAAAAAATCAGCGCTCCAGAAGCTTCCGTGCGCCAGAAGGGGGGCCAGAGGGGCCCCAGGCGCCCTGATGGCGCGGCCCCACCCCTGGCCGCGCCGGGGGGCCGCCTGGGCTGCTCCCACCTCCTCTGGTGCCCTACTTGGCATCCTATTTATTCTCCTGTCGCGAAAACCCTGATTCCAGACCCGTTTTCTCCAGAAGCTATTCCGATCTCCGCCGCCATCGCCACCAAGTTTCGGGCGACCTGAATTCCTGTGCCGGCATCCTGCCGGGACGGGGAAGTGCCACCGGATTCATCTCCATCGACGTTGCTTCCTCCCTCCATGATGCGGGAGTAGTTCCTCCTTGGGGCTGAGGTTTCTACCAGTAGCTATGTGGTCAATTCTCTCTCCCATGATGTGATCTTCGTTGTGATCATAGGGTATGTTAATCTAGGGTGATCCCATGATATTTCCCCTTCCTCTATGTATTGGATTGATGTACTCACTTGTCTTTATCTAGTATAATCTCCGAGACCAAGGTGACAGCGGTCTATTGGACATGGATTAGAAGAATATTTTCATGAGTGATTTCCTCTTTTGTGTGTTGATTGAAGATTGAGAGTCTCTTGGTGCTTGTCTTTGACTATCCTTGAGATATGTTGTGTGATTGTGGTACTCTCTTTGGATGGCCGCGGTGACATTGGGAAATCCATAGATTGAGAACTACGAACTTTGAGGTGTGCTTTTGTAGCCCTACATAATTCTCGTCCTCTCTTGACCACAAAGGAATGACCTGCGAGTGCGTCTCCATTATGGGAAATATCATGTGATTCGATTATGTTAATGTTGTTGGGAGTTGCCACTAGTGAAAGTATGAAGCCTAGGCCTTGTTTCCACCATTGCAATACCATTTGTGCTCACGTTTACCACTTGTTTGCTTTCTGCACTTTTTATTACAGATTTATATTACTTTGCTTTGCCACTCCTATCATCCATATTTTACCATCTCTTCGCCGAACTAGTGCACCTATACATCTGACAATTGTATTAGGTGTGTTGGGGACACAAGAGACTTCTTGTATCTTGATTGTAGGATTGCTTGAAAGGGGTACATTCAACCTCTACTTCCCTGAGTTCGATAAACCTTGGGTTACTCACTTAAGGGAAATTTGCTGCTGTCCTACAAACCTCTGCTCTTGGAGGCCCAACACTGTCTACAGGAATAGAAGCGTGTAGTAGACATCAAGCTATTTCTGGCGCCTTTGCCGGGGAAGTGAGGTAAGTGAAGGTACCTTCTCTAGATCTTGCAATTAAATCTTTTTGTTTCTTGTTTTTATTTTCACTAGTTTTGCTTAATGGAAAACAACAAAAATATGAGAGAGCTTTATAAGCTCTACCTTGAACTTGGACATGATGTGTTCGAAGAGAAAATTAAAAAACCTTTGGAACTTTATTATTTGCATAACAATCATGATGGTGGTGATGTTTTTAGTATGTTTTTTTATTATCAATATTGCTAATGTCATGGAAAGCTCTAAGCTTGGGGATGACACGTTTTTAGTCCCCCAACTTATGAGGAGAAAATTTACTTTGATGATACTATGCATCCTATATATGATGATTACAGTGATGAATATGATATTTTCCGTCCACCTACTATTGAGGATAAAATTTATTATGATTATGATATGCCTCCTAAATACGATGATTACCATGATGGTTATGATAGTCTTACTCTCACTATTCCTAATAAGAAAGATTTTGCTTATATGAAGAGTAATGACACTATTATGCTTTTGGATCATGGAAATAATGCCTTATGTGATAGTTATATTGTTGAGTTCATCCATGATGCCTCTGAAATTTATAATGAGAGAGGGAGACATGGTTCTAAATATCTTAATAATAAGAAGTTTCCTCTCTTTATGGTGAATATTTTGAAGTTATGCTTGTTTTGCCTTCCTATGCTAGTTGCTTTGTGCTTCAATATTTTATTTTCTTACAAGATTCCTATGCATAGGAAGCATGTTAGGCTTAAATGTGTTTGGTATTTGCTTCTTGATGCTCTCTTTTGTTCTTCAACTCTTATTCCTACGAGAGCATCATTAAAGTCTTAAGCCTATCTTTATGGCTATAAAGAAAGAGCTCTAGGGAGACAACCCTTGTTATCTTTGCTTTTAGTTTGTTCTTTCAGTTTTTAGTGGTCTTGATGTTTGTTACTACTGTAGCAACATCATTGTATCTTTATTTTTCAGCTTTGTGCCAATTTTAGCCTCTGATTGCAAGAAAGTTCAAAAGTTGTGACGTGCTGTCCAGAAAACAGATTCTGTCCTTGGACAGAAAAATTCGTATAAAATCAACAGATCATCTTTTTGATCTTAATTGTTTTGACAGCGTGCTCTATACAATTGGCTTTCGAGCGTCTGTTCTGATTTTTTTGATTTGAGTTGCAGAAGTGCCCCGAAAAATTTATTTACTACCTGCTGGTCTGTTTTTCACAGATTCTGTCATGTTTTGCCTTTTCTTCGTTTTGCAAACCTTGAGCTTGCTTTCTCTTTGCAAAAACCTTTTTGGCAATCATGAGAAACAGTAGCTCTTCAAGATTATCCTTATTTCCAGTAGGGAAAAATTATTTTATTATGGGTACTTGATGGTTTTCAGGCCGGATCGAACACGCCGACGGTGGACTCACGCACACAGGGAACACACGCGAACACGGAGGCGAGAAAGATTTTGCGACGCGTAAAAACCTGCGTCTTTTCTGCTCCTTTCTTTTATTCTCTGGTGCACGACGTCTTAGCGATCGTGACCGATTCCTATGCCCTCCACGATCCTTGATTGCCTGTGCCATCCCACAAGACCGGATCGTGTAGCGCTTACAACAGAATAAGCGGAAACTAACTGACCTCCACGTGAACACAACACGTGTCAGGGTTATTTGCAACAAGCAAAACAATAAAAAAAACAAGATTTTGACACGATCAGATAATCTATCCGTGCCTTACTGAAAACAAAGTTCAGACTGAATGTGACACAACGCCACAGCTAGCTCAATAAGACTTACAATCTCTCCCTTGAGCTTGATGTGGTCACTTGTTGGACTCCACTCCTATCATCCTTCGGAGTTCCTGAAATCTTACTCTCCCCAAGGCCTTCGTCAGAACATCAGCTACTTGGCTCTCAGTCCTGACATGCTCAATGTCTATCTTCTTTGTTTCCACACATTCACGCACAAAGTGATATCTTATCTCAACATGTTTACTTCTATCATGGAAAACTGGATTCTTACTCAGGGAGATGGCCGATTGATTGTCGACCTTTAGCTTCACCTTTCTAGGTTCTGAACTACGGAGCTCGGACAATAGCCTACTGAGCCAAATCCCTTGGCAAGCGGCTGAAGTTGCTGCAACATATTCAGCCTCACAAGAAGAGAGAGCAACGATCTTTTGTTTCTGTGATGTCCAGCTGATCGGGCTTGAGCTGAGATAGAACATGGTTCCGCTGGTGCTTTTTCTATCATCAACATCACCTCCAAGATCACTATCACTATAACCGATCAGCTGCAGCGGGGTGTTCTGCTCCCTCCTATACATGCACCCATACTGTAGTGTGCCACCCACATACCTCAATATGTGCCTTACAGTAGCCATATGCTCTGTCGTCGGCCGCTCCATGTAACGATTGACAATACCCACGGCATAGCATATATGTGGTCGGGTATGAACCAAATACCTCAGGCTGCCGACGATGCTCCGGTAGCGTGTACTATCCACTTCCGGTGCAGTGCTTGACTTGCTCAATTTCAGTTTATTTTCCATGGGTGTTTGGATTGGGTTGCAATTCTCCATCCCACATTTCTCAAGAATTCTGGATGCATATGCAGATTGACAAATAAAAATGCCATGAGTTGATTGCTTTACCTCTATTCCAAGATAATAACTCAACAAGCCAAGGTCACTCATGCTGAAGATGGTTTGCATCTGCTCTTTGAAAGCCTCAATGTCCTTTGCATTCTCTCCGGTGATAATGAGATCATCAACATACACTCCCACTAACAACCCAGTTCGCTTGTACACAACATGCTCAGATGGACACTTCTCAAAACCAAGTTTAGTTAATGTGTTATCCAACTTTGCATTCCATGCCCGAGGAGCTTGGCGCAGCCCATACAATGCTTTACTAAGTTTCAACACCTTCTCCTCTTTGCCTTGCACAATAAAACCAGGTGGTTGCTGAACATAGACCTCCTCCTCCAATTCACCATTCAAAAATGCAGACTTAACATCCATGATTTCCCAACCCATTTGAGCAGCCAATGCAAGGATGAGTCTCACAATTTCCAACCTTGCTATAGGGGCAAAAACTTCTTCAAAGTCTATGCCATGGCGCTGAACATACCCTTTTGCAACCAACCTTGCCTTGTGCTTGATCACCTTACCACTTGAGTCCTTCTTCAACTTGTAGACCCACTTGAGACCAATTGCTTTCTGGGCCCTAGGCAGATCACACAACTTCCATGTGTTGTTGCTTTCAATGGAGTTCAACTCCTGTTTCATTGTAGACATCCAGCTAGCCTCTTTCTTAGCCTCTTCAAACTTTTTTGGTTCCTCCGCTACCAACAAACATAGTCCCGAATACTGGGCTGCTACTTCAACGGTTTCATCGTATATCTCCTCGAGAAGACGCTTCCCTTGCGGCCCTTGAGAAGCGCTGCTCGCCGTGGAGTGCACACTGCCTGCTGTCCCGAAGTCTGGCGTGACAGGTGTTTGTGCTGCCGTGGCAGCAATTCAGGCTGATGCAATAGGGGTCTGCGGTGAGGCTGTCATGGCAGAATCTTCAGCTGAAGTGGCAGTGTTTTTATGCATGTTCTCCGTCACAGTACTTGCTGGAATCTGAATGATGGTAAATGTCTCACTTGTTGAGCTGGCTTCACCCACTGCCATGACCTCCCCTCATCAAACACTACATCCCTCGAGACATGCAGTTTCTTGAGGACTGGATCATACATCCGGTATGCCTCTGATGGTGTATCATACCCAATAAACACCATGGGAGTACTCCTGTCTTCTAGCTTTGAAAGATGCCTTCCAACATGCTTCACAAATCCCACACACCCGAATGTCCGCAAATGTTCAGCACTCGGCTTCCTCCCAAACCAGGCTTCATATGGGGTCATGCTAGGAAGGCTCTTCGTCGAGGATTGGTTCAACAAGTACACAGCTGTCGCCACAGCCTCTCCCCAAAACCGGCCAGGTACTGACATGCTCTTCAGCAGGCTCCTGGCCGTGCCCACAATGGTCTGGTTCCTCCGCTCGACCACTCCGTTTTGCTGAGGAGAATAAGGTGCCGTCAAGTGTCGCTTCACACCCAGCTCGGCACAGTAAGCCTCAAACTTATTTGAGGTGAACTCTCCTCCTCGATCTGTACGAAGTACTTTCAGTTTATGTCCTGATTCATTCTCTGCTGCAGCTCTGAACTTCTTCACAGCTTCAAATGCTTCATCTTTGCACCTGAGAAGCATCACCCACATGAACCTCGTCATGTCATCAACCATGAGGAGGAAGTACTTTTTCCCTCCTGGTGTTGCCGGCGAAATGGGGCCGCACAAATCTCCATGCACTAACTGAAGTGGCTTCTCTGCCCGGAACTTGGCATGTACAGGAAATGGGTTTCGCCGCTGTTTTCCTACCATGCATCCCTCACAAACCTGCTCAATATGATCTAGCAGTGGCAGTCCCCGAACCATGTCTCCACTAGCAAGTTTTCTCAATGAGTGAAAATTCACATGCCCATACCTTGCGTGCCATAGCCACGCTTTGTCCCCGTGTACAGCCTGCAAGCACACTGGCTCTGTCTGCTGCACCTCGAGAATGTACAGACTATTTTTGGCTCTCTTCACATGAGCAAACGGCTTGCGTAGTGGATCAAGAACTGTCATAATTCCAGACTCAACCTCAGTTTTGCATCCAATTTCATCCAGCTGACCAATACTTATGATGTTACTCCTCAACTTCGGAATAAAATAGACCTCCGTCAGGATTCGATGTTGTCCATTGTCTCCCTGCAACAGTACAGTACCTCGGCCACATATTTCAACAGTTGAACCATCTCCAAAACAAACTGTTCCCTTCACGGTTTGGTCTAACTCAGCAAACTTGGACACACATCCGGTCATATGGTTACTAGCACCAGTATCTAGGTTCCAGCTCACATTCTGAGCTCCGATCAACTTCGGAATAACACTTTCCTCGTTGAGTAGTACCTCCTCGGTCTGCTCTTCAGCTTCAGTGATCAACTCACACACTTCTGCGACTAGCAGTGCCGGATCATCATCCCCATCCCGTGCGGCGAGGTGTTCCCTCTCCTTCTTCGGTTGAGGACAGTCAGAAGAGAAGTGCCCCTTCTCCTCACAATTCCAGCACTTGACCTTGGTTATATCTAACTTCCGGTGCTTCTTCTGCTTGCCATTCGTGCCGCCACCTGCAGGCTTCTTGCCGCGATCAGCATGCCCACCTTGGTTCCGGCTGGGCTTGCCCTTTGACCTACTGCCACTGGCACCGCCACCCCCTTTGTTTCTCTGCAAGAGCGACTCTAGCGCGCGGGTGACCAGAAGCAGCTGATCGTCCTTCCCGCCGCGATCGTCCGACCGATCGGATTCACTCTCCTCGAACGTGCACAGACGCCCGACAGCCTCGGCGACCGTCATCTTCCCGATGTCACCCCACTGCTCAATCGTGCTGATGATTGGCGAGAAACGCCGCGGCATTGCGGCGAACAGGCGCTGCACCACTGTCTTCTCCTGGAACTTTTCTCCAATGGACCGGATCTCGCCCACTAATGCGGTCATCGTCAGCCGATCAAGACGTCGCATTAGTGATTGGATCCGTGCCTGAACGACACGGTCCTTGCCGATCCACATCGTGCGGATGGCAACCCATGCCTCTCGCACGGTGTCGAACTCAGCAATCATCATCATGACATCGTCAGGGACTGACTGCGAGATCGCCGCCATCGCCCCCTGATCCTTCTCCTCGTCATACTCGAAGTCGCCATCGACAGCAGACCACACACCCATGGGGCGCATGATGATCTTCATCTTCGCTGCCCAAAGCTGATAGTTGGATTCCGTCAGCTGCGGGTACTGGACAGGGCCGTTCGTGGCCCTCTGCACCGGACGCACCACAACGGCCCCGCTCTCCTCTGAGCTGCCGTCGCTGCCAGCGCGCTTCTTGGGTGGCTGATACTTTGCGCCGCCCGAGAGGTCCTTGGCCAGATCCTTGTCCGCCATCAGCTTCATGCCGCCGCCACTGCGCCTCCAATCACTGCCGCCGGATCGCCACCAAACCTCGCGACCAAGCTCTGTATACCAATTGATGGTTTTCAGGCCGGATCGAACACGTCGACGTTGGACTCACGGACACAGGGAACACACGCGAACACGGAGGCGAGAGAGATTTTGCGACGCGTAAAAACCTGCGTCTTTTCTGCTCCTTTCTTTTATTCTCTGGTGCACGACGTCTTAGCGATCGTGACCGATTCCTATGCCCTCCACGATCCTCAATTGCCTGTGCCATCCCACAAGACCGGATCGTGTAGCGCTTACAACAGAATAAGCGGAAACTAACTGACCTATACGTGAACACAGCATGTGTCAGGGTTATTTGCAACAAGCAAAACAATAAAAAAACAAGACTTTGACACGATCAGATAATCTGTCCGTGCCCTACTGAAAACAAAGTTCAGACTGAATGTGACACAACGCCACAACTAGCTCAATAAGACTGACAGTACTAACCTCTCTAATCAGATTATGATGAGTTATGTATGAAGGGAGTTTTCAAGTGTGCGAGGGAAGATGATAAAAGAAGATTCAGGAGTGTCAAACGCTCAAGCTTGGGGATGCCCCCGTGCACCCCCAAGAAATATTCAAGAAGACTCAAGCGTCTAAGCTTGGGGATGCCCCCATGCATCCCCTTCTCCATCAACAATTATCAGTTCGTCTTTCGTTCCACTATATTTTAATCACTTCATGCGTTATGTGCTATGCTTGGAGCGTCTTGCTCTTAGTTTCCTTTTTAGTTTTCTTTAGCTTTGCTTGCTGTTCATAACAAGTTGGATCCTAGCCTTCATTGTTTGGGAGAGAAACACGCTCCACCCCACTGTAGAACACAACATAGGCTTGCATGCGTATCTTCTTGTGTGTGTTCTTTATCTTTTCATAGCTGCTGTCATGCTTAGCTCTTAGTTTTCATGCTTATCTTTTTAAGGGCTTTTGTTTAGGTTGTTGCTTCTGGAACTCTCTTGAGTTATCATGCTTATCTTGTTAAGAGAGTTGGCTTCTGTGGCAATGGTTGATATGTCTATGATAAAAATGCTATGTGCATAATGGTGCTTAGTAGTTCATGTTTTCTTATGGTTAGTCTCAAATAGCTGGGGGTTCTTAATGTGTTATTGAAGTACCAACATGATTTGTTTGCCTATGATGTGGTATGGTTTAGTGATATCTTCCTCCAAGAATTTATTTTGATTGACTTGGCATATGCTCACGCACATTTAAAACTGTAAAGAAAGTCTATCAAGCCTTGATGATCTTTAATTTCTGAGTAGTGATATAACTTCCATGCCCGATTCAATGTTGCTTTGTCGCTCTGCATGATTATGGCCGTCATTGCTCTCTTAGTTGGTCGCTCCCAGTCTTTTGCTAGCCTTCACCTGTACTAAGCGGACTGACTGCTTGTGCATCCAAAATCCTTGAAACCAGTTATGACATATGAGTCCACCATACCTTCCTATATATGGTATTTACTCGCCATTCCTAACGAAGACTTTCTTGTACCATCTCAAAATTATTCAAAAGCATTTCTCTTTTGTGCCTCTGTTTTAGCTCATGAGGAAGTAGTAGTTAATTCATGATCTTTTTAAGTTGGACAAGTTTTACCCCGGGATTGCATGTCTAATCTGCAAACCCCTAATACGAGAAGGAACTCGCATGAGTGCGCCCGGCTCATAAAAGAGAATACAACAAACAAACCCTCCTTCACGCTTTGTTCATGAGAAATCAGAAAACTTTTGGCAGTGATAAACAAAGGAGATTAAGGGGATGTGATCATCCCCGTGCGGGAGCCGTTCCTCGAAACTTGTCCAGCTCGAGAAGTAATTGAGTTATCTACTAGCATTCGTTGACGAATTATGCACTTCCCAAAAGCTTTTTATCTCTGTTTTTAAAACCACAAGCTCTGGTACTTGTTTAGTCTTTGCTTCCAGCCACGGGTTTTCAACCTTGCCATCAAAATCCACGGTTTGAGAGTCTCCACCTTCTTTCTTCAAAGAACCAACTACTGAGAGCATGATTGTCATTCTGAGTGTAATGTGCATTGTCCCAAAGTACCATTGATTTCTACATGATTGTGACATCGCTTATTCTGAAATCATTGTATCTAGTCGTCACTTAAACTTCGGAGGTGCTAATACATTTATGTTTTGCTTCACCAAAGGGGGGCAAGCGAGGTATCACTTTGTCATGTTTGCACACCATGCTCACTACAAATCTATTGGGTGTTTCAGTATCATATTGTAAACTTTCAGTTCTTTGTGATATTCTCATGAGGTAACTTAATTACTAAAGATTCATTATCTCAATAAGCATTTGTCATGTGATTGTGAAAGACTCTTTGGTAGCATGTCACCACAGAAATTATGCTTGTTATCATTTACCTACTCGAGGACGAGCAGGAATTAAGCTTGGGGATGTTGATACGTCCCAAACGTATCTATAATTTCTGCTTGCTCCATGCATGTTTTGGGTGATATTTCTATGCTTTTGATACACTTTCATACACTTTTGATCATATTTGGACTAACCTATTAACTCAGTGCACCCCAGTGCCAGCTTCTGTTTTCTGCTGTTTTTGTATTTCAGGTTTTCCCATTACTTAAATTGCCAGAAAAATTCCGGGAAAAATATATAAAAAATCAGTGCTCCAGAAGCTTCCGTGCGCCAGAAGGTGGGCCAGAGGGGGGCCAGAGGGGCCCCAGGCGCCCTGATGGCGTGGCCCCACCCCTGGCCGCGCCGAGGGGCCGCCTGGGCTGCTCCCACCTCCTCTGGTGCCCTACTTGGCCTCCAATTTATTCTCCCATCACGAAAACCATGATTCCAGACCCCTTTTCTCCAGAAGCTATTCCGATCTCCGCCGCCATCACCACCAAGTTTCGGGGGACCAGAATTCATGTGCCGGCATCCTGCCGGGACGGGGAAGTGCCCCCGGATTCATCTCCATCGACGTTGCTTCCTCCCTCCATGATGCGGGAGTAGTTCCTCCTCGGGGCTGAGGTTTCTACCAGTAGCTATGTGGTCAATTCTCTCTCCCATGATGTGATCTTCGTTGTGATCATAGGCTATGTTAATCTAGGGCGATCCCATGATATTTCCCCTTCCTCTATGTATTGGATTGATGTACTCACTTGTCTTTATCTAGTATAATCTCCGAGACCAAGGTGACAGCGGTCTATTGGACATGGATTAGAAGAATATTTTCATGAGTGATTTCCTCTTTTGTGTGTTAATTGAAGATTGAGAGTCTCTTGGTGCTTGTCTTTGACTATCCTTGAGATATGTTGTGGTGATTGTGGTACTATCTTTGGATGGACGCGGTGACATTGGGAAATCCATAGATTGAGAACTACGAACTTTGAGGTGTGCTTTTGTAGCCCTACATAATTCTCGTCCTCTCTTGACCACAAAGGAATGACCTCCGAGTGCGTCTCCATTATGGGAAATATCATGTGATTCGATTATGTTAATGTTGTTGGGAGTTGCCACTAGTGAAAGTATGAAGCCTAGGCCTTGTTTCCACCATTGCAATACCATTTGTGCTCACGTTTACCACTTGTTTGCTTGTTGCACTTTTTATTACAGATTTATATTACTTTGCTTTGCCACTCCTATCATCCATATTTTACCATCTCTTCGCCGAACTAGTGCACCTATACATCTGACAAGTGTATTAGGTGTGTTGGGGACACAAGAGACTTCTTGTATCTTGATTGCAGGGTTGCTTGAAAGGGGTACGTTCAACCTCCACTTCCCTGAGTTCGATAAACCTTGGGTTACTCACTTAAGGGAAATTTGCTGCTGTCCTACAAACCTCTGCTCTTGGAGGCCCAACACTTTCTACAGGAATAGAAGCGTGTAGTAGACATCAGCCACGCGTCCGCGACGACGCCAGCATGAACCGCCTCTCCCCCGCCTATTTAAGGTCACCCCGAGGCCGCTCAACCTCACTACTCACATCACCTCGCGCTCAAGACCCCGCCCCACTTCTTCCCCGAGCCGGAGCTCCTCTCCTCGCCTCCCTCTGCCGCCGTGGCCGTCGCCCCCTCCGGCCTAAATTCGCCCAACGCCGAGGCCCTCCCTCACATCCACCACCACCAGGGACCTAGCTCCATCCTCACCCTGGAGCCACACCAACCCCTCTTCTCCTTCTACAATGGTTGTTTGCGAGGACCTCGACTCCGGCCGAAGCCCTCCCTCGCCGTGGACCACGTTCGTCTCCGCCTCGAGCTCCTCGGTGTCCGTATGGTGCGGGGATGGGTGTGGCTCACTCCCCTGGTCACTCCGGTGGCCGGGGCATCGCCGGAGATTGCCGGAGCAGCCCAGGCGAGCAGCAGCGCCGGCGGTCCTCCTCTGCCCTCCGTGCGGCGTCGAGGAAGAAGGAGGAGGACCGTAAGAGAGAGATGTCAGCAGCGGGCCCCACAAGGCAGTGAGTCAGCGCCCGACCCCACCTCCACACGGGCCCCGCGTGTCATTCTCTGGCGTTGACCCCGGACGGCCAGCACGGACAAGTGACGGGCCCCACCTTGCGGGACCCGCACGTCAACGACAGAACCCCTGCCACGTCAGATTAGTGGAAGCGCAGTTTACAGAAGACGTTTTCGAATTTGGAAAGCGTATTCTGTGTTAACTGCGGCTGAAAGTGCGCTTTCCCTTAGTTCAGTTTTTCTGTTTTGGCCCAGTCTGTAAATATTTCATTTACAGATAGGTCCCTGGTAGAAAAATTGTCATATCTCTTTGCTCATAATTCGGATTGAGGTCAATCCAACGCTCACGTCTTCATTTCATCGGGCCTGATCTGTTGGTTCTATTTTCACTATGGTTTGACATACTGAAAATGACCATTTTGCCCTTTCCCCTAATCAGCCCCATTCGAGAGAGAACGTTTTCCGGCGATTATTTCCGCAACCTTTTCACACTTCTTCCCGGAGCCTTCTTCACCCAAGGCAAGCCACAACCACCATTTGCATGATAGTCATGTAGAAGCATTGGTTTTCAACTCGAATGTTTAATAACTTTTTTTTTGCTTTACTGTTGTTGTCGTTATTTCGGTTGTGCTTATGGACCGCTGTTTACTGTCATGCTATGTTCTTATGCACCTGGTTATTATGTTCTACTTGCTAGTATTACTTTCATATGACATGTTTGGTAGTAGTACATGTTGATGCAGTGATGGTCTTCGGTGCATGACTGTCGTCTGTTCCGAGTACCATTGTTACGCATGTTCCTTTGCATCCCATTGATTAAACACTTGCATGGTAGTTTTATCGTTATGTTATTGCCTGATATTTATTGTTGATGCTAGTGGTCATGTTATGCTGTGAGTAGTGTTCTAGTTGTGATATTCTTGCTCGTTAGTATGCCATGCTCATCTGGATAAGTAGTTAAATGTTGTTGTTATGCTCGTGATTTTGATACACACCCATGCTTATGTTGATATCATGTTCATGCATTGTAGTTGCATCATGTTATTTTTATCACGGCTCAGCATATTGCATTCAAGTTTAACCGGATTAAATGGAACTTGAACAACTGTTGGCTGAGTCTTTTTGCCACCACATCGAGCCTTTTCCAGTGCAACCATGCTTACCTTATGGGGAGGTCTTAACTCGGTCCTTTTTTATGCCTCTCACCGATGCCTCCCGTGAGGGAAGGTTATGGGCGCTCGCTACCCTGATCAGGTAGGCCGACATAACCTTGTGTGCTCAGTTTTGTTTTTATGGATCCTTGTCCCCGTTTGGGACCGTTTTGCCACGACAGTGGCCGTTGATGTCTTTGGTAGGCACGGGGCCACCCAGGACCTAGCCCTGAGAGGGAAATGGTCGAAGTGGCCGGGAGAGTGCCATGACAAAGGGAGGCTTTCGTCTGAATCTTTTGGTCCGCACATATGGGAGTGTGAGGCCAGGGTTCCGTAGTGTGGGTAAAGTGCGCTACCTCTGCAGGTTGTGTGTGTTAAATCTATCGATAGCCGTGCCCGCGGATATGGGCCCAGTTCGTGTCGGTCACACTGTGGGTCAACAGTAATATTAATAATAATATGATTAATAACAACCCTAGTTCGATGATGAAAGAAGTTGGTTGATACTTATGTGATCGTGAGAGGATCACTGTGGTATCGTGAGTACCGACTGTTGGATATTTGAGATGTTATGCGAGAGTCAGTGGTAAAGGACAAGCTCCTTGTGGTCATATATGATTACTACGGTATTGTTAATACCAAGCTTGATTGGATCCTGAGATGATCGTGCGATGTCCGTGCTGGTAAGTGATGCATGTGATGGTTACGAGGAAACCGAGAATAGTAAGTTGGTGAATGATATTGTCATCTTGTTGCATGCTAGTATTATCATGTTCACATGTTCATGCCATGTTCGTATTGTTCTAGTTGTATCATGTTGTACATGCCATGTTGTTCTGACAGTATCATGTTAATCATTGCTTAATAATCTGTAATTGCCATGCTATTGTTTGTCTTGATTGCTTTGGTTGCTGTGAGCTTGCAAGTACATTCAATGTACTGACCTACCGTGTCATGCCAATTTTTTAGGTCATGCCGGATATGATTGTGTGTTTTCCGTGGATTCCTTGTTTGCGAGCTAGGATAAGCGTTCCAGCCACACTCCCTGGGGAGTGGAGTTCACCACCATCGTCGATGTTCCACTGCCAGTAGCCATTCCGCTGCTTAGTGTTGTTCTGCTGCTTGCATGGAGCAAACGTGGCACGCGTAGTTTCGCCGTGCCGATGTAAGCCCTTGTACCCACATAGATTGTAATAAAGAGCTGGTTTGTTCTATGCTAAGCAATGCTGTATTCCAGAAGACTTCTCCTCGATCTCTGGGCAGGAATACAGGGCTTTTCGGCTTCTCTGAGCCGGGGTGCCACACAGGCACCTTGCCGGATTAGCCCTTTGGACGCGTTTAATTATTGTTGAATCACAACGACACTGTGCTTCCATTTGGAGAAATGGAATTGCTTCGGCTTGTGATGGTGTGGCAACAAGATTAGTCGGATCACCGTATGTCACTAGTGCAGAACCGGGCAATAGCACCGGTTCGTAAGGCCCTTTAGTGCCGGTTCCATAACCGGCACTAAAGTGTGGGCACTAAAGCCCCCCCCCCCCCTTTAGTACCGGTTCAACACGAACAGGTGCTAAAGGGCAACCACGTGGCACGAGCCAGCTCCGGGGGCCGGGAGCCCTTTAGTACCGGTTGGTAAAACCAACCGGTACTACAAGGTTTGGGGGGTTTTTGGTTTTATGATTTCTTTTTCGTTTAATTTTGTGATTTCCATTTAATTCTTTTTTGTTTGCTGGTATTTTACGATACTACAAAGGCCCACGGGGCAGAAGACTTGCAATAGGCCCACAAAGGCCTGCTTAGAGAGGAGCTCGACACGGTAGCCACGGCGGGGCTTATAAACCGGTGCGAACTCCTCTCAACTAGCGAGGTGGGACTAAATATTGTGCACTGCGGGTGGCAACGCACCCCTTTAGTACCGGTTGGTGGCTCCAACCGGTACTAAAGGGGGGGGTCTTTAGTACCGGTTGGTGCCACCAACCAGTATTAAAGGCCATCACCTCTTTAGTACCGGTTCGTGGCACGAACCGGTACTAAAGGTTCGCCATGAACCGGTACTAATGAGAGCGGCCCGGCTAGCCGTTGGAACCAGCACTAATGTACACATTAGTGTCGGCTCAAATTCAAACCGGCACTAATGTGCTTCACATTTGACCCTTTTTCTACTAGTGTGTGTGTCCCTGCCAGGAACACGAGATCAGTGGCGTATTGACAAGCACTTGGCACAGTTGTTGTGGAGAAGCACAAGGTAGATGTAGAGTTTTTGTAATCTGCAATATCCTAGTTTTTGTAATCTGCAATAACATGGTAATTTTGCTAGATGCAATTTTTTTAAATGCAACATGACTGAGTTGCTAGATGACTAATCTGATTTACGTCTAGTGTTAACACAATGATTGGCCCCACACGTTATTGAGAAATCCGTGTCTCTCAAAAAAATAGTTTGTATGCATGCATACTGCCTATTTGGAAAACACCTCCCAGAAAAGATGTGAACAAAAAGGGAAGGATCTTAATTTAGTATAAAGTGGCTTCTCTATGGGCTCCTTTCTTTGCGGCTGGCGCATGCTTTTTCAGGACGAGATTAGCGGCCAGGGTAAACGCACGAGACCAACTTCCTCGCTCGCCATTAAAATACCTTCCAACTTCCTCTTGCAGACATTTCATCGCACCACCGCTGTCCGTCGGTTGATTGATCATCATGAGGGCCCAGCTTGCTCTACCGCTCCTGCTTTTCCTCGTTGTTGCCTCTACCAGCCCTCTAGCATTGGCCCACGGTGATCTTGACTATGGTGGTGGAGTCAAGAAATCTGAAGCTGTCGGCGGATACACCGCCGGTGCTGAGAAGAAACCCGAAGCCGTCTCTGTCAATGCTGAGAAGAAACCCGAAGTTGTCTCCGCAAGCGCGGAAACGAAACCAGAAGACATCGCTGGCTATGCCAGTGCTAAGAAGAAACCTGACGTCGCCCCCAACAATGTTGATGCGGAGAAGAAACCGGTAAGTGCCTCTGGTTATGCCGGTATGGAGAAGAAACCCAAAGGTGCCACTAAGGCTGCTGAGGAGAAGAAATCTGAAGTTGCCTCCGAGAAGAAATCCAAAACAAAGAGCGAGCCATCCCAGCCTTCCACCACTGAGAAGAAACCCAAAACCAAAAATGAGAAGAAGTCCAAAGGAAAGAAGGACGCCTCTGGATACACCGGTGCGGAGAAGAAACCAAAAGAAAAACTAGATACACCCAAGAAGGAGATGCCAAAGAAGGAGGAGGTCAGGAATATTATTCCTAACACCTACGCCAAGCCAAAGGAGGAACCAAAAAAGGAAGAGCCGAAGAAGGAGGACATCACGGCTAGCTCACGTGACGCCTATACTGAGCCAAAGAAATAGGAGCCAAAAAAGGAGGAGTTGGTGGCTGCCGAACCAAAGAAGGAGGAGTCAAAGAAGAAGGAGCCAAAGGTACCGGAAGTGGACACCACTGCCAGCTATGCCGCTCCAAAGAAGGCCCAACCGGAGACAACGGCGACTGTCACATCGGATAGTTACACCGCACCAAGGAATGCTAAGCCGGAGACGCCGGCAGCTAGCACAGCCGACACTTATGCTGCTCCAAAGACTGCCCAGCCGGACACGGCGGCGGCTAGCACAACTGGCGGTTACGCTTGATACACCATCTGCAGAAACGGATGATATCTACGACACATTGAAACCGAGGTCGTGGAAGAAGAAGACCGGCCATTTCCCCTACCACATATGTAAGTCGAAAACATCACCTAGCTTCCGAGCGACCAACCAAAATAATTTCCCTCTCATCTCACTTGAGGAGGGATGATGACCTGGAAACTGGTCCACCGTCATTTTTTATACTCCAATTTTCATTGTGTAAGTGCTTATCCTTAATGTATGACTTATGCAACTCCGTTTGTAGTATTATTTTACTTATGTCAAGAGAACATGCACCCGTTAGGTAAAGAAACGGGTGTGTTATCACTTTGTATTCTAAAACGAGAACTCATGTACCGTGCATGTAACTCTGGAGTCGGTAAATTCAGCTTTCGTGAATTCTTCCGAGATCGTTTCCTGGATTAGAGCAAATGCTGCCTAGGAGTCCCATCGCGCCTACTGCTAAACATTGATCACGTATCAAATATGTAAGATCTACTACTGGCATATATAATTTTGTTCTCAAATATTGTTAGAGTTGATAGGATTTCATTAGAGGGAAATGTATATACAACTAGATATTGGGGAGCGTCTTTGTGTACCGTCTATGCGTACGTGTTTGGTCCTACAAAAAACATATATCAACCACAAACATAATGTACATCATTTTGATCCGTACATTAAGACGCAATACAAGTTGCTTCATTTGCTATACTATGTTTTCCTGATATATTTGATCATGAATTACAATCCTAAACTGCTTGTGAATTGTCATGACTATAAAAAGGAAAGTTATCAAGGACGCAATGTACATTGAATTTGACAATGCAACACATATTTTGAAGTGGACATCTTATTTATTTTCTTGTAGATATAAAGTTGAGGCCATATTGGACAAGGACATGCATAGTGTGAAAGCAGAAATCAAAATAGCTAAAATGATTTTTTATTACAAATGGAAAACGCCAATCAACATATAAATGATTTTAATAAATTAGTGCACAATATGCTTCCATAAAAGTAAATGCCGATGTTTGCAGTGAGAGGGCCCTTGTCTCACAAAATGATACATCGAAGGTTTCAAAATTACATGCTGTTATATACACACCAGCAAAATTAAATCGAAGACTAGAAATATTTTTTTTCTTTTGTGTGTCAAAATATACAATTATATTCAACAAGATAACTGTCCGCGCATTGCAATTTGGCACAAATATTTTTACACAATCACCATGATTTACGTTCCAGTTTAATATTTATATTACCAAAAAATTAATTTAACTTTCGATTGAATCAGTACCTATTGATCATTTATTTCGTAAGCCAATAAGAATTGGGATGGTTCTGACGGCTTTTAAATCACTAAAAAAAACAAGCAAGCCCGAAATTGGAGGAGCATGGGGAGGGGGTAAAAGAAATAAACGTTAGGTGAACCTTACATAGTTTTAAGTAGGATATATCTTTTTCATTTTTGCAGGTTTGTCTCTGCTTTCCATGACTTTGTTCATAATTTTAAACATCCCGCTTTTTAAAATTAGAGATAGGAAAACACACTTAAGAGAGGGGAGGCAGATCGGTTCATGGGAGAGGCAGACGAACCAACATTGTTTACTGTTGATTTAATAAGACCCCTCTGCATTTATATCATTCGCCCAATAGTAGTTTAATTAGTGGCTAAAACTCTATTTCCTTATATATATACTCATTTCATTTCTTTTGATAAGTTGTCAACTAAGTGCGGTAATTTCTTTGCATACATAATGGTAACCAATATTATCTAAACTTTATAGTTTATACACACGGAAGCTCATAATTACATAGAAACGTTTGTTCATAATGTACCCATCGATGGGTTTCGGGGTTGGCGGCGGTTACTTGCCGCGTGTGCATTCTCATCTTGCTGGTTCATTCTTGCATCACTCAAAAAGCTATCTCTTCACAAACGAACATGTCACCGTGTACCCTCGACCACGGGGGTGGTGCCCTGCGGCTCATTCGCAGGAGACCCGGCCGGAAGGGCGGTACGCAAGCAATCCGACGGACTTCTTTACTAACCAGAAACCCCACACGCCCGGCAGGTACCCCATCTGGAGATGCGGCGGCTATGGTCTGCCCTAGGTTGATCTGATCGCCCCTAGGGCCTTGTAGATCGCTACCCTGCAACAAGCAGAAGAAGGAAGAACGAGAAGAAGAAAACTAGAGTAAATATGAAGATAAAATATAAAAGGTGGTAGATTGATTGTTTAAGTGTGTGTTGTTCAATCAGCCATCACCTCCAAAATATATTTGAGGCGGCTTGTCTTCCCGTATAATTAAAGTATTCGTTCGAGCTTTCCTTATAAGAAAAGTACATCAAATACCATCTTACACCTCTAGCTCTTTACTAAATCGGACCCCGGTCCATATTCGCAGCACCTTGCTGTCCTGCTCCTTGTTGTGGCTGTAGAAGTCGCATACTAACTCGGATGGAGACGAGTCAAATCTTATTCGTCTCGACAAGATGAATAACCCATCACGAGCCAATTCTCCAATCAAGGCCGACTCGCTTAGTTCTTGGTTCCACCATTACCTTGTGGCCGGAATTTGGCAGGTAAGCGGTTAAGTTGTCCAGTCTCTATTGTAACTCTGTAGGTCACATACTACCTCGGATGAAGACAACTCCAAAAGCATGTCAAATCAAACCTCCTCTCACATGTACCAAACAACCACTCGAGTATTGCATACATGCATCTTTCCCGTTGTGCTATGCCACTCCACCGCTGCCAGGTCCATGGAGTTACGGAGGATGACGCCATTAAAATGTTCATGGAGGTGCAACGCATGGTAGCAGCCGACGAGTCAGGCCCGGAGGATGGATTGCCCATGTATGATAAGAAAGAAAAGAAAGAAAGTAGCCATGTATGATGGTGTCTTGTTCTGTATGACTCCATCATGATCTCTTCCGGTTAATATTAATTTGCTCAATTACTCTTTTGATATCTTATTTTAGCTCATGACAGTGTAATTGATTGTGTGCTGATTGATCACATGATCATCGCCTCTGGTGCAAACACTCGTGGGCAAGTAAATTAAACACTCATATCTGCAGCCACAATAAGCTTCATTCGCACACGAGTGTGTACTTTTTTAAAGACAAATACTTTCTTTCGCTAAAAGAACAATCAATCTAAAATTAGCTAATCCAAGCTTAGTGTCTTGCCACTCCTTATTCTCCTCACATCAATATCTCACCCAAAACTAGAAAACTTTGATCATACAAAACTAAACGGAACTTCGTGAAATGCGTTAGTATGATAGAGGAATTCATTCACTTTGGCACTGCCAAGACAAGATTCATAATTTTTCTCACACAATGCCTACTATACCTTATCATTTCCACAATTTATATCACTTAATATAAGCTATGGAGAATAAAACAAACAAACTATGCATTGAAAATAGAATCTATCAAAAACGGAACAATCTGTAATGATCTGGACAACCACCATACTTCTGCACCTCTAAAATTTCTAAAAAAATAGGACAACGCGGGCCATTTGCATATCAATCATGTGAAAAGTTTCAGCTAATTATCATGTTCCCGTGATTTCTAGAATTTTCTGTACTGAACGCAAAACTTTTTGTTTTTGCACAGAATCAATTTAACTATCATCCACATTACCCCAAAGGCTTTACTTGGCACTTTATTGAAAGAAAAGCTATAAAATTATTAATGCAGTAGCTTAATCATGTGGACACACAAAAATAGTAGGTATAAGCATTGGGTTGTCTCCCAAGAGCGCTTTTCTTTAATGCCTTTTTAGCTAGGCATGATGATTTCAATGATGCTCACGTACATAGGAATTGAAGCATAAAATGGAGCATCATGAATCACATTGCAAGCACATTTAAGTCTAACCCACTTCCTATGCATAGTGATTTGTGAGCAAAAATTTTATGGGAACAAGAATCAACTAGCATAAGAAGGCAAAACAAGCACGACTTCAAAAGTTTCAACACATAGAGAGGAAACTTGATATTATTGAGATATGTGAAGGCATGTGCTCCTCTTTCATAATAATTTTTCATAGCATCATGAATGAATTCAACAATATATATATCACATAAAGCATTCTTTCCATGATTCATAAGTATATACATTTTACTATTCTCTACATAAGCAAAGTTCTTCTCATTCATAGTAGTGGGAGGAGCAAATTCAACAAAACAAATACCATCTGACACTTGATTCAAATAATGATGACAAGTTTCATGGTTATTAGTATTGTTTATAACATAGGTGTCATCACAATAATAATCATAAATAGGAGGCATGCTTTCATCATAATAAATTGTCTGCTATTAGTTCACACTAGTGCAGGTTGCTGCTAACGCGACACTACGATCAGAGACCCATTGACAAAACTATGTGCGATGCATTAATCACAAACGGGGACGTAAAAAACGTCAAAAAATGTGCAAAATGTTTGCGATGGAGGATGCATCAAACACGGTTCAGATTTTAGTTGCGTGTGCGATGCAGGGCACACGGTTAACCCGTTCAAACTATTTGCGATGAGGTAGAAGAACAGAAACGGGCAGGCATATCAATGTGTGTGCGATATACGGCATACAGTTTGCTCCGATGAACTGTTTGCTATTAGGGAGTGCAACATAAATGGTTAGCCAGATCAGGTGTGTGTGATATAGGGCATACGGTTCACTCGGACGAACTGTTTTTGATTAGCGAACGCAACAGAAACGGTTCAACTTAGCAGATGTGTGTGATGCATGGCAAACAGCCGACTCAAATGAACTGTTTGCGATGAGAATTTAAAACATTGATGGGTAATACATTTAGTTCGTGTACGATTCTGTGTGTACAATTTAAAAAAAATGGAAACTAGTTGCTTGCGGTGGCTAGGAGTATCGCACACGATGCGTCTGCGACTACTCGTGTGCGATGATTAGTAAGTTACACATGCATTTCCTTATGTTAACACTTGTGTGATAAATAACATGTTGCATCAGATAAGGTATTCGGGTTGTGTGTGTGCTCCACTTAGTCTTCCCGCGCTCCAGCGAATGCTTCCGGCGCTCCACATGGCTGAATTGTAAAATCCACGCCTATTCCCTCACCCGTTTCCTGCCACAAGCTAATGGCTTGATGCATATAACCTAGGCAGCAACGCACCGCCGTGACCCTCTGCGAAGTTCTAGTCCTCACCCATCTACCATTAGTTATTCCAAGCATGCCAGGCAACCACCAAAGATTTGACATCGACGCCTACCTGCGTTACATCTTCGGCGAGGAGAACGAGATGGAGCGGGTCGGGGAGCAAGAGCTTCATCGGCCGGTGTAGGCACCATGGCCCATCGGCAGCGATATCGGCGTCACAGTCCTTGGGAGCACAATCAACATATTGCAGAGGAGGTGTGATGAGCAGTTTGCCATCCACCGTGCAAAAGATCCAGAGCTGCTCAGCGGCATGATCGATGACCCACCCGAAGAACCGTCGTCACCAGTGCTTATCAAGAACCTGATGCCCCGCAAGGAATGGGCAGAGGACCTGATTGAGTCAAGACAAAGGCAGCCTGCGGCTTCATCATTACCCGCGACGGCCATGTCAACCTCGATCCTCATGATGTGGTGGCCAGGCTCGAGCGCATCCTTGGCAAAGTTGACGTCCCTGACGAAGTAGAACATCGCCAACGTGATATCTTGAGGATGCAGGTGACCGACGAAATTTGCTACCAGGCCAGAGACATGGAAATGGAGCGGTTCTGCGGAGTCGTCATGCGCACGATTGCACGCTGTCAAGCTCTTATGGAAGAGGCCCAGCAGCCCCAAGAGCCTCCCAACGCCAGCAGCTCCGTAGGAGGAGGCGGGTCGGGACACTCGGAGTGAACGGCCGCATGGGTGCTATGTTGATCATGGAGTCCAAGAAGACCATTGTCGGAAGGCCGCCAGCTTAGCCTTTTAGCTTATATTTTATTATAATTGTATGCATATGTTGGTCGTGAGTGTTCTGGGCCTTGCCGCATTTGGCATTTTAAATTATCCTGAATATGTAAGACAATTATTAAGATTTATTAACCGTTGCCATTGTAACTTTGCCTCAAATGCGAGCAGAGCGCGCGCAGTGACGCCAGAGCGGAGCGCTCCGCGGCCGCCTCAACGGCGAGCAACCACGTGGTCAACTTTCTGCCATCAATAAATTAGTACCTTGTTTCTCGTCACATTGTTGATTACAACGCAATAAGTAATTGCAAATCTGTTCACACCTATCAAACTAATATGTGTTCACACTTAGCACCGTGCTATAAAAACTACCCACTCAAAAATTACTTCACAGTTCCTCCCCTCATCACCCACAAAACTCGTTTTTTCTGTGAAGTCGTTCCGCCATGACCGGTAGGAGGAGTTTAGGATGGACATATAATAGGGCAGCAAATACCAAGGCCGCAGAAGCACTAGAGAGGTTCCCTCGCGAAGCCGTAGCCGCAGCAGAGATATCCTGGCGCGCCGCGGAGCCCTCGAATGAGCCCTCACGGGCACGCGAGGGCTCTCACAAATGCATCCGCGGCGTCGGCCATCGCGATGAGCCAGCGTTCCTGAAGTTCTTCGCCGGCGACGATGGCATTCTCGCTAGCGTCACTACGCAGCAGGAGCTGGTCGACGGCTTGATGTAGCTGCTCAAGATTAGCGATGCCTCGGTTGACAAGGCGAACAAACTCGTCGAGCAACTCATGGGTGACAATGCGAAACTCCTCAAGTTGGTCGCCGAGAAGGAGGAGGAGGCCACCGGCTGGAAGATGCTGCATGAGCAGAGCAGTGCCTCGGTGATGACGCTAAAAGCGGTCATCGAGGAACTGATGGCTGGCTTGAGGAAGCTCCGGATCGAGCGCGAGCAGGAGGTGGAGGAATCCGTGACTTCTTTGAAGCAAAGTCATGAGGAATTGAAGAAGGAGCTGGAGGATTTCGCCGCTCGGCGATTGCTACTTCTCGAGCTTGCGTTGTATTCCCTCGAAGAGGAAAGGGTGATGTAGCACAGTAGCGTAAGTATTTTCCTCGGTTTTGGAGAACCAAGGTATCAATCCAGTAGGAGACCACGCGCGAGTCCCTCGCACCCGCACAAACAAATAAGAACCTTGCAGCCAACGTGATAAAAGGGCTTGGTAATCCCTTGTCAGTCACTTACGAGAGTGAGATCTGATAGATATTGTAAGATAATATTTTTGGTATTTTTGGTATAGAGATTGAAAGTAAAGTAAATAGTTGATGGGAGATTAATATGATGAGAATAGACCCGGGGGCCATAGGTTTCACTAGTGTCTTCTCTCTTGATAGCAGAATTCTACGGTGGGTGAACAAATTACTGTCGAGCAATTGATGGAAAAGTGCATAGTTATGATAATATCAAGGCATGATCAATATATATAGGCATCACGTCTGTGACAAGTAGGCCGAAACGATTCTGCAGCTACTACTATTACTCCACACATCGACCTCTATCCAGCATGCATCTAGAGTATTAAGTTCATAAGAACAGAGTAACGACTTAAGCAAGATGACATGATGTAGAGGGATAAACTCAAGCAATATGATATAAACCCCATCTTTTTATCCTCGATGGCAACAATACTATACGTGCCTTGCTGCCCGTGCTGTCACTGTGTCGGTGTACTAAAGTAGGGGTACCTTAGTATCCCGACTTGTGCACGGGCAGTAGCAGCGTCCCGTGGCAGGGCTTGCCACGCGCCCGCCAAGGCCCGCTTTGTTTCCTTTGTAGCCATTCAAGAACAAAGTATCAAGTTAAAGAAACAAGACCCCGGCAAGAGGAGCTTGCCGGGAAGGCCGCTCCAGGCTCAAGACCACCCATTTAGCACAAGACCCTGGCAAGAGGAGCTTGCCAGGAAGGCCAAAGCATGGCATTTCAGAAGACTTGCCGTGGCGCATCGCGCACCCCGGCAAGGCCCGGGGAGCGACAAGCTTCCGGGCGCGGCAAGGTAGCGACCGCGGCAAGGCGCTTGCCGCGGCAAGCTTTCACTGTGTGCCTGCGCTCCAGCTCATCTAGCCACGCGTCGCCCTGGGGCCCTTCCAGGGGCACGTGGCGGAAGGCTGTGCAGCCTGGGGTACACGGTGGCAAGCCACGATGACAAGGCCACCTTCGTGGCGAACGGAGACGCCCGGACGGACGCTTTTTGCACTGTTTGGGGCGACGGTGACGGGCATTCAATGCCCTTGTCCCCCACCGTTAGGGTTAGGTACAAAACACTGTACATACACTATTACAACTACCACCATTTTTTCTTTTTTACACTCACCTACATTGCCACCTGTCGGTGACCCCTTTTGGCCTATAAAAGGAGGCCCATGCACAACGTAGGGGGGGTTCCGATCCTTGATCACTCTCACGCTCGGTGTAGCTAGCAACCAGTACTGTAGCTCTTCTTGCTCCCGAGCCAAGAACTCAATACAAACCAAGGCAGGAGTAGGGTTTTACGCATCCGTGCGACCCGAACCTGGGTAAACTGCTCGCGTGCTCGCCTCGATCTACTCTTCGTGCATCCTCCGCTCCCTTGCCGCACCGAAAAGGGGCTCCGGTCCCATAGGTGTTCGTGGGCGATCAGTTTCGGAGGTAGGAGGCCCGTCCGCGTCGATCCTGCCACCACCAGAACCAACGGTTGGTGGGGTAGACGCTGGCGGAAGGGCGGACGCCGGCGAGGAAACTCACGGCGCCGCCAAGTCCAAGGACAAGACGGACGACCGGGCGCACTCCAAGACCTCGGCGTCCGTGCATGCTCCGCGCCCCTCTCAGGAGGTGCCGGAACGGCAGCGGCGTGGTACGCAGGGTACCATCCGCTTGCTAGGCCAAGGAAAAGTTGGCGGGTCGCGGGACGCTCAAGGCCAACGTGCTGGCACGAGCAAGGCGCGGTCGCCGGGGCGAGAACCTGCTCCTTCTAACGCTGTTAGAAGTCCGAGCATATCTCGCTCCTCGCACCGCTCGCCACCGCTACCCTCCACTCCAGTAGAAGCTCTAGCCCGAGCTCAGCTGCTCGTCGACTTCCCTCCAGTGGCAGACAAGGCCGAAGACTGGAGGGCCACCATCCAAAGCCTCATCGCCTTCGCCAACAACGACACGCCGCAGCAGCCGGCAACGTCACGGCCGCAGCAAGTCAGCCAGGCGCGGGTTGATGGAGACAAGACCGCCGGGGGTGCAACTACCGTGCACTCCCCGCCGCGGAAGCAGAAATCGCCGACTCGCCGGATCAACGTCGACGACGACTCCACGGCGTCGTCAGATCCGCAAGCCCGCCGCGATCAACGCCAAGTCCTCGACGACAGGCGACAAGAAGACGCTCGAACTCGCATCGAGCGTCGAAGAGAAGCGCGACGACCGTCCGACCATCGTGCTGGGACCGCTGTTGACATGCGCGCGCCCGGAGAACCGGGCGACTTGCCATACGCGGCAGGTTGCCCTGCGTTCACCCGTGAGCTGCGGCAAGTCCAGTGGCCCAGCATGAAGAACTTGAAGCTCGACGTACCCGAGAAGTACGACGGCAAGACCCATCCCTCAGAGTTCCTCAGCATCTACACCATTGCGGTGCAGGCTGCCGGGGGACGAGATGAGAAGATATTAGCAAACTACTTCCCGCTTGTGCTCAAGCCCAATGTCAGATCTTAGCTCATGCACTTGCCGGAGAACTCCATCTCTTCTTGGGCCGACCTATGCCACCAGTTTGTCGGCGCCTTCACGGGTGGCCACAAGCCCCATGGCTAGGAGAGTGATCTCCACATACTTGCCCAGAAGGAAGGAGAGTCCCTGCGAAAGTACATCCAGAGATTCAGCCGCGTCCACCACAACATCCCGGACGTCCACCCTGACGCGGTTATTAGCGCGTTCCATCAGAACGTGCGTAACCGCAGGATGAGGGAGGAAATGGCGATGTGCAAGATACGAGACGTCAGCGAGCTTTATGCTCTGGCTGACAAGTGCGCACGCGCTGAAGAAGGGAGGAGACTCCCCGGAGAGGATGCTGGAGCAGGAGGAACGGACAGTGAGGATGCCGCCCCGGCAAGGAAAAACCGGCGGCGGAATAACAAGAAAAAGAAGAACAAGGAAGTACTAGCTGTCGAGAAGTCCGGCAAGGAGGCAGGCGCCAAGAAGGCTCAGGCTGGTGGCTCCGGCAAGGAAGCTGCCACTGTAGCAGCCGCCGACAAGCAGGACGCCTCCGACAAGCAGTACTGCAAGATCCACCACACCAAGGGCCACGATCTCCAGAACTGCAAAAGGGTCGAGTACCTCGTCGAGCAGCAGAAGGCGGAGTACGAGCGACGCGACAAGGAGAAGGCCCAGGGAGGCGGAGGAGAGTCCGGCAAGAAGCGGCCATTCAATGGCCGGGGAGGACGCCGCGGCAAGGCTAAGCAGCGGCAAGGAGATAGGCCTCCCCCCGGCCGTGACAAGGACGAGGACAAAGACGACGACGAGGACGAAGATGGCGACGAGGACATGGACGACGGAGACAACAGCGAGCAGGAGTTCCAGAAGGCCACAGAAGTTCTGTGCGTCGATGGAGGTGCCTCTCTGCATACTTCCCACCGCCAACTCAAACAATGGGTGCGGGAAGTTAATGCAGCTGAGCCACCCGTCAAGTCGCGCAAGCTACTGAAGTGGTCCAGCACGCCCATCATCTTCGACATTGAGGATCACCCTGACCGCACAACGGCGGTCGGGTGCTTGCCGATGTTAGTTTCGCCAACCATCCGCAACCTCAAGGTCACCAAGATGCTGGTTGATGGCGGGGCCGGCCAAAACCTGATCTCCTCTGCTGTAGTCCGAAAGCTACAGATCCCCGACAGCGAGCTCGAGGAAACCGGAACTTTCCAAGGAATTAACCCGGGAAGGAGCAAGCCGAAGGGGAAGATAACGCTGCCAGTAACCTTTGGCGGAGAGCTAAACTTCAGGACTGAGAGGATCAACTTCGACGTTGCCAATATCCCATTACCGTACAATGGGATACTTGGTCGTCCGGCGCTTGCCAAGTTCATGGCAGCCTCTCACTATGCCTACAACATGCTCAAGATGCCAGGGCCGATAAGCCTCATCTCTGTCCCCGACGACAAAAAGGACGCACTTATCTGCGCCGACAAGATCTACCGGGATGCAGCAGCCGCAACAGATAGCAAAACACTTGCCGGTGAAGCTCCCGGGGGGAAGAACAAGACCAAATCCGGCAAGAGCTCTGGGGCCCACTCCGGCAAACGCACCTCTTCGGAGTTCTGCGCTGCCATCGAGGACGCACCATCGAGCTCCACCGGCAAGTGCAAGAAGGGAATGGCAGCTCCACCTGACGAGGAGGGAGTAGTCCACCCTCGGGGCTGTGGGTATGTATTAGTAGCTATGTGTTTGATCTCTCTCTCTCTCTCTCTCTCTCGTGTTCGTGAGATGGCACGATCTTGATGTATCGCGAGCTTTGCTATTTTTGTTGGATCTTATGATGCTTCTCCCCCTCTACTCTCTTGTAATGGATTGAGTTTTCCCTTTGAAGTTAACTTATCGGATTGAGTGTTTAAGGATTTGACAACACTTGATGTATATCTTGCACGTGCTTATCTGTGGTGACAATGGGATATCATCTGATCTACTTGATGTATGTTTTGGTGATCAACTTGCGGGTTCCCTGACCTTGGGAATCTATGCATAGGGGTTGGCACACGTTTTCGTCTTGACTCTCCGGTAGAAACTTTGGGGCACTCTTTGAAGTTCTATGTGTTTGTTGAATAGATGTTTCTGAGATTGTGTGATGCATATCGTTTAATCATGCCCACGGATACTTGAGGTGACAATGGAGTATCTAAGTGACATTAGGGTTTTGGTTGATTTGTGTCTTAAGGTGTTATTCTAGTACGAACTCTATGATAGATTGAACGTTACTACGGACTCTTGAATAGATCGACCAGAAAGAATAACTTTGAGGTGGTTTCGTACCCTACCATAATCTCTTCGTTTGTTCTCCGCAATTAGTGACTTTCGAGTGACTCTTTGTTGCATGTTGAGTGCTAGTAATATGATCCAATTATGTTATCCTTGTTGAGAGAACTTCCACTAGTGAAAGTATGAACCCTAGGCCTTGTTTCCTATCATTGCAATACCGTTTATGCTCACGTTTACCACTTGCTACCTTGTTGTTTTTATATTTTCTTATTACAAAAACCAATATCTACCATCCATATTGCACTTGTATCACCATCTCTTCGCTAAACTAGTGCACCTATACAATTTACCATTGTATTGGATGTGTTGGGGACACAAGAGACTCTTTGTTATTTTGTTGTAGGGTTGTTTGAGAGAGACCACTTTCATCCTACGCCTCCCACGGATTGATAAACCTTAGATCATCCACTTGAGGGAAATTTGCTACCGTCCTACAAATCTCTGCACTTGGAGGCCCAACAACGTCTACAAGAAGAAGGTTGTGTAGTAGACCTCACACCTTCCAAACGGACGAAGCAACCATTATTTCACACTTCGGTTCGCCATCATCTCAAACCATGTAGTATTCCTTCTGCCTCAAGAGGGACACGCGCATCGCCTTGGTACATCATGACACGTGGGACCACATGATAGGCCATGCTCCCTGATACGTCCCAAACGTATCTATAATTTCTGCTTGCTCCACGCAAGTTTTGGGTGATATTGCTATGCTTTTGATACACTTTCACACACTTTTGATCATATTTGGACTAACCTATTAACTCAGTGCACCCCAGTGCCAGCTTCTGTTTTCTGTTGTTTTTGTATTTCAGGTTTTCCCATTACTTAAATTGCCAGAAAAATTCCGGGAAAAATATATAAAAAATCAGCGCTCCAGAAGCTTCCGTGCGCCAGAAGGGGAGCCAGAGGGGGGCCAGGGGGGGCCCAGGCGCCCTGATGGCGCGGCCCCACCCCTGGCCGCGCCGGGGGGCCGCCTGGGCTGCTCCCACCTCCTCTGGTGCCCTACCTGGACTCCTATTTATTCTCCCGTCGCGAAAACCCTGATTTTGGACCCCTTTTATCCAGAAGCAATTCCGATCTCCGCCGCCATCGCCACCAAGTTTCGGGGGACCAGAATTCCTGTGCCGGCATCCTGCCAGGACGGGGAAGTGCCCCCGGATTCATCTCCATCGATGTTGCTTCCTCCGTCCATGATGCGGGAGTAGTTCCTCCTCGGGGCTGAGGTTTCTACCAGTAGCTATGTGGTCAATTCTCTCTCCCATGATGTGATCTTCATTGTGATCATAGGCTATGTCAATCTAGGGTGATCCCATGATATTTCCCCTTCCTCTGTGTATTTGATTGATGTACTCACTTGTCTTTATCTAGTATAATCTCCGAGACCAAGGTGACAGCGGTCTATTGGACATGGATTAGAAGAATATTTTCATGAGTGATTTCCTCTTTTGTGTGTTGATTGAAGATTGAGAGTCTCTTGGTGCTTGTCTTTGACTATCCTTGAGATATGTTGTGGTGATTGTGGTACTCTCTTTGGATGGCCGCGGTGACATTGGGAAATCCATAGATTGAGAACTACGAACTTTGAGGTGTGCTTTTGTAGCGCTACATAATTCTCGTCCTCTCTTGACCACAAAGGAATGACCTCCGAGTGCGTCCCCCTTGCATGTTTTATGGGAAATATCATGTGATTCGATTATGTTAATGTTGTTGGGAGTTGCCACTAGTGAAAGTATGATCCCTAGGCCTTGTTTCCACCATTGCAATACAATTTGTGCTCACGTTTACCACTTGTTTGCTTGCTGCACTTTTTATTACAGATTTATATTACTTTGCTTTGCCACTCCTATCATCCATATTTTACCATCTCTTCGCCGAACTAGTGCACCTATACATATGACAAGTGTATTAGGTGTGTTGGGGACACAAGAGACTTCTTGTATCTTGATTGCAGGGTTGCTTGAAAGGGGTACGTTCAACCTCCACTTCCCTGAGTTCGATAAACCTTGGGTTACTCACTTAAGGGAAATTTGCTGCTGTCCTACAAACCTCTGCTCTTGGAGGCCCAACACTGTCTACAGGAATAGAAGCATGTAGTAGACATCACTCCCCCGCCTATCGCTCGGTAAAATAACCACATTTTTACTACTATACTTCCTCCGTATCGATTTACATGGCATGCACGTCGTTCTAGGTTGATAATTTAACTGGCTATATATGTGATGAACAGTATTTGCTTAGAAACTACATCTGCTTAACAATCCAATGATATACTTTTTATGACATAGTAACTCAGATTTAGTTAGTCAAATGGATGACCTAGAACTACGTGCTTGCTCTATAAACCGAGATGTCTAAAAATACGAGACGGAGAGGGTAGTTTAGTATGTATCTTTTTAGATCAATATAGTCGGGATTCACCGAGGAGCAAAACCAAGTGGTAGGCTGCACCTGTCGTGTTGGCGTAGCGACTCAAGTAGAGTCAGTCCACACACGAAATGGCGACACACATAATAGGATCCCTTTGGCCGAAATGTGGCTCATCCACCGTCTTGTTCCACGTACAGTTCGGAGCAGCAGTTGGAATTGGAGGCACCCCAGTCGTAGCGCTGCAGTAGTAGAAAATGAGCAATGAGGGGTCAAATCACAAAGCCCCACCTTTCCCGCATTAAGCTGGACGGATGAAGCAACCATCATTTCACTCTAGGGCGCAAGTGCATAAAGAAAAGAGAAAACCAATGATGCGTGCGGCAACTACCTAGGGTACCCTAGGGTAGGGGTCTCCACTACATATCATTTTTTTAAAGCGCCTCCACAACAAATCAGCTTCTCCCTCATCCTCTTGAAGAAAACCGATGATGCGTGCGGCAATAGGGTTTGTAGGAGTACTACTAGGGCGTGCGGGGCCACATCGTAGTAAACGGGAGAGGGATTGAGTTCGAGTCGACGCCTTAAATATGTGTGGGCCGCTTGATTTTAGGGGAACAACGCAGCATTTTGGGTTCGGGGACGAGTGGAGATTTAGTACATACAAAAAATTGTGGACGTAGGTTCGACCGAAAGGCAATGATGCATGGGCCCTGCATTTTGATATACCCGGGGCCGCGTGAATTTTGCTACTCTACTCAAAACTAGTAAGGTACACATGCATTGAACGCATGAGATTTCGAAACCAAATTATGAATAAATACACAGTATAGCATGTAAAGCTTTGAGTCATATATGCATGATGTAGATGTTCGTTTAGTTCTTATAGTTCATCTCATTCAAAATCAATTAGTTTTATAAAAAATGTTAAGATTCATGGGGTTGTGCATTGTAAAGCATAAAGTAAAAAACAAATAATGGCAATTCATTTAGAAAAAAAAAACAATTATCATACGGAAGATTCTAGAACAAAGGAGAAGTGCTTGTGTTTTGAGGTTTGTGCATTATGCTTAAGTTTAACCATGGAGTCTTCTAAATTGTACATGTGGCAGATCTGGTGGAATGTTGATGATATCCAACGGCCAGTAGTGCTCGGATTTTCCATCTCTGCACTGTCGGATTAGCTTCATCCAGCGACCATCTTTCAAGTTATTAAAACACTCTATAGTTCTTGTGCCGTAGTTGCATGTCTTGGAAAAAAGCTACTAGTGGGTTGTACTAGCTATTTAGGAATAGAAGATGTATACATGGAAGTTGTAGGGAAAGTGATGACATGGAGTATCTCAATTCCTATGAGTAGGGATTTCAAAAAAGACGTCATTTGGTTGACATCATAGGAACTTTTCAATCGAATCTAGAGATGACATGCAGCTCAATTCCTATGAGGAGGGATTATAAAAGAGATGTAATTTGGTTCATATCATAAGAACTTTTCTATTGAATATACGCTAATGTTTATTTTCCTTTGAAATTAAGGGAGTATAGGAATCCATTCATATGAACCAAGTGGCTCTAAAGCTATAGAAATGATATCATGTTTATTTCCTTTGAAATGTGGAGTATATGAATCTATTCCTATGAACCAATTGGCTCTAAAGGAAAAAAATCCTATAAAAATCATATCATATAGAGTTCCTATGATATTCCTCCACACCAAAGGATGGTTGAAATTGCTGCAGGTAATACGACGATCTTTCTTTGTAGACTCCTCCCCCATCTTTATAGTTACCTCTCGTAGATGAATGAAATGATATATACAGGGTATTCTACATGTGCAATTTGGTACACGAAAACTCGATAAAAGTTTGTGAGGTTCGAATTTTCAATAAATCTATATGAACTGCATTTTGGAACGGATGGAGCATACGGCAGTTTCTTACACTCACGTGGAAGATTTGTGTGTAGGAGGAGTGGTTGTTCTGTTAAATGACATGGCAAAACTGACAATGTCGGATGCCGATCTAACGGTTCTTACGGTGTTCATCAGGAAAAGGCTTGTGGCGAACGTTTGTAGGATAATGATTTACGGACACATGCATTGCATCGATACGTGCCCCCCTCTCTCTCACGCACACGCACCCTCCCGAGTCCTCTTGCACCCACCGTCTATCTGCAGGTAGACGTCACACACATATGTGCTCTTCACACCCTGCCCTCAGAACTTCTAAAAAACAAAAGACGTCGCGCACATTTTATTTTAGCTCACACGTCACACACTTATACTATTACTCTTGTGGCGAACGTTCTTTGGGCATAGTATATTGTACTCTCACGAAGTGAAGCGGTGCACTCACGCACTAGTTCTCTCACACCCACTCGTGGGTACACGTATAAGCGCAGTTTTTTGAAGCTGGTACAACAAAATCAATCCACTATATATATAAGCAGGAGCCTTAGCGCTTGCTTTACTAGGGTTCCTCTCATTCACTCTCTCATGCTCTCCATATCTAAGCAAGACATAGGTGGCCACACTCTCTCTCAGCTCACGGCTGGTCACAAATCCGGCTGGACAACTGATGTCTACTACACAACCTTCTTCTTGTAGACGTTGTTGGGCCTCCAAGTGCAGAGGTTTGTAGGATAGTAGAAAATTTCCCTCAAGTGGATGACCTAAGGTTTATAAATCCGTGGGAGGCGTAGGATGAAGATGGTCTCTCTCAAACAACCCTGCAACCAAATAACAAAGAGTCTCTTGTGTCCCCAACACACCCAATACAATGGTAAATTGTATAGGTGCACTAGTTCGTCGAAGAGATGGTGATACAAGTGCAATATGGATGGTAGATATAGGTTTTTATAATCTGAAAATATAAAAAACAGCAAGGTAACTAAAGATAAAAGTGAGCATAAACGGTGTTGCAATGATAGTAGACAAGGCCTAGGGTTCATACTTTCACAAGTGTAAGTTCTCTCAACAAGGATAACATAATCGGATCATATTACTAGCCCTCAACATGCAACAAAGAGTCACTCCAAAGTCACTAATAGCAGAGAACAAACGAGGAGATTATGGTAGGGTACGAAACCACCTCAAAGTTATTCTTTCTGATCGATCTATTCAAGAGTCCGTAGTAACGTTCAATCTATCATAGAGTTTGTACTAGAATAACACCTTAAGACACAAATCAACCAAAACCCTAATGTCACCAAGATACTCCATTGTCACCTCAAGTATCCGTGGGCATGATTATACGATATGCATCACACAATCTCAGAAACATCTATTCAACCAACAAATAGAACGTCAAAGAGTACCCCAAAGTTTCTACCGGAAAGTCAAGACGAAAACGTGTGCCAACCCCTATGCATAGATTCCCAATGTCACGGACCCCGCAAGTTGATCACCAAAACATACATCAAGTAGATCACATGGTATCCCATTGTCACCACAGATAAGCACGTGCAAGACATACATCAAGTGTTCTCAAATCCTTAAAGACTCAATCCGATAATATAACTTCAAAGGGAAAACTCAATCCATTTCAAGAGAGTAAAGGGGGAGAAGCATCATAAGATCCAACTATAATAGCAAAGCTCGTGATACATCAAGATCGTGCCATCTCAAGAACACGAGAGAGAGAGAGAGAGAGAGAGAGAGAGAGAGAGAGAGAGAGAGAGAGAGAGAGAGAGATCAAACACATAGCTACTGATACATACCCTCAGCCCCGAGGGTGGACTACTCCCTCCTCGTCATGGAGAGCGCCGAGATGATGAAGATAGCCACCGGAGAGGGATTCCCCCCTCCGGCAGGGTGCCAGAACGGGTCTAGATTTGTTTTCGGTGGCTACAAAAGCTTTCGGCGGTGGAACTCCCGATCTAGATTAATTTCCGAAGGTTTCGGTTTTTATAGGATTTTTTGGCGTAGGGCACAAGTCAGGGGGCCCTCCAGGCCGTCCACGAGGTAGCAGGCCGCGCCCCCCTGCCCAGGGCACGCCCTCCACCCTCGTGGTCAGCCCGTGGCTCTCCTGGCCCAACTCTTTTACTTCGGGGGCTTCTTTTGGTCCAGAAAAAATCATCAAAAATTGGCACATCAATTGGACTCCGTTTGATATTCCTTTTCTGTAAAACTCAAAAACAAGGAAAAAAGAGAAACTGGCACTGGGCTCTAGGTTAATAGGTTAGTCCCAAAGTTCATATAAAAGTGTATATAAAAGCCCATAAAACATCCTAGAAGGATAATATAATAGCATGGAACAATAAAAAAATTATAGATACGTTGGAGACGTATCAACAACCTCGACTGGGGTAGGGGTGTAGGTGCATCATTCACACTGTGGTCGGCGGCGAGGGATGAGACCAACGGCTGCCCGCATGTCCCGATTGGTGGCCGTGCCACTCTCTCCGAGAGAGCGGCGGCTTCGGAGGGCCTCCGACCCCTTCTTCATCCCTGCAGTATTGTGGTCAAGATGCGGCCTCGCGATGCCGTCATTGCCACATGCCGACGACCCTCAGGTATATATTCCTTCGAAACCTGCCTTGCTCTACTGCCCCAGCTCCCCACTTGGTTTCATGTGGATCTTTTTCTACTTCCGTCCGTTGTTCCAAAGCCACCTAGACTTTTAATATTATTAGAGGTAAAGCTAGTTCATACAGTCGACTCTAAGAGTTGGTTCAAACAGGGAAGAAAGTGGGAAAGCTGTAGCATGAATCTAGGACTTGGTTCTAAGAGGAAACGGGGGAAAGTAGTATATACTGGCTACCCAACCGGTCTCTTGGTTGAAAAGATGAAGAAAGCATGGTGGATGGCGAAGGGTGGGGGCAAGTGGACCTATCTCTTGGTTGAAAAAGGAAATAAAGTGACGGGTGTTGGGGGACAACGCAAATAAGAATGAGCAGGTATAGATTTCTTGTGCTCACATAGGAAAATGTCGTCGAGGAGATAAAAAATGGGACAAATTCAAACATGCTGCCTGAGTGTTTGCCGCTCTCGGCAACCACATCTGCCTCACCACTTTATGCCCCAGCTGTCCCTACGCCCACATCGCTACCGTTAATGTAAAATCACATGAAGCATTAAGCAATGCCACCTAATGTCACTATAAGTAATGGTCTAGTGTCGTCGATAAATTGAAGCAATGCCACCACCATTTTATGAAGTGCTTCCGTCTTGCTTTATTTCTCATGAATTTTGTTTTTGCAGTTACACTTAAATCTCACACCGCTAACATTGCTTCATACTAGTGGAACTGCACAAATTTGATTGCACAATTACTGACCATGTGCTACTCTCATGACAGTAATACTAATGTTATTGTTCTGCATGTTAATCTAGTGGTAGTGTTGATGTGATGTGATGCTACTTACTTAAGGACACTTTCATACTGTCAAACTAGTGCCAATTATAACACAATAGATGCTGATGTTAATCATACGCCACTGCAAATATCTGTCACTGTTTAAATAACCGTATTTCGTATTTGCGCAAACAGGGATGTGTGTCTCCATATCGTTTCGGGATGTCTGTCTTCGTAACGTTTCTATCCGCGCAATCAAAAGCACACACCTCAGTTTTAGTAGAACTGAGCAAAATGAGATGGCTATCCCTCGTTGCCGTCCTCTAACCACCCGTCTTCCAGGTATTCCTACATTGGTAATTACTAGGTAGAATGACCAACGCAATATAAAAGAAGTTGATTCGTACTTTTTACTTCATGATTGCAGTGTAGGGACGAGCGAAAACAACTGCATCCTAGTGCGGAATGCACTTTCTACCAGTTCATCCATGGATCGAGGACTAGCTGGCACGGCTGCACGGCAATTTTTTGGACAGGTGCATGGCAAGAGGCATTGTGATCTGCTTATTTCTGCAAATAGCGGTGCTTAAATTAAGTGGAATGCACAAGAATTTCAGCTGGTCAGGACACTAGATGGTTCAGTTCAGCATTCCAGCTGAGAACACAATTATAATTGGTTATTCTGGAATGAGGGGACCTAACCCTAGATGGTGGCAACAAGAAAAACTAGAGTGAACTCCAGGAAATTTGAGCCTGCCGGGAGGCCCTTTGCTCAGAGAAGCCTTGCTTATTTTTTCCTGATTTGTAAACCTTCTCATAACTTTGTATTTTGCTGTGAACTAGTATATGTTTGTTATGTTCTATGAATCATTGAGATATATAAAATTGCTTAACTTATGCTTTTCAAGTTTTTTATGATGCCAAGTTTCATGTGAGTGTTCCAGATGAACGCTGGACTAGCGTGTGAACGTTTGGAACTTACATTGTGGCCTCAGTTAACTGCATGAACCTCTGTAAAAAGATACATAGTTTCTTATATGTCAGACAGTAGATTGTTGATTGTTAGTTGGTCGATAGCCTAGTGTTGAAGCGAGCTGAGCCAATGTGCCGTGTTTTGCACAACTGCTTACAAGTGGGGTAGCACCAACAGTGTTTACAAGTACTTATGTATACGTCGGTGCATAGTTCTCAAACGAGTACTCTATTTCATCAAAACTCACACTGCTCGTATGATAAAACTAGTGAGGACGCATCTGTTTCGGCAACAATTACGATGATTCACGGGCACACAAAAGTAGCAGTTGTTCCCATAGACGGATTCAAACAGAGTACTAGCCCCAGAGGGCTCGATAACAGGCAAGGTTCGGATAATTAGACAGAATCGAAACTACTATTAAACACTAGCTGGGGCAAGTATATGATGCCTCGATCTAATTTGGGCTGGACACAAGACGGACCATGCCATGAACATCATCGAGGACGTCTGGCAGCAGCTCAATCCTGTGAACCTTCATGAAGACAACCTTGTGGTCTTTCCACTCATAAACTTGTTTGTGGAGGCATGCCACGTCATCTTCATGCGTAAGCTTGACAAGAACAGTATGCCTCACAAACGAAGGAGTAGCTTTGAACTTCTTGTGCTTCAGTACACCGTGGACAACACGCCTGACAACAGTGAGGCTGGAATACAACTCTTCATTGGTATAAGCGCAAATGGATTCCAGGATCCAACAGCCTAAAAACTCTGTTTTCCTAGTGTGTATATTCAGGTCATCCGCCTCATAGCGAGTGAAATGTACAACCACACAATCCATGTCTGCATCTGGGCTCTAATTGAAACAGAAACGAATTCTAAATTACTTTCCAGTATAAGAAACACAAGTTATTTAAACCACTATGTATAGCATGGCATCGAAGCTAATAAAATTATGCATTATTCATCACCACATACGTAGATGAAAAACCACAATCGAGATCGGCAAAGACACTACTAGGAAAAGGGCTATATATGGGATGGATACTAATGGCGCACCTCACATGTGGTGCGCCACTAATATATAGCAGTGGCGCACCATGTGTAGGTGCGCCATTAGTGTGGAATACACTAATGGCGCACCATACTAGTAACAATTTTTTTTCAAACATACTAATGGCGCATCCAGGCACAATGCGCCATTACTAGTTGTAACTAGTAATGGCGCACCAGCCACAGAGTGCGCCACTACTATTTTTTTTGATTTTTTTATTCTTTTTTTTTTGCAAAACAACTAATGGCGCACCGTGCCATAGTGCGCCATTACTAGTTTAAACTAGTAATGGCGCACTATCCCACAGTGCGCCATTAATCTGGGACCAACAAGATATTTTGGACAGCCACACCTACCCACTCACTTTCTCCCCACTTCATTCTCTCCACCTCCTCCTCCAAAGCTTGTCTCAGCTACCTCCTCCTTGTCACCTCATTTCCACCATAGATTCATCCAAATTAAGTGATTAAATTACCTTTTTTGATAGGTAAGTAAGGGGGGGAAGCTATCTTTATGTTGTTCTCCCTCCAACAATGTGCACATGCACTTTTTATGGCCCAGCTAGATCTATGTATATTCGTGGTGTTGCATATGTTTGTGGTGTTGCATATATGTTTGTGTTTGCAGGTACCGGTATTTGAAATGCGATAGTTGCCAATATTTTGCCGGAATGTTGATTCATTTCCGTTTCGGCGAGAATTTTGGCATTATGCATTATTTTTGGTCCTATTTTTAGGGAAAGTCATGCCAAATTTTTTCAATGTTCTAAAATATCATTTTGCTCTACCCCACAGACGACCATGGTCCGCACGATGACCGAAGGCATCGTGAATAGGTTTTTGAGCTCCGCGAAGGCCGAGATGCTTCAAAAGAACGAGACGGAGATAAGATGTCCATGTCGAAGGTGCAAGCTGAAGAGCCTTATTGCGGACCCGGATTCTGGGCAGGTGCGGGGCCACCTGCTCTTGCATGGTTTCATGGATGGCTATCGGTGGCAAGGTGATGAAGATGACTACGAAGTCGTCCATGGGGGCCGGGCAAGAAATGAGGAAGGGCAGCAAGACAACCACCGTAGCTCGGGCGGGCGAGAAGACGAAGAATCTCCAGGACATGATCACGACGGTGATGCTGTACACAGTCATCATGTAGAAGATGCAGGACATGATGATGAGGAAGATGCCGGAGCAGACGACGGGCATGATCATGAAGATGATCATGCCGGCGGAGCAGACGACGCTGGACCATCGATGGGCTAGGTGCAGGACCCTCATATTCAAGAGATGCTTCTCAAGCAGACGGATAACGCAAGAGCTGCCGCCCGAGAGAAAGCCAAGATGGATCAACGGGAGATAGACGCGGTTACTCCATTGTATGAAGGATGCAGGCCCGAGGATACCCGCCTGAAAGTAACGCTCATGGCTATGGAGATGAAGGTAAAACACAAAATGACAGACGCATGCTTCGACGAGAACATGTCATTCTGGCACGAATGTCTTCCCAAGGGGAACAAGTGCCCGACCAGTTTCGAGGAGGCGAAGAAACTTGTGTGTCCTCTGGATTTACCGCACGTGAAATACCATGTGTGCATGAACAATTGCATCATTTATCGGGACGAGCACGCGGAGTCTACCATATGTCCGGTGTGCGGCGTCATTCGATACAAGATGAGGAAGAAAGCTCCTCGAAAAGTGGTGTGGTACTTTCTGATCACTCCTCGTGTGCAGCGGTATTTTGCGGAACCTAAGGTAGCAAAGCTCCTGCGTTGGCACGCGGATAGGGAGGAGAAGACAAGATGCTGAGTCACCCTAAGGATGCGAGCCAGTGGCAAGCGTTGAACTTCGAAGATGCAGAATTTGGGAACGATCCAAGGAACATCGTGCTGGGCGCGAGCACCGATGGAGTCAATCCGTTTGGCAGCCAGAGAAGCACGCATAGCACCTGGCATGTGTTTGTGTGGATGTACAACCTCCCCCCTGGTTGTGCATGAAGAAGAAGTACATTCACATGAGTATGCTAATTGAAGGACCAAAACAACCAGGGAATGACATCAATCTGTATCTGGGGCTGCTGAAAGAGGAGCTAGACACGCTGTGGAAAACGCCAGCCAATACGTGGGACGCCGCAGAGAAAGAATATTTCCCTATGAGAGCCGCACTGCTCATGACGGTGCACGACTATCTCGGTTACGGATATGTCGCGGGGCAGGTGGTCCACGGATTTTCTGGATGCGTCAGGTGCATGGATGACACAACGTATCGCCATCTAGATAGAGATCCCCGGTCTTCGAAAACCGTGTTCATGGGACATCAAAGGTGGCTTCGCGACGATGACCTGTGGAGAAAACATAAGGATCTGTTCGATGGTGAAATCGAACCCCGAGGAGAAATCATGAGCTCTCAATGATCATTCAAAAAATTTATGCTCGGCTTTCTCTCAATGATCGCTCCATGCTCGATACTTCTTGTTCTGGCTCTTTTATGATGAAGACAGTTGCTTTCAAATGGGATTTATTGGAAAGAATTAAACGCAACTCTGAAGATTGAGATCTCGATGAAGGTAAGGAGTCAGGTATGACCCCTAAGTTTGATTGTGTTAAAGCTTTTATGGATACCGATGTTTTCCGTGAGTTTAGCACTAAATATGGACTTGACTCAGAGATAGTTGCTTCTTTCTATGAATCATTTGCTACTCATGTTGATCTCCCCAAGGAGAAGTGGTTCAAATACCATCCCCCTATTGAGGTAAAAGTAGTTGAACGTGTTAAAGTTGAAGAAAAGACTATCACTTATAATGTTGATCCTATTATTCCTACTGCTTATATTAAGAAACCACCCTTCCCTGTTAGGATAAAGGATCATGCTAAAGCTTCAACTGTGGTTCGTAAGAATAATACTAGAACACCTACACCCTCTAAGCAAATTAAAGTTGAACCTAGTGTTGCCATGGTTAAAGATCTCTTGGTAGAAGATTTAAATGGACATGTTATTTACCTCTAAGAAGAGTCTGCCAGGATAGCCAAACCCAATGCTAGGAATAAACATAGACCTATTGTAGGCTTGCATGTTATCTCTGTTAAGATAGGAGATCATTGCTATCATGGTTTATGTGACGTAGGTGCTAGTGCGAGTATTATCCCTCTTACCTTATATCGAGAAATTATGCATGATATTGCACCTGTTGAGTTAGAAGGGATTGTTGTTACTATTAAGCTTGCTAATAGAGACACTATTTCACCGGTTGGGATTGTTAGAGATGTTGATTTTTCGTGTGGGAAGGTTAAATACCCTACTGATTTTCTTATTCTTAGTTCCCCACAAGATAAATTTTGTCCCATTATATTTGGTAGACCCTTCTTGAATACTGTTCATGCTAAGATAGACTGCGTAAAAAATATTGTTACTGTTGGGTTAGGGGATATGTCTCATGATTTTAACTTTGCTAAATTCCGTAGACAACCCCTTGATAAAGAACTACTCCCTCCATTCCTTTATCTAAGGTGTATTTGTTTTTTGATAAAATTTCAGAATGTAAGGTGCGTTTCTTTTAATTCCCCATAATTCCCTTGTTAGCCCTCCAGAAAAAGGAAAGGATCTCTCTCCTGATTGTCTGGATCTATCTTTGTAACAATATAAGGAAACTATCTCTATGTGGATTGCATGTATCTCTTACTTTCCTGGACTAACCGATTTACTTGCCACTAACAAATAAATTAGCCAGGGGTAATTTTGTCCTAACACGTCTATAATTATATGCCTTGGTCACCGTGTCGAAAATTATACACCTTACATAGTGGAATGGAGGGAGTACCTAGTAAGGATGAAAGTATTTGTATTTCTTGTATTGATTTGCCTCCTAGTGATCCTTTAGAACAAAACTTGCTAGACCATGAAAATGATATGCATATGAATGAGAGAAGGGAAATAGATGAAATATTCTTTAATCAGGGACCCCTATTGAAAAACAACTTGCCTGTTGAAATCCTAGGGAATCCTCCTCCACCCAAGGGTGATCCCGTGTTTAAACATAAACCTTTACCTGATAATCTTAAGTATGTTTATCTTGATGAAAAGAAGATATATCCTGTTATTATTAGTGCTAACCTTTCAGAGCAGGAAGAAGAAAAATTATTGAAAACACTGAAGAAGCACCGTGCTGCTACTAGATATACTCTGGATGATCTTAAGGGCATTAGTCCCACCTTATGCCAACACAAGATAAAATTGGAAGAAAATGCTAAACCGGTTATTGATCATCAACGACGGTTAAATCTTAAGATGAAGGAAGTGGTAAGGAAAGAAATACTAAAGCTTCTAGAGGCAGGTATTATCTATCCAGTTGCTGATAGCCAGTGGGTAAGTCATGTCCATTGTGTCCCTAAGAAGGGAGGTATGACTGTTGTTCCTAATGATAAAGATGAATTGATCCCGCAAAGAATAGTTACAGGTTATAGGATGGTAATTGATTTCCGTAAGTTAAATAAAGCTACCAAGAAAGATCATTACACCTTGCCATTTATTGATCAAATGCTAGAAAGGTTATCCAAACATACTCATTTTTGCTTTCTAGATGGTTATTCTGGTTTCTCTTAAATACCTGTGTCAAAAGGGGATCAAGAAAAGACCACTTTTACTTGTCCTTTCGGTACCTTTTCTTATAGATTTATGCCTTTTGGTTTATGTAATGCACCTGCTACCTTTCAAACATCCATGATGGCTATATTCTCTAATTTTAGTGAAAAGATTGTTGAGGTGTTCATGGATGACTTCTCCGTTTACGAAACTTCTTTTGATGACTGCTTAAGCAACCTTGGTCGAGTTTTGCAGAGATGTGAGGACACTAATCTTGTCTTGAATTGGGAGAAGTGCCAATTTATGGTTAATGAAGGCATTTTCTTGGGACATAAAATTTCTGAAAGAGGTATTGAAGTTGACAAAGCTAAAGTTGATGCTATTGAAAAGATGACATGCCCAAAGGACATCAAAGATATACTAAGTTTCGTTGGTCATGCTGGGTTTTATAGGAGGTTCATAAAGGACTTCTACAAAATTTCCAGGCCTCTGACTAATCTCTTACAAAAAAGATATTCCTTTTGTCTTTGATGATGATTGTCTAGAGGCATTTGAAATACTTAAGAAAGCATTGATCTCTGCACCTATTGTCCAGCCTCCTGACTCGAATTTACCCTTTGAGATTATGTGTGATGCTAGCGATTATGCTGTAGGCGCTATCTTAGGGCAAAGAGTTGATAAGAAATTGAATGTCATCCAGTATGCTAGCAAAACTCTAGATAGTGCCCAGCAAAATTATGCTACTACTGAGAAAGAATTTTTAGCAGTTGTATTTGCGTGTGATAAGTGTACACTTTATATTGTTGATTCTAAAGTAACTATTCACACTAATCATGCTACTATCAAATACCTTATGGAAAAGAAAGATGCTAAACCTAGACTTATTAGATGGGTTCTCTTGCTGTAAGAATTTGACTTGCATATTGTTGATAGAAAGGGAGCTGAGCACCCCATTGTAGACAACTTGTCTAGGTTAGAGAATATACTTGATGACAGACAACCTATTGATGATAGCTTTCCTGATGAACAATTAGCTGTCATAAAGACTTCTCGTACTGCTCCATGGTATGTTGATTATGCTAATTATATTTGTTGCTAAGTTTATACCTCCTAACTTCACATACCAGCAAAAGAAAAAGTTCTTCTATGATTTGAGACATTACTTCTGGGATGACCCACATCTTTGTAAAGAAGGAGTAGATGGTATTATTAGACGTTGTTTACCTAAGCATGAACAGGAACAGATCCCACGCAAGTGCCACTCCGAAGCTTATGGAGGACACCATGCGGGAGATAGAACTGCACATAAGGTATTGCAATCCAGTTTTTATTGGCCTACTCTCTTCAAGGATGCCCGTAAGTTTGTCAATATCAGTAGACGCCAAGAAATGCCTATGAATTATTCACTTGTTATTGAACCATTTGATGTTTGGGGCTTTGATTATATGGGACCGTTTCCTGCCTCTAATCGATACACACATATTTTAGTTGATGTTGATTACGTTACTAAGTTGGTAGAACCTATTCCAACCTGTAGAGCTGATCATAACACCTCTATTAAGTTACTTAAAGAAGTTAGTTTCCCGAGGTTTGGAGTCCCTAGATACTTAATGACTGATGGTGGTTCACACTTTATTCATGGTGCTTTCCGTAAGATGCTTGCAAAATATGATGTGAATCATAGAATTGCATCCCCTTATCACCCACAAACTAGTTGTCAAGTAGAACTAAGTAATAGAGAGTTGAAATTAATTTTGCAAAAGACATTTAATAGGTCCAGGAAGAATTGTTCTAAGAAACTTGATGATGCATTATGGGCCTATATAACTGCATACAAAAATCCTATGGTTACGTCTCCATATAAGATGGTATATGGAAAAGCTTGTCACTTACCTCTTGAGCTAGAACATAAGGCATATTGGGCTATTAAAGAGCTCAATTATGATTTCAAACTTGCCGGTGAGAAGAGGTTATTTTACATTAGCTCTCTTGATGAATGGAGAACCCATGCCTATGAGAATGCCAAGCTGTTTAAAGAAAAAGTTAAAAGAAAGCATGACAAAAGGATACAAAAGCGTGAGTTTAACATAGGTGATTATGTCTTGCTATACACTCTCATTTAAGATATTTTGCAAGAAAACTTCTCTCTAAGTGGGAAGGACCTTACATTATCGAGGAGGTCTACCGTTCCGTTGCCATAAAAATCAACAACTTCGAAGGCACAAATCCGAAGATGGTGAACGGTCAAAGGATCAAACGTTATATCTCAGGTAATCCTATAAATGTTGAAACCAATGTTATTGAAACCGTAACCCCGGAGGAATACATAAGGGACGCTTTCCAGAACAATTCAGCCTTCGGAAAGGAAGAGGTATGTGACACGTATTCGGAGGTAGAAAGCTATGTGGATGATTCCCTTGCTGACCCTAAAACCTATGGGGACTGGGAGCATTATGGTTGGACCACGGAGGAAGAAGAAGACCATGATTCCAAGGGGAAGGATTGGACTAGCTCAGATGAAGACGAAGTCCCACTACCTCAACCTAGAGATATGCATGAAAAAAAGCAGGCACTATGCAAGAAAATATTAAACCTTGAGCAGGAGATCGATGACCTAAGGGAGCAAAATTCTGCCCTTAAGCGCAAGCTAAGGAAGAAGCCATCGTCACCACCACCGAAGAAGAAGACATAATCATATGGGTATGGGCACTCCCCTTGACTACTGCCATGCTTGGGGGAGTGACCCCGGTACCGTATCACCGTCACTCCTATCTTTACCGTTTTTCTTAGTTCAATCCTTTTGGTAGTATCTTGATCTAGTAGAATAAAGTTAGCATGATCTAGTTGTGAGCTTTTACCTTATGATCTTTACCCTTTGTAATCAAGTCCGTGGGCTATATAATAAAGATTAGTGTTGAGTCAAGGGCTTGATTTCCTCACTTTGGTCATGATAAAAAGAAAGAAAACATAAAGAGTTTCAAAGAGATCATATTGATCTTATGGGAAGTAATGACTTCACATATAAGAGTATGATAAATAAAAGTTGTTGGGAGTTGACAAACACAGTTTTGGTCATCGTTGCAATTAATAGGAAGTAATAAAAGAAGAGAGGCTTCACATACAAATATACTATCTTGGACATCTTTTATGATTGTGAGCACTCATTAAAATATGACATGCTAAAGAGTTGATGTTGGACAAGGAAGACAACATAATGGGTTATGTCTTCTTTTATCTGAAATAAAGTATATTGTCATGGATCATCCAACATGTTGAGCTTGCCTTTCCCCCTCGTGCTAGCCAAAACCCCTTGCACCATGTAGTGATACTACTTGTGCTTCCGTACATCCTTAAACCCAGTTTTGCCATGAGAGTCCACCATACCTACCTATGGATTGAGAAATATCCTTCCAAGTAAGTTGTCATGTTGCAAACTCGCTAAAATATGTATAATTTATTAGTGTGGAGGAAATTAGCTTTATACGATCTTGGGATATGGAAGTAATAAAAGCGACGGATGATACGTCCAAAACGTATCTATAATTTCTGCTTGCTCCATGCCTCTTTTGTGTGATATTGCTATGATATTTATGCACTTCCATATACTTTTGATCATATTTGGACTAACCTATTAACTCAGTGCACCTCAGTGCCAGTTTCTGTTTTCTGCTGTTTTTGTATTTCAGGTTATCCCATTACTTAAATTGCCAGAAAAATTCCGGGAAAAATATATAAAAAATCAGCGCTCCAGAAGCTTCCGTGCGGCCAAAGTAGGGCCAGAGGGGGGCCACCAGGGCTCCAGGCGCCCTGGGGGCGCAGCCCCCCTCCTGGCCGCGCTGGAGGGGCGCCTGGGCCCCCCTGACCTCCGCTGATGCCCCCCTTTGGCATATATTTACACCGCGTCCCGAAACCCTCGAGGACGGAACCCTTTTTCGCGATCTCATCTCTGTTCCGCCGCCGCCGCGCTTCCAAGATCGGGAGCACCAGGAGAACTCTTCCTTGCACCCTGCCGGAGGGGAGGATCGCCACCGGGAGCCTCTCCACCACCATGGACGCCTCCCGGATGAGTTGTGAGTAGTCTCCCTTGGACCATGGGTCCATGACCAGTAGCTATGTGATGTTCTCCTCCCCTCTTTGTTCTTCACCGATTAGACCTCGTGAGCTGCCCTACATTATCGAGGCACATATGTAATCCTTATGATGTTGCTATGATGAGTTTGCTGGGATCTGATGGATTATGAGATTAAGTTCAGATTGTGTGTGAGTAATATATTTGATTTACCTCTTTTATATTTATATTCTTGAGTAATTCTTGCATGTTCTCTGTTGTTGTTTATTGCTTTGGCCAAGTAGTAGGTAGTAACTCCAAGAGGGAACGTTATGCTTTATTGTGGGTTCATGCCCCTCGATGACTAGCTTGAGTGACAGAAACATGAGTCTAGGGGATGTGCTGTTGCCACAAGGGGGAAAACAACGGTGCTTGTACTTGTGGGTGCAAGGATTGTTTACTTTACGCAAAGTTCTTTTAATGCAGTTGTCTGTTGCTTTGAGTTTACACTATGGGTGGGACTCGCAACTGAATACCAGCGAGATGTTCTGGATAGATATCTCAAGGTGGATGATTAGTAGTAGATGCAGATGGATTTCGGTCTACTTGCCTTGGCGTACCGCCCATGCTTTTGAGCCTATACCTTTCTTTGTAGCATAGTTAGCATTGGTTTGCGCACATAATCCTGTCAATTGCCCAGCTGTAATTCGTTTACCTTGCTTAGCTGTTTTTATCGTCTTTTGGGAGAGAGACATCACTAGTGAACATCATGGGACGCCGGTCCATATTACCATCACTGATCACATCCGCTATTTACTTTCTGTTCTTACTACTAGTTGCAGTCATACCTATCACTATTATCTCTTGTGTTTGATCCTTTGTAAACGACAAGGCCGGAGGGATTGACAACCTCCCTGTACTCGTTGGGAGCAAAGTTATTTGTATCTGTGTGCAGGTCCTATCAATCGCTAAGTATCTGGCGCCGTTAGCTGTTGACACCTTCTTGTTGACCCTCGGAGTCTAAGGGGAATTCGATCCTTGGTATCTTTGCCACGGGAAAACTACCGCTACACTGCATCTCAAACCTTCCACTTGGGGTAACCAACGAGGGGCGAGAAGCCATCAAGCAAAGTTTTCTGGCGCCGTTGCCGGGGACTCCACTCTTCAAGATAGGGGAGTTGCATGCTATCTTTTACCTTTGCTTTTTAGTCTTGTTAGTTTACCTTTCAGTTTTGCTTTAGTTCCCTTTATCAAAAATCACAAAAATAGTTATCTTGCTTGCTTGCTGCTATGGGTTCCACCGAGAACACCAAGTTGTGTGACTTCACTAGTTATAACAACGATGACTTTATCTGCACGCCTATTGCTACACCTGCCACTTCAGCACCTTCTTATGAAATTAAACCTGCTTTACTGAACCTAGTTATGAAAGATCAATTCTCCGGTGTTGGAGATGATGCTGCTTTACACTTAAACAATTTTGTTGAACTCTGTGATATGCAAAAGTACACTGAAATAGATGGTGATATTGTTAAGCTTAAGCTTTTTCCTTTCTCCTTGAGAGGAGGAGCTAAATTTGGTTTCAATCATTGCCTAGAAATAGCATAGATTCTTGGGACAAGTGCAAGGATGCCTTTATTGGAAAGTACTATCCACCTGCTAAAATTATCCAACTAAGGAGTAACATAATGAATTTTAAACAATTGGATAATGAACACGTTGCCCCAGCTTGGGAACGTATGAAATCTCTTGTCAAGAACTGCCCTACTCATGGATTGACTACTTGGATGGTTATCCAAACTTTTTATGCAGGCTTGAAATTTACCTCGCGGAACTTGTTAGATTCGGACGCGGGAGGAACCTTTATGTCAACTACAGTTGGTGCTGCCACAAAGCTTCTCGATGAGATGATGACCAATTATTCCCAATGGCACACCGAACGCGCTCCAACAGGTAGGAAGGTAAACTCTGTCGAGGAGATTTCCTCCCTAAATGAAAAAGTTGACTTGATCATGTCTCTACTTTCCAAGCAATCTTCTATTGATCCTCGTGATGTTCCTTTAAATTCTTTGGTTGCTCAAGAACAAGTAGATGTGAACTTTATCTCTAGAAACAATTTCAATAACAATGCTTATAGGAGTAATTTTGGTAGCAATCCTAGACCGTTCCCCTCTAATTCCTATGGGAACAACAATGCTTATCCTAGCACCAAGAACTCCACTTCTGAACTAGAGATTATGCTTAAAGATTTCATCACTACCCAAAAAGCCTTCAATAAGAGTGTAGAAGAAAAACTAGCCAGACAAGATGATCTCTCTTCGAAGGTAGACAATTTAGCCCATGAGGTCGAGTTTCTTAAAATTAGAACTTCCCCTCTTGAGGAGAGGAAGACCACTCCTACGAATGCTATTCAAGTGCAAATTAATGAAAACATTAGGATGTTGGCTAAACTTAAAGTGAGATGGGCTAGAGAAAAGAAGGAACAAGATATAATTAAGAACCTTCCTACCCACCACACTGTTGCTACTATCCAAGTTGTTGAGGATATCCAAACTCTTAGCACCCAATGCACTCTTGGTCCCATTGGACCTATTAATGGTGATGCTATGACCATAGAAACTACCAAACAAGTGAGCCTAAAGGACACCGCTACCTCTTTACTTGATAGTAGTGACCTTGATTTTGATAATTGCACCCTTACCGAAGTTATTGATTTCCTTCACAAGATGTCTAGAGATCCCCGCACTAGCACGCTTAATCTTGCCTTCACAGAGCATATCACTAATGCTCTCATCAAAGCTAGGGAGGAGAAACTTAGGGTAGAAGCCTCCATACCTAGAAAGCTAGAAGATGGTTGGGATCCTATGATTAAAATTTAGTTGAATAACTTCTCTTGCTATGCTTTATGTGATGTTGGAGCTAGTACCTCCGTTATGCCCAAAAGAATATATGATATGCTTAAATTGAAACCTTTTGATTCTTGTTCTTTTGTTGTTCGTCTTGTTGATTCTTCCATAAAGAAACCTTTGGGGAGGATCGACGATTTTCTTATCATTGTCAATGACAATTATGTTCCCGTTGATTTTACTATTATGGATATTGAATGTGAACCTTCTTGTCCAATTATTTTGGGACGACCTTTTCTTCGCACCGTGGGTGCTATCATTGACATGAAAGAAGGGAATATAAAATTCCAATTCCCTCTCAATAAAGGGATGGAACACTTCCCTAGAAAGAAGATTAAGTTACCTTTTGAGTCCGTTATACGGGCTAGCTATTCTTTTACTCTCGATAAAACTTGATCTCTTTGCATTATGCCTAGCTTAAAGGCATAAAAGAAAGCGCTTTTGGGAGGCAGCCCACAATGAATAAATTATTATTTTTATTTTGTTGTGTCTTGATGTTTGTTACCACAGTAGCATCATCATTGTATCTTTACTTTTCAGCTTTGTGCCAAGTTTAGCCTCTGATTGCAAGAAAGTTCAAAAGTTGTGATGTGCTGTCGAGGAAACAGATTCTGTCCTTGGATAGAAAAATTCGTCTAAAATCACCAGATCATCTTTTTAGTCTGAATTTTTTCGACAGCGTGCTCTATACAATTGGCTTTCGGGCGTCTGTTCTGAGTTTTTTTGATTTGAGTTGCATAAGTGCCCCGAAAAAATTATTTACTACCTGCTGGTCTGTTTTTCACAAATTCTGTCCTGTTTTGCCTTTCCTTCGTTTTGCAAACCTTGAGTTTGCTTTTTCTTTGCAAAAACCTTTTGGCAATCTTGAGAAACAGTAGACCTTCAAGAATATCTTTATTTCCAGCAAGGAAAAATTATTTTATTAAGGGTACAAACCTCGCTAATCAGATTATGATGAGTTATGTATGAAGGGAGTTTTCAAGTGTGCGAGGGAAGATGATAAAAAGATTCAGGAGTTTCAAACGCTCAAGCTTGGGGATGCCCCCATGCACCCCCAAGAAATATTCAAGAAGACTCAAGCGTCTAAGCTTGGGGATGCCCCCGTGCATCCCCTTCTCTATCAACATTATCAGTTCGTCTTTCGTTCCACTATATTTTAATCACTTCATGTGTTATGTGCTATGCTTGGAGCGTCTTGCTTTTAGTTTCCTTTTTAGTTTTCTTTAGATTTGCTTGCTTTTCATAAGGAGTTGGAACTCAGCCTTCTTTCGGTGGGAGAGAAACACGCTCCACTTCAACCTAGAACACAACATACGATTTTCATGTTTATCTTTGCTGTGTATGTTCTTGGTCTTTCAATAGCTACTGTCATGCTTAGCTCTTAGTTTTCATGCTTTTCTTTTTAAAGAGCTTTTGTTTAGTTGGTTGCTGGAACTCTCTTGAGTTATCATGCTTATCTTGTTAAGAGAGTTGGCTTCTGTTGCACTGGTTGATATGTCCATGATAAAAATGCTATGTGCATAATGGTGCTTAGTAGTTCATGTTTTCTTATGGTTAGTCTCAAATAGCTGGGGGGTTCTCAATGTGTTATTGGAGTACCAACATGATTTGTTTGCCTATGATGTGGTATGGTTTAGTGATATCTTCCTCCAAGAATTTATTTTGATTGACTTGGCATATGCTCACGCATATTTAAGACTGTAAAGAAAGTCTATCAAGCCTTGATGATCTTTAATTTCTGAGTAGCGATATAACTTCCATGCCCGATTCAATGTTGCTTTGTCGCTCTGCATGATTATGACCGTCATTGCTCTCTTAGTTGGTCGCTCCCAGTCTTTTGCTAACCTCCACCTGTACTATGCGGACTGACTGCTTGTGCATCCAAAATACTTTAAACCAGTTATGCCATATGAGTCCACCATACCTTCCTATACATGGTATTTACCTGCCATTCCTAACGAAGACTTTCGTGTACCATCTCGAAATTAATCAAAAAAGCATTTCTCTTTTGTGCCTCTGTTTTAGCTCATGAGGAAGTAGTAGTTGATTCATGATCTTTTTAGGTTGGACAAGCTTCACCCCGGGATTGCGTGTGTAATGTGCAAACCCCTAATACGAGAAGGAACTAGCATAGAGTGCGCCCGGCTCATTAAAAAAATACAACAAACAAATCCTCCTTCATGCTTTGTTCATGAGAAATCAGAAAACTTTGGCACTGATAAAGAAAGGAGATTAAGAGGATGTGATCGTCCTCGTACGGGAGCCATTCCTCGAAACTTGTCCAGCTCGAGAAGTAATTGAGTTATCTGCTAGCATTCGTTGACGAAATATGCATATCCCAAAAATAATTTTACCTCTGTTTTTAAAAAACCAAGAGCTCTGGTACATGTTTAGTTTTTGTTTCCGACCACGGGTTTTCAACCTTGCCATCAAAAGCCTCGGTTCGAGAGTCTCCATCTTCTTTAAAGCACCAACTATTGAGAACATGATTGTCATTCTGAGTGTAATGTGCATTGTCCCAAAGTACCATTGTCTTTTGCATGATTATGATATCGTTTATTCTGAAATCATTGTATCTAGTCGTCACTTAAACTTTGGAGGTACCCTTGCATTTATGTTTTGCTTCACTAAAGGGGGCAAGCGAGGTATCAATTTATCATATTTGCACACCATGCTCACTACAAATCTATTTGATGTTTCAGTATCATATTGTAAAACTTTGAGTTCTTTGTGATTTCTCATGAGGCAACTTAATTACTACAGATTCATTGTCTCAGTAAGCTTTTGTCATGTGACTGTGAAAAGTCCTTATATGATTAATAGCATGTCACCACAGAAATTATGCTTGTTATCATTTACCTACTCGAGGACGAGCAGGAATTAAGCTTGGGGATGTTGATACGTCCAAAACGTATCTATAATTTCTTCTTGCTCCATGCCTCTTTTGTGTGATATTGCTATGGTATTTATGCACTCCCATATACTTTTGATCATATTTGGACTAACCTATTAACTCAGTGCACCTCAGTGCCAGTTTTTGTTTTCTATTGTTTTTGTATTTCAGGTTTTCCCATTACTTAAATTGCCAGAAAAATTCCGGGAAAAATATATAAAAAATCAGCGCTCCAGAAGCTTCCGTGCGGCCAAAGTAGGGCCAGAGGGGGGCCACCAGGGCTCCAGGCGCCCTGGGGGCGCGGCCCCCCTCCTGGCCGCGTCGTGGGGGCGCCTGGGCCCCCTTGACCTCCGCTGATGCCCCCCTTTGGCATATATTTACACCGCGTCCCGAAACCCTCGAGGACGGAACCCTTTTTCGCGATCTCATCTCTGTTCCGCCGCCGCCGCGCTTCCAAGATCGGGAGCACCGGGAGAACTCTTCCCGGCACCCTGCCGGAGGGGAGGATCACCACCGGGAGCCTCTCCACCACCATGGACGCCTCCCGGATGAGTTGTGAGTAGTCTCCCTTGGACCATGGGTCCATGACCAGTAGATATGTGATGTTCTCCTCCCCTCTTTGTTCTTCACCGATTAGACCTCGTGAGCTGCCCTACATGATCGAGGCACATATGTAATCCTTATGGTGTTGCTATGATGAGTTTGCTGGGATTCGATGGATTATGAGATTATGTTCAGATTGTGTGTGAGTAATATATTTGATTTACCTCTTTTATATTTATGTTCTTGAGTAATTCTTGCATGTTCTCCGTTGCTGTTTATTGGTTTGGCCAAGTAGTAGGTAGTAACTCCAAGAGGGAACGTTATGCTTGATTGTGGGTTCATGCCCCTCGATGACTAGCTTGAGTGACAGAAACATGAGTCTAGGGGATGTGTTGTTGCCACAAGGGGGAAAACAACGGTGCTTGTACTTGTGGGTGCAAGGATTGTTTACTTTACGCAAAGTTCTTTTAATGCAGTTGTCTGTTGCTTTGAGTTTACACTATGGGTGGGACTCGCAACTTAATACCAGCGAGATGTTCTGGATAGATATCTCAAGGTGGATGATTAGTAGTAGATGCAGATGGATTTCGGTCTACTTGCCTTGGCGTACCGCCCATGCTTTTGAGCCTATACCTTTCTTTGTAGCATAGTTAGCATTGGTTTGCGCACATAATCCTGTCAATTGCCCAGCTGTAATTCGTTTACCTCGCTTAGCTGTTTTTATCGTCTTTTGGGAGAGAGACATCACTAGTGAACATCATGGGACGCCGGTCCATATTACCATCACTGATCACATCCGCTATTTACTTTCTGTTCTTACTACTAGTTGCAGTCATACCTATCACTATTATCTCTTGTGTTTGATCCTTTGTAAACGACAAGGCCGGAGGGATTGACAACCTCTCTGTACTCGTTGGGAGCAAAGTTATTTGTATCTGTGTGCAGGTCCTGTCAATCGCTAAGTATCTCACGCCGTTAGCAGTTGACACCTTCTTGTTGACCCTCGGAGTCTCAGGGGAATTCGATCCTTGGTATCTTTGCCAAGGGAAAACTACCGCTACACTGCATCTCAAACCTTCCACTTGGGGTAACCAACGAGGGGCGAGAAGCCATCAACGGACTACATAATAAAGGTCCTTATCACAAGTGACAATATAAAGTGACGTTCTTCAATGCTAAGACTTTGTGCATCCAACAATAAAAACACATGACAACCTCTGATTCCCTCTGTGAAGGGCCTATCTATTATTCTTGCCTTATAAGAGTCAAGGTGAAATTCACCTTTCCTTTTTACATTTTATCCTTTGGCAAGCACACTGTGTTGGAAAGGTCCTGACATATATACCCACTTGGATGTAAGTTTTCATGGTCTATTACTGTTGACATTACCCTTGAGGTAAAAGGTTGGGAGGCAACACCATAAGCCCTTATCTTTCTCTGTGTCCGATTAAAACTTCATAAACATAAGTATTGTGTGAATGTGAGCAATTGTAAAAGGCTTTATGATAGTTGAGTATGTAGGCTTGCTGAGAAGCTCTTATATTGACTCTTTCCGATGTTACGATAAATTGCAATTGCTTCAATGACCGAGATCAAAGTTTGCTAGTTTTCAATGAAGTTTATGATTCATTCTTGATATTGTGAATAAATTGTTGCTTTAGCATAAGAATCATATGACAATGAACTGTTATGAGAATGATCATGAAGCCCTCATGACCGTATTTTATTTTTATCGACACCTCTATCTCTAAACATGTGGACATATTTTTCAATTTCGGCTTTCGCTTGAGGACAAGCGAGGTCTAAGCTTGGGGGAGTTGATACGTCCATTTTGCGTCATGCTTATATGTTGATATTTATTGCATTATGGGCTGTTATTACACGTTATGTCAGAATACTTATGCCTTTTCTCTCTTATTTTACATGGTTTACATGAAGAGGGAGAAAGCCGGCAGCTGGAATTCTGGGCTGGAAAAGGAGCGAACTCTGGAAACCTATTCTGCACAACTCCAAAAGCCCCGAAACTTCACAGAACTATGTTTCAGAAAATATAAAAAATATCTGACGAAATAAGATCACGAGGGGGGCCACCTGCTGTCCACGAGGGTGGGGGCGCGCCCCCTGCTACTTCTCGAGCTTGCGTTGTATTCCCTCGAAGAGGAAAGGGAGATGCAGCACAGTGGCGTAAGTATTTCCCTCAGTTTTTGAGAACCAAGGTATCAATCCAGTAGGAGACCACGTGCGAGTCCCTCACACCTGCACAAACAAATAAGAACTTCGCAACCAACGCGATAAGGGGTTGTGAATCCCTTTACGGTCAATTACGAAAGTGAGATCTGATAGAGATGATAGTTTATATTTTTGATATTTTTCTTTATAAGAACAGAAAATAAAAGCGGTAAAAGTAAAGTAGATGTAGATTTATATGTTGAGAATAGACCCGGGGGCCATAGTGTTCTATAGTGGCTTCTCTCATGATAGCGATATTCTACGGCGGGTAAACAAATTACTATCGAGCAATTGATAGAAAAGCGAATAATTATGAGACTCTCTAGGCATGATCATTGTATATAGGCATCACGTCCGAGACAAGTAGACCAACTCCTGCCTACATCTACTACTATTACTCCACACATCGACCGCTATCCAGCATGCATCTAGTGTATTGAGTTCATAAGAACATAGTAACGCCTTAAGCAAGATGACATGATGTAGAGGGATAAACTCAAGCAATATGATATAAACCCCATCTTTTTATCCTCGGTGGCAACAATACAATACATGCCTTGCTGCCCCTACTGCCACTGGGAAAGGACACCGCAAGATTGAACCCAAAGCCAAGCAGTTCTCCCATTGCAAAAACTATAGATCTAGTAGGCCAAACCAAACCAATAATTCTAAGAGACTTGCAAGGATATTATGTGCACACATAAAGGTTTTAGAGAAGAACCAAATATTTCTCATAGATAATCTTGATTATAAACTCACAATTCATCAGATCTACACAAACACACCGCACAAAGAGATTACATCGAATAGATCTCCTCAAAGACCGAGGAGAACTTTGTATTGAGATCCAAAGAGAGAGAAGAAGCCATCTAGATACTAGCTATGGAACCGAAGGTCTGTGGTAAACTACTCACAACTCATGGTGAAGGCGATGATGATGATGTAGAAGCATTCCGTGATGCATCCCCCCTCCGGCGGAGCTACGGAACAGGCTCCGAGATGGGATCCCAAGTGAACAGAAGGTTACGACGGTGGAATTAGGGTTTTCTCTCTGTTGCTGATGGTTTCGGGGTACGTAGACTTATATAGGAGGAAGGAGGACACCGAGGGACGCTCGAGGGGCACACGAGGCGGGGGGCGCGCCCCCCACCCTCGTGGGCACCTCGTGGCTCCCCTTCCGAGGTTCTCAAGTCTCCCGTGCATAATTTTCTCCAAAAATAACTCTCCTGAAGGTTTCATTCCGTTTGGACTCCGTTTGATATTCCTTTTCTGCAAAACCCTGAAACAGGCAAAAAATAGGAATCTGGACTAGGCTTTGGGTTAGTAGGTTAGTCCCAAAAATGATATAAAAGTGTATGACAAAGCCCATTAAACATCCAAGACTTCATAAATGATAGCATGGAATAATCAGAAATTATAGATACGTTGCAGACGTATCACCCGCCCCCCCCCCTGTCTCGTGGGCCCCCCGATGCCCATCTTCTCCTATATGAGGTGTTTCGACCTAGAAAAAATGATAAGGAGGCTTTCGGGACCAGACGCCGCCGTCTCGAGGCGGAACCGAGGTGGAAACCAATCTAGGGATCCAGCAGAGCTATTCTGCCGGGGATTCATCCCTCCGGGAGGGGGAAATCGTCACCGCAGTCATCACCAACAACTCTACCATATTGGGGAGAGCTATCTTCATCAACATCTTCACCAGCACCATCTCCTCTCAAACCCTAGTTCATCTCTTGTATCCAATCTTTGTACTCAAACCTCAGATTGGTACCTGTGGGTTGCTAGTAGTGTTGATTACTCCTTGTAGTTGATGCTAGTTGGTTTACTTGGTGGAAGATCATATGTTCAAATGCATTATGCATATTAATACCCCTCTGATTATGAACAATATTATATCTTGTGAGTAGTTACTTTTGTTCCTGAGGACATGGCAGAAGTCTTGCTATTAGTAGTCATGTGAATTTGGTCTTCGTTGGATATTTTGATGAGATGTATGTTGTCTCTCCTCTAGTGGTGTCATGTGAACGTCGACTACATGAAACTTCACCATTATTTGGGCCTAGAGGATGGCATTGGGAAGTAATAAGTAGATGATGGGTTGCTAGAGTGACACAAGCTTAAACCCTAGTTTATGTGTTGCTTCGTAAGGGGCTGATTTGGATCCAGTTGTTTCATGCTATGGTTAGGTTTACCTTAATACTTATTTTGTAGTTGCGGATGCTTGCATTAGAGGTTAATCATAAATGGGAGGCTTGTCCAAGTAAGGGCAGCACCCAAGCACCGGTCCACCCACATACCAAATTATCAAAGTACCGAACGCGAATCAGATGATCGTGATGAAAACTAGCTTGACGATAATTCCCAAGTGTCCTCGGGAGCTCTTTCCTTTATATAAGAGTTTGTCCAGGCTTGTACTTTGCTACAAAAAGGATTGGGCCACCTTGTTGCACCTTATTTACTTTTTCCTTTTGTCACTTGCTACCAATTACCTTATCATAAAACTATTTGTTACCTATTATTTCAGTGCTTGCAGAAAATACCTTACTGAAAACTGCCTATCATTTCCTTCTACTCCTCGTTGGGTTCGACACTCTCACTTATCGAAAGCACTACGATATATACTCTAAACTTGTGGGTCATCAGTGTACGAGAGAAACACGCATCGCTCGGCCTCGACCACCCACCGTAACCGGGAACACCCCGATATTTTCCTCGCCCTCGCTTCTACCACGGTTTTTTCCGTCAAGGACGGCCCAAAGAATGTCATGCAGCTGCGTCTCCGGCCCGCCCAGGACGAAAATCCCATAGGACCCCACCACATCTATGATGATACCGGGTTTTGTCACAATTATCGTCATAGAAGTGTCATAAGTATGACAGAATAAAGTTTCGTTCGGCCCAAAATGTCACGGATGTGTCTTTTTTTTGTAGTGGGTAGGCACCACATCTAAATTGTACATTATTCTATATTGAAAACACACATTACCCCTTCCCAACGTTCATGATTTTGGGCCGCATGCAAGAGGTGCTGGTTTTGTGGTCCCTCTCTGGAAATTTTTATGATGGTTCAATCTATTGGCCCAAGCGGGTTATCGACAACAACAATGGTCATTTGACCAAACGAAATATTCATTGGTCCGTCTTATGGTAGGTCATGGTGACATGCATGTATGACCAAAGTATCTATCATTACGTGCATCCGCCCCGCTGACACAAAGTAGGAGGTTATGAGCCAAGCATCCTAGCTAGGTACGATATTATGTCATTATATATAACCTAGCTAGGTGGTTGTTAGGGTGCTTTTGGGTTTGCAAGGCAGGTGCCACCAAAGTTATGCATTGTATATTTAAAGTTTTAAACATCCCCAATATACGTACATATATTTGGCCACTTCCAGGTGGTTCTTGACTTCAGGCCCCTCTCATCGATCTTCAACGTCACGCCCAACCGTGGGCCCGCGGGGTCAAAGTTGTGCATTGGAATTTTCAACATCACTGACCACCCTTTTCACTCATATATATTTGGGCAACATGCTGGTGTGGCTATCTTTTGACCCTCTCTAATGTTATTTTTTGTTGCAAAGACTGTGATGACCCTCAACGAACACGGGGTATAATATCTTAACCGTGTGCGATACAAGTGTGATGTGAATCACCACGACCACGCAAGCGCAAGCAAATTAAGGTGGAGGTACTAGCTCAACCGTGTGAGATGCAAGTGCGCTGAAATCACCACGACCGTGCAAGCACGAGCAATGGGTTGAGGTACTGGCTCAACCGTCTGCGATGCAAGTGCGCCGAAATCACCACGACCGCGCAAGTGCGAGCAAAGGGTGGAGGCACTGGCTTAACCGTGTGCGATGCAAGTGCGCTGTAAAACCACCACCTGTGCAAGCTAAAGGCGGGTAAGTTTATTTGGAAATTAGGACGAACCATGTGTGAAAGACCATCTAGTTAGAAATATAAAAAACAAACTACCCCCCTTGAGCATTGCAAAAATCGGCGGATCCGCGTCACTTTTCCTTATTATCATACATGTATATTGTTATTGGACCATGCGCGACCTTCGGCACTCCTGCCCCGCATCAATTCCTTTACCCATATATTAGTAGCCCCCGTACCTCAACCATCGCCCACACTCCTCCAGCAGTGACATTATAGGTAAAATTGCAGTAGCCGAGGCATTTGAACCGTCGCCCTCCCACGTCCACCACCATCTCCACCCACCACCATTACTAAAATTTTCAGTAACCGCGGCGTATCCTCAAACACCACTCCCCCCTTCGACATTCCCCCACCCGCCCCCCTCCCCCATCGAACCCTACCTCGCAGCCACCGCCAACCTTGCCGGTCCACCAGTTCCTCCTAGCTTAGATAATAAAGTTCAGGTTACCCAGCGATTCCCATACCGTCGCCCCACTCCCCTGAGTTTTTAGATGAGGCATGCAGTGTCCCTCCCCACTAGATCCACATCTCCTGCTCTAGAATGTCGTAGCCTAAGCTCGACCACGTATCCCGGGGAGCCCAACGAGCGTTCGGCCAAGAAGAGGTTTATCATGGCCTCTCCGCGGACATTGGCGAGGTGGCCGCCGTTCTCCCCGACCTGTTGACCCCGGAGCAACACGTCGCCGCGGAAGCTGGCGAAGACGTTGACTACGTACGTTGCCATGCCGAAGGCTTCATGTCGGCGTGCTAGCGTATTACTGTATCTCAGGAAAGCTGGCTACGACATCAAGCTCGTCCACACCGACGGCTTCACGCGGGCCATGTCATAGGTTAAGTAGTCCATCCCCAACCCCTCTCGTTCAATGATAACCCACAAGTATAAGGGATCAATTGTAGCCTCTTTCGATAAGTAAGAGTGTCGAACCCAATGAGGAGCTAATGGTGGAACAAATATTCCCTCAAGTTCTATCGACCACTGATACAACTCTACGCACGCTTGACGTCACTTTACCTAGAACAAGTATAAAACTAGAAGTACTTTGTAGGTGTAACAGGATAGGTTTGCAAGAATATAAAGAGCACGTAAATAAAAACTAGAGGTTGTTTAGATAAAGAAGCAATAAAGTTAGTATAGAGAGTGTGGAAAAGTGGTGACAGGAGTTGCGAAATTGTCCCTAAGAAATTGACTACGTTACTAGACTGATAGCAAGTTTTATGTGGGAGAGGCCACTGCTAGCATGTCATCCCTGACTTGGAATTCTATGCACTTATGATTGGAACCATTAGCAAGCATCCACAACTACTAACATTCTTTAAGGTAAAACCCAACCATAGCATTAAGATATATTGGTCCCCCTTCAATCCCGTATGCATCAATTTCAATGCTAGGTTGAAGCTTCTGTCACTCTTGCCCACCAATACATAGTCCTATCAACATACAACTAACCTGTGTGATCCACGCGTGTTCTCATATGATGTGCACCAAAGGACAGCAACATAACCACCAGCAATTTAAACCAATCCTAGCAATTCACCAATTACCGATAGGACAACGAAAATCTACTCAGACATCATAGGATGGCAACACATCATGGGATAATAATATGAAGCATAAAGCACCATGTTCAAGTAGAGGGTACAACGGGTTGCGAGAGAGCGGACCGCTGTAGATAGATGGGGAAGGTGATGAAGATGTTGGTGAAGATGGCGGTGGTGTTGGTGTAGATCGCCGTCACACGATGATGGCCCCGGCGGCGTTCCGGCGCCACCGGGAGAGAGGGGGAGAGAGCTCCCCTCCTTCTTATTCTTCCTTGACCTTCTCCCTAGATGGGAGAAGGGTTTCCCCTCTGGTCCATGTCCTCCCTGGCGGCGGAGGGGCGAGAGCCCATCCGAGATTGGATATGTCTCTATGTCTCTCTCTGTTTTGGCGGTCCCAGATTCTGGCCTTTCACCATTTCTTATATTCCTGGAGATCCGTAACTCCGATCGGGCTGGAACTTGGCATGGTTTGTATCCGGATATTGACTTTCTTGCGGCAAAAGAAGGGCACCAACTGCCTTATGGGGTGGCCACGAGGGTCAGGGGGCACCCCCCTGCATTGTGGCGCCCTTGGGCATCGTCTCGCGTTGATTCTTCTTCCCAAAAATCACATATATTCCAAAAAAAATCTCCGTAAGTTTCTATCCCGTTTGGAATCCATTTCATATGGGTTTTCTGTGAAACAAAAAACATGCAACAAACAGGAACTGGCACTGGGCACTGGATCAATATGTTAGTCCCAAAAATAGTATAAAAAGTTGCCAAAAGAATATGAAAGTTGTATAATACACTACAGGAAACATGTAATTTGCCGTCTGCCATGGCGGACGGCAAAGGAATGAACGGCGGACGGCAAAGAAAGCAGATGGCAATAAATGTGTTGTTACTCCGTTAGGTGGTTAACGGCACGCCTTTGCCGTCTGCTGCTGACGGCAAAGCCTTTGCCGTCAGCCGCTGACGGCAAAGCCTTTGCCGTCAGCCACTGTAGGCAAACTTCCCAAATTGGTCAGCCTCCCAGGAGGCACAGTTGCCT